>CANNZV010001483.1:0-151398 GCA_947561585.1 Caprella mutica
GTCACATTGACTGATTCTGCAAAGTCTCTACTTCATCTTAGTACTTCATTACCTCTACCATATCTGCTACAAGAAGGGTTCATTAGTAGTACTGCAAGACACACTGATGACTGTCCAAAGGGCTTATACGTAGATATTAATAGAGTAAGCACTTATGAGAGATATCATTTTATATTTTGAACTAAGGCTGTTTGTTAGTCATGCTAAAATCATATTATATTTTCAGTTGTTTTACCTCTCGCAATTAAATGAAAAAGAAGAATTTACTCGATTCTTGCAAGAGAATTTCAGTGAATTATTTTTCTATGGTGATAAAAGTACTGCAGAAAATGCGAATACAAACGACTGTGAAGAAAGTGAATTGGCAGTTTTGAAAGAACAGTTAGACACTCTTGGGGATGAAGAATTCATTGATTATCTGAAAACAAAATTGAATTTCACAGAAGTTTTCGCAACGGTTTGTATTCATTTGATTTTATGTTTTATCATTTTGATGATAAATTTGACTAATATGTTATTTAAACAATTTGTAAACATGTTGTAGCGGTCTCTGGCTGTTCTACGAAATAGGCCAGTTACCTTTCCTTTTAATAAATATTTGTACATTATATTATAAGTTATGTAAAATAATTTAAAAATAATCTTTAAGTAATACTAAGAAATTTTATCGATAATTCAAGTTGAAGCTCATCATTATGAAACGTTACCAGATATCAGAACGAAGGATGTGGGCCATTCTATCACCTAAGTTCCTTCCCCCGGTACTTCCTTACTTGCTGCCACTGTCAACCAGTGCTGAAATCATTGAGCACCTGAGATATGCTCTTACGGAAGAAGTTGCTGCTAACACTAAATTCAATCTTTTGCAAGCGGTGAAACTGATTCGTATGCAAAACTTGGAGATATTAAACAACAGGTAAAACTTACTTAACGTAAAATAACGTAAAACTACTGAAATAGCGTATCTTTGTAATAAATATATGTGTTGCAATGATTTTAATCTATTGATGATAAATGAGATTGTACACGCTAGAATATGTTAGACGGTGAACTAACATAATATGTATCTTTTATAAATTTGATGTTTATGAATAGTAAAACACAAATAGCTGCTACTATTTATTTTACTTGCTGATAGGGATTTCTTTAAATTACATTTTGTCTAGACCATTTTCATCAATTCTTTGATTTTTTTAGTTTGTCTTCTGTGCTGGAGACTTTATCTTCTCCATCTCTACTGAAAGAAAGCGTTACCTTCATAAAGAATGGTGTTGAAATTGTGAAGAATTATGTTGCTGAATTTATTCTCCGGAGTGAAGATGGTAATAATTAAATATATTTAAATCACTTTTGTCATACTCTGCTTCTCTCGGATTGTAGATGCTGCTTGACTTTTCTATGAATTGGATTATATTCCTACTGCCTGTTGAATGAAAGCTGTCTGTATAGACTTCATTAAATGTCTTCACATAACTATTTAGAAACTTCAAATTTTCATTCCTAGTGAGCATGACAGATCTCTTCTCCCATTGGTCGGAGTTGGAGGAAAGTCTAGCCAATCAATTTAATGGATCTGTTCCTCAGCTACCAATGGTGATGACGTCACTAAAACATTCTCGCGTCAATCTGTTGAAGGTGAGTCAACCTACCTGTCAGATACTACATAAACTGAATTATCAGATGCTATGTATGGATCATTTGGCTACGTGGTAAATATATTTCCTTTTAAATCCATTGAAGGTATTGAAAACATATTAAATTGAGTTATTTCATGTTATTCTAGATTTTAGATGATCACCACTCCATTACAACTGACTCCATTCTTGGATGTGGTCTTTCTTCTCCTTCTTTGATGAGTTATATCCTTAATACAATGGATAGCGATACAGTCTCCATTGAAACAATCTTCAGTGTCACTTGTGGTGCTACTGAAAATGAAGCGGCATTGCAAATTCTGTTTGAGCATTTTAATCTGACACCTGTGTTGTATCAGGTAAATACTTTCACTTATATAAGTTATTAGCTTACTATTCTTTTAGAAGTGCGCGCAAATATTATTGATATACAATGTTATCTTTTATCAACATAGATTTTCACGTTTGTGGCTGATAAGGGAATGTCTTCTCATGGGGTCTCCGTCGATTCAATAAATTTTACCATAGATTGGATTGGCAACAAGTTTATGCCTTTTCTGCCGAAGATTGGGCAGCTCATCGACAAAGTCACCAATGCAATCATAGGTAAATGTGTGCATAAACGAGATGAGATATGAAAACTTTTTTATAACTAGAGTGCAGTAATTAGAGTATGATCTTTTTCTTATTTAGATACGACTGAAGGTGGTACGAAAAAAATTGAAGAGAGCAGTCCAGGTACAAAATAATTCCACTAAGAAGAGAGTAAAAAGATTTATGAATTTATGATAGACTATAGTAATATTTCAGTTTCATATTTCACTTTTTGTGTTCTGTTTCGTATTAAAGTTGCTATTTTTCTTTTTCCCTGCAGTTTCCAAAGGTAGCCGAATGTTGCTATCTGTTGCGAGAATGGCCGAAGAGAATGATCAAAATCAGAGTAAGATCTTGAAACTTTTCTGTTTCTACAAATGTATAACCTTTTTAAAAACAATAAAAAAAAAATAATAATCTATAAAAATAATATATATTTATTTATGTGATACTTTTTACAGTATATTTGCATTTTTTAGGCGGTGTAAAAGTTGGCAATAATCTTGGCTCTTTGCTGTGTGGAGGTCCTATTACTCTTCCAGAGCAAGTTACTAGAATGCTGGGCAGACAAATTCAACCTCTACCAAAGAGAGAAACTGAGAATGGAGAAAATGAAAGCTCTGAATCACCTGCATCTCCTGGTAGTCCTGGTATAAATATATTTCTTACTATCAGATTAGAAAATATAGTACATTCTTCTTAAAGTAAATCCGTTTTTACTTAAAATGATCTCATTTTGTCACAAATATTTGGTCACGGTGTGTGGCTAGTCCTATATAAAGTAAAAATAAGTAAAAAAGAACAGTAGGAACGTATTCTTGTCAGTTAGTATCAATATTATTGATCATATAATGGTATATTCAATTCATAATTCATATATTTAATTCAGAACACAATGGTGACGAAAAGCCTCGCTGTAGAGCCATCTACCAAAGTCTTAATCTAGCGGACAATGAAGAGAACTCTGACGCAACCTCAGCTCTTCTTAGTCGGTTCATTGCACCTTTTATGAAGGGAAAAATTCTATACTCTCCGATGAATACAGCAACGCACAAAATAGTTGCAAATGTAAGTTGAAAGAAGTTTACATGCGAAAAGAGAATGGAGGATTCAGTATCATGTTTTTCTCGAGAAACGTTAAATTTAGGTACCAAATTTTCTAATTGCCGAATATTCATTAGAATATTAGTTACCAGTTATTCGTGACATCTTTTACATCTTTTACATATTTCTACATTTCAGCTTCAAGCTATCTTCTCAGAGTGGTCAATCAAGAGAGAACTGTTCACTCTAGTCACAAACATGTTCAACCAAACCTTCGTGTCAGACAGTGTCACCAACGCAGCTACTGTACGATCATATTTAGTTATGTGCTATTTTACAAACAGTTTAATCAAATCTTATTATCGACATTGTTATTCAGTTTGAATCCTGGAGATTTTTAGAGTTTTGCTAACTGAAATAAATTATAGAACCGGTATTATAATCAGGAACTAATTACTGTGACGTACATATTCAAGTTCAGCTTTGATCTCCTACCATGTTTACTAGAAAATCATATTCTATTTGAGGCACACATGTTTATTTTCAAATAGATTTTTTTGGTTTACAAGATATACAGAAAGTATTGAAAGAAAATCATAGTAATTTATATTATTACATTTCAGAATATTTTATGGCTGATTGACAAACCACAGGTCATGAGTATTGTAGAAGAGTTTTTATCTGGACACACAAGTGAATTCGTCAATTTGCTTCACGCTTTATCTGCTAAAGTGGGAATTACAACAACAGAATTCACCTCCAGCTCTGCTGTGGTTAGTATACTAAACTTATGGAGAAAAATATTCTTAGTTCAATAATTATGGAACTTTATTATCAAAATCACTCTATGATAAACTGTATACTAATAATTGTATTTCCCTTTTTATTGGATTAATGCAGCCAGGATCAAACTCTGTTCTTTATAATAGTGGTAGTGATTCCAGGACAGAAGTTACTCCTGATTCTACGTCAGAGTTTACTTCTGATTCTACTTCAGATTTTATCTCTGATTCTACGTCAATCGTTACCTCTGATTCTACGTCAATTGTTACCTCTGATTCTACGTCAATCGTTACCTCTGATTCTACGTCAATTGTTACCTCTGATTCAACGTCAATTGTTACTTCAGATTCTATGTCAATTGTTACTTCAGATTCAACTTCAGATTCTACTTTAGATGGTATTTCCGATTTGATTCCACTTGTTACTTCTGATTCTACTTCATATGTTGATTCTGATTCTACACCATATATTAATTCTGATTCCACGTCAATTGTTACTTCTGATTCTACATCAGCAGTTACTTCTGATTCTATGTCAGTTGTTACTTCTGATTCTACATCAATTGTTACTTCTGATTCTACGTCAATTGTTACTTCTGATTCTACATCAGCAGTTACTTCTGATTCTATGTCAGTTGTTACTTCTGATTCTACATCAGTTGTTACTTCTGATTCTACTTCAATTGTTACTTCTGATTCTACATCAATTGTTACTTCTGATTCTACGTCAGTTGTTACTTCTGATTCTACATCAATTGTTACTTCTGATTCTACATCAATTGTTACTTCTGATTCTATATCAGATGTTACTTCTGATTCTACATCAATTTTCACTTCCGATTCTACGCCAACTCTTACTTCTGATTCTACGTCAGTTGTTACTACTGATTCTATATCGGATGCAACTTCTGATTCTACGTCATATGTTACTCCTGATTCTGTGTCAGTTGTTACTTCTGATTCTACATCAGATGTTACTTCTGATTCTGAGCCAGTTTTTACTTCTGATTCTACGTCAGTTGTTACTCCTGATTCTATATCTGATGTTACTTCTGATTCTACGTCAGTTGTTACTCCTGATTCTACGTCAGTTGTTACTCTTGATTCTTCGTCAGTTGTTACTTCTGATTCTACGTCAGTTGTTACTTTTGATTATGCGTCAGTTGTTACTTCTGATTCTACATCTGATGTTACTTCTGATTCTACATCAGATGTTACTTCTGATTCTACGTCAGATGTTACTTCTGATTCTACATCTGATGTTACTTCTGACTCTACGTCAGTTGTTACTCCTGCTTTTGTGTCAGTTGTTTCTTCTGATTCTACGTCAGTTGTTACTTATGATTCTACGTCAGTTGTTACTTCTGATTCTACATCAGATGTTACTTCTGATTCTGAGCCAGTTTTTACTTCTGATTCTACGTTAGTTGTTACTCCTGATTCTATATCTGATGTTACTTCTGATTCTACGTCAGTTGTTACTTCTGATTCTACGTCAGTTGTTACTTCTGATTCTACATCAGTTGTTGCTCTTGATTCTACATCAAATGTTACTTCTGATTCTACGTCAGTTGTTACTTCTGATTCTACGTCAGTTGGTACTCCTGATTCTATATCTGATGTTACTTCTGATTCTACGTCAGTTGTTACTTCTGATTCTACGTCATTTGTTACTTCTGATTCTACATCAGTTGTTGCTCTTGATTCTACATCAAATGTTACTTCTGATTCTACGTCAGTTGTTACTTCTGATTCTACGTCAGTTGTTACTTCTGATTCTACGTCAGTTGTTACTTCTGATTCTACGTCAGTTGTTACTCCTGATTCTACGTCAGTTGTTACTTCTGATTCTACATCAAATGTTACTTCTGATTCTACGTCAGTTCTTACTCCTGATTCTACGTCAGTTGTTACCTCTGATTCTACGTCAGTTGTTACTCCTGATTTTGCGTCAGTTGTTACTTCTGATTCTACGTCAGTTGTTACTTTTGATTCTACGTCAGTTGTTACTTCTGATTCTACATCTGATGTTACTTCTGATTCTACATCAGATGTTACTTCTGATTGTACATCAGATGTTATTTCTGATTCTACATCAGATGTTACTTCTGATTCTACATCAGATGTTACTTCTGATTCTACATCTGATGTTACTTCTGATTCTACATCTGATGTTACTTCTGATTCTACATCAGATGTTACTTCTGATTCTACATCAGATGTTACTTCTGATTCTACATCAGATGTTACTTCTGATTCTACATCAGATGTTACTTCTGATTCAGATGTTACTTCTGATTCTATATCTGATGTTACTTCCTATTCATCAACTGAAATCCTTTTTAGTTCCACATTTCCAAAGTCCTCTGAATCTTCATCCAGTATTGATACTGAATTTTCAACTTCTCCCTTAGTCTCTACAACTGAATTGTCATTGGATTCCACCACCTCATTACTTCTGACAAGTGAAGATAGCTCTCATATAAGTACAACTCTTGATTTAACTTCTCCTATGGAATCGGAGCTCTCGGCGTTTGAATCAATTGTGGGATTATCCTCTTCAAATCTTACAATGGCTGAAAATAGTTCTGACATAGGTTATTCTACTGATGTTACTGTGAGTGAAAGCTCTAGCGAGTCCTATGCTTCAGACATCCCTGATGCTGTGAACATCATACATGAGTTTCAGGTTGGCAATGGAAGTTTCGTTCAATTGTTTTCGCAAGAAGCTTGGCTGCTTTTTAATTAAAACCTAATGTGACCTTTCAGCAAAGAACAGCATTAACGAAAGTCATTTTTCCAATTATATGATTTGCCAATGATGCTTCAAAAATCATATATACTTATTAATGTAAGTAAAAGATAGAAGATAGTATGCTTGATTCACTTCGTGGTATGACAACGCTTTGCAATTTCACAAATAGGTGAGAGTGTATTGATAGTGATTCATGCTCCCATAGTAAATAAATAGCATCTATTTACTATGCATGCTCCACTTATCAATTTTTGCATATGTTCTATTTATAATATGCTGAACTCAATTCACACATCAATATACCTTGCAAAGCCTCTACGGGAGAAACTTCTATAGAATAATGCAATGTTGAACCCATACAAAATTAAAGATATATGTGATGACCAAGCACTTCGGTTTTTTAACTATACCATTTCCTTTAATTCGATTACTGCATAATTTAAAATTTATTCCACAGGACCTAGTATCTTCCATTGCCCCAGTGTTGGAAATGGCCAATTGCTTTGAGATGGACAGATTCCAAGGAGTGAACAGCTCTGCCGATCTCTTGGAGGAGAGTAGGAGAGCCTATGAACAGGACCAGTTCATGGCAGGTAAAAGTAGTTCAAATAGGTAATTAGAATTACTTCAAAAAGAAGATTTAATTGAACGTGCTATATAGAATTACAGTTATAGTATAGACAACTAAACAGTTTCAATTGTCATTGTATTGCTTTGTCGTGCGTTCAAATGATTTCTACATAAGATTTTATCTTGTAATGAAAACAAGTAGCTAAATAGATAGATTAATAGATATATTGAGGATGATTAATATAGTCAATGGTATCTCTGCAAGAAACGAACATACTTTGCAACTAGATATGGGTAGATACTTTCTTATCTCCAATGTGAATAAATGTTATCTAAAAAAACCATGCCACGATGTACAAGGATGACACACTGGCTGTTAGTAATCTTAGCTGTACATCGTAAATAGTTGCTCCATGAAATTCAATAAATAAATATTGTTCAAATTTGGATTTTTTTCTTAGTTCTAAATTCGTTACCTCTGTATAAACATTAAAATTAATTGGTTTCAACAATCAAAATATAACTAACGAAATTTTCTTACTGATAGAAAATTTCGTTAGTTACATTTTGATTTTTAGTTTAATCCATTACTTAATTGAAAAGAACATGCGAAAAGAGCTAACTGAAAATTGATATTTATTTCATTTCCATTCTGTATATCATAGAAAATTTCGAATAGCAATTGCATTCAGATTCTGAGAATGGTTCAATGACAATTATTTAGAAATTTGCTATGAATATCACAATATACTTTTATTTCTAGCTCAACGCACTGAAATATGTCTTTCAAATAAGCTCGACACTCACTAAATCAGTTCATCTATCTGTTACAGCTATTATTTTCGATTCTGTGACGAATAACAACTTCAGCCACCTACCTCATGACATGGCCTACACCATTAGAGTTGATGGCTCTCGAGTTCCTAATACGCAACGAAATGGCCCAACGTAAGATGAATTAATAATTAATATGACTTAATATTTTATATGCTGATTGCATAAATGTATCTTTTTTAAATAAATAGCTTTAAATCTCTTTAAATACATTTTTTTATGTTTTTTAATCATTAACTCTAACAATCTATGATTATTTCTAGCTTTTGGCGTCCAGGTCCCTATGCAGATTATGGAGATCAGCTGCTCTACCACCAGGGCTTTATAATTCTTCAAAATATGATAGATGAGGCAATTATGAAAGCAATGTATGAACAAAGTTCGGATATCGAACTTTTAGCTTCTAGAAATGAGAATTTCGTTCTACCGAGCAGAAGTGATAAAATTCAACATGATATAGGAGACAGTGAAGAAGAAAATGAATCAGTTGGTGAATGGCAATATGCACTGAATGAACTGAAGAAACTTGACCGTGCTTTGTTTGGGCAAGAAAAGGTTGCTAGAAAGAAGAGAAACGTTAAACGTGATTTATTACAAAACGATATAAAAAGAGAGATAATAAGCACTGATTATACTTCCTTAAAAACAAAAACAAATTCTAGAAGTCAAACTAAATTTCCTAAAACTAGTTTAGAGATAATGAAACAACTTAAAGATATGGAGTATGAATACTTACAACATTTTGACTATGACAATATTCTGCAAGAACCTCATGGACAGATGGGTAAAATTCGAAATAAGAGATCATCCTCACATTTTGTTGATTCTTTTGTGAATGATAACCTGCCTGACATAGTAAATCATGAGGAAGAAGCACAAGCGTTACTGAAAATGTCTGTCCACACTGTGCAGCAACCTTATCCTTGTTACTACCGTGACATGTAAGTAATATTTGATACAAAAAGAATAATGCAGCAATTGATAGGAAATTTAATAATAATTATTGTAATTTAGTCGTCAGTTTCGAAATTTAGCAATTGATAATTTTCTTGACTTGCTGAAGATACTAGTAAGAATAAGATTATTTGCCATCACTTCAAATAATTTCAATTTTCATTTGAACATATTATGTTGAGAACCCTTGCACGCTATATATAGATTTAAAATCTCTTATTTTGAATTGCAGTTCGATTAAATTTTTTCTTTACTGATCAAGACCATGTTGACTACTTTCAGATTCCTACAATCAATTAACGAGTCTCCAGCTCTGAATCTCCTCATCACAGTGGTAGCTTTCCTCTGCTTCGAGTCTATTCTCGTGAAGCAACTCATTGATGATAAACTGGCATCAAGCAAGAAGGTGCAGAATTTAATTAGTTGGGATAATTGTTGAGATAGATAATAAAAATATATAGTATATATGAGTGTATTTTTGATGCTGAAAGTATAGGAAAAATGTTTGATAAATACACCTGAACTAGACAATAACACTGTAAATTGGCTTCAGACTGACTAAATTAGAATTATTAAGATAATCTGAAATGTAATCTACTTTCTCCAATTTCAGCTTGATAGTGCACTTCAACTTGATACCAATCTGCCCCATCTAAGTTGGCTACTGTACTCAACTCTTCTTCTTCTTTTGATGTCAGTAGCTATGGGCAGTGTGGTGAAATTCTGTGGTCTGCAGCCCCTCAACAGTCTTGGTGTGATTGTTATGATTATATTCACCTATGGATTGACACTCATTGCTCTCTGGTGAGTAAAATTTCAATACTATTTCAGGCTCAGATGGAAATGTCTATATATTAGAACTTTTATGAAATTATGATTTGTACATAACGTAAAATATTATAGCTGTGAAATTATCCTCGTTTTATGCTCTCAATTATTAGTATAGGGTATACTATCGAATTTATTAATTTTCGTTTTAACCCGCAGCTAGATTATATATAATCAAATGCATATGCCATGCGGGGCTCATGCCCAAGGGCGATGCATTTACTTCTACTTTTACAAAAACTTGGGTAATTTATGAAGTAGTCTAAATATAATATTATCACCATCTTCCAGCTACATCATTGGCTTAGTGTTCAACGATACTCTGATGGCTATTTTCACGATTTGCATCTGCACTCTCTTGGGCAATGTTCCGTTTGTGGTACAGACCCTGACGACAACGATGACGCCTCTGTACTTATACGCAGTTATGGTGAGGAAGGAATAGATTGTATATGTGATAATAGGGACATAGGTATTAGAAATACCATATACTCAAAATAATAATGATCACTAGTATTCGATATGCAGACTACTTGTGACATGAATAACAGTATAATACAAGTTTTTCAGTTTCTATTTTCTGAAAAAAAATCAGTTTATATTTTGACATCAAATCAACTATTATCACTCACTAAAGAGTATCAGGTATCGTATTATATTTTTCCTAATTTTCAGTCATTGTTCTCTCCGTCTGCATTTGGTTTTGGCTTCAGAATCCTCTGCCAGTACGAACTGTCATCAAATCCATGCACATTTGATAAAATTTGGACCTCCCCAACCACTGGTAACGAAAAATATTTAAGAAATAAGAGCATATTTCATTAGTGCAGGAATCATTTTACCTATAATTATACAATTTATTTTCAGATAGCGACATGACTTTAGGTTTTTCAATCGTGATGTTGGTAGCTGACACATGTTTGATGATATTGATAGCCATTGTTATCCACGCTACAAAATCAGGTACGATGTTTGTGGGACCAAAGGACGGTTTTTATTATCGAGAAATATAATTTCTTAATATCGAACTATATGATTGAAACAATAGACTACTCTATAGTGGACTCCTCTATAGTGAATGTAGTAGAGTCTTGAGTAATAGAACTACTCTGAATTGTGAACATATTTTCTTTAGTCTGTTATGAATGGTCATTAGTTTTCTAAAACTGATGCCCATTCATGGCAGACCAAAGAAAATTTGTCCACTATTCGGGGTAGTTCTATTATTCAGGACTCTACATTAATTATAGAGGAGTCCACTATAGAGGAGTTCTGATGTACACATTTTAACTTATTATCTATCATAGTTTTTAGTTGTACCACGGGTTGCCTGAATAAAAAATATAAGAAAATGACGGTGGCATCTTACAACGTGTTTAAAGGTGAAAAAGATTGAACTGAGTTTAACCAGAGTTCAATTTTCTTAACAGTTTTCAAAAATTGTTTGAAACGTGATCCAACGTGTTGGAATATGTTCAAACAGGTGCTAGGAAAATTCGTCCATGGAAAATTCGTCCACGGAAAATTCGTCCGCGGAAAGTTCGTCCATGGAAAATTAGTCCACGGATAATTCGTCCATTGAAAATTTGTCTGTTTCTTAATTAATGAAAAGAAAGAAAGATATTATTGAGTGTTAACAATATATGTAAGAGATAATTGAAGAGTTTGGTTCCAAAACGCGATAAACGCCACTTTTGAAAAAAATGAGTTTCCACCTAAATCAATATTGTATTTCGTCGGTATTGTGGATTTGAATTGTTTATGTTATTATAACCTCAATATGCTATGTGAATGATTGAAACAGAAAATAGTGGTTTTCATCTTTGTACTTTCTTGGTAAAGAAAACACATTTTAACTCAAATTGATCAAAATGGATTTATAGCGTTTTGGAACCAAACTCTTCAATTGCAGTCGCATAAAGATGAAAATAACAAATATATTCAGCAGTTATAACTGTTGATGAAAAATGTATTCTAAGTAGCTAATATATTATGTTATCTATAATTAGATAGACGAACATAAATTAAACAAATATTTAAATTGAATAATTGGAAATTTTAAGCAATGCAATATTTGTCAAATAAATTCTGTTTCATTCGGTGTGCATTGCAATACTAGCTATATTTGTTCGACGATATCTCGATATTTTGGCCTTTTACGCTGTGTGACATCTCTTTGTTTGAATTCCCTAAGTTAGGGTTAACTCTTCTACCAAATATTAGGATGCTATTTCTTGAACATTCCAAAATTCTATTGAATTTAGCAGGTTTTCACGTTGGTTTCGTCTTCTCTGTTTTGTTCCAATGTACGTAGCTTTAAAGTAGTTAAGAAACTCAATAATTGGTATCCTCGTATAAATTTTCATTAACACCAACATCTTCAGGTCTTTAGAACGCTAAGGCACCAAACATTTTATCTTAAATTTAGTTAATAAAATTATTTTATATCAATCAATTTTAATGTTTCATTAGACAATCATGAATTTTGCAGAACAACAAACCTTATAATGAATGCAACAGAGTAGATTAACTATGTACTATCACCAACATGCATTAAATTACTTTATAACCAAAAATTTATCAAAACATTTTGTTCCATTTAAATTAAATATTTTCGTTTAATGGACGAATTTTCCGAGGACGAAATTTCCGTGGACGAATTTTCCGTGGACAAATTTTCCGGTCACGGTTCAAACACGTTGGAAATAAATTTACGATTTGCAAATATTTCAAGTCGTCAAATGATAGTACTGGATGAACTAATGTTTGAGCTAGGCCACTATTAATAAAATCCCTTTTAAAAATACCCCCACTAACTGTTAACAGGTAATGCGTATTGCATTCAAAAACTGAGTTGCCTCTGAATTTGAGTGACTTATATTGCATTCAAACAATGTGAATAGCCTTTAACCCAATAATGTTTTCCTGTTTTAATGCAGTTCCAGTTTGGCAGTTGACTAACAATAGAGTGAACCCTCTCCTACAAAGTGAAGACGAGAATCAATCTACTGGTAAAAACAGTGATTATGTCAATATTTCAATAAGTGCTTATGAATAATACCTTATTTCTATTTTTCAAATTCTAAAATGAACCAGAATATCCGTATTTTCATCATAGATCTCATAATATAAATACGGACACTCTGGATCATTTTAATTTCATCTATCCTTTCTCAGGCTGTGACATGAACGCAGCTGACATTGACCCAGGTTTCAAACAGAGCCTTACTCTTGGTTTGAGGCTGACTAACGTGAGGAAAGAGTACAAGAGCAGACGAGGAGAGAGAACGGTAGCTCTGCGTGACGTCACTCTGGACCTGTATGAGGGGCAGGTAGTTGTGCTACTGGGACATAACGGTGCAGGAAAAAGTACTCTTGTGTGAGTTACGCGGTTGTTGTTACTCAGAAAAAGTCATGTTTATTGAAAATTGATTCCCCCTAATATTCTATGGAACCGACAATACCTAACCCTCTCTATGGGTATTGTGCTAATAGCATCTTCTCCATTTGTGAAATATAACCAATATTGGCATGTCGTTAGAGAATGTAAAGTATGTGGTTAGAATTTAAAACTAAATAGTGAACATTCAATAATATTTACACTCAACTTGCGATATTTATTTCTCAAAGATTTTTCTACAACTGAATTAAAAATTATAGTGTATAATATGAAATAATGTTATCATCTGCAAGGTCCCTCATCGCCGGTGAGATTTCCCCAACCTCGGGGTCAGTGTACATACATCCTAAAGACTCAGAAGAAGGAAAAGACCCGCCTACTAGAAGCAGAGGGGGAAGTGTTGGATTTGCTCCTCAAGATTCAGCTCTGCCATCCTACCTGAAGGTGCAAGAGGTTCTTCAGTACTATGCAGCTCTGAAAGGAGTCTCCAGGAAGGAATTGAAAGAAGAAGTAGTTAGGTAAGCTTGTGTTGTGATCTCATTCTTTCTATTCATTCATTTACTTGTAAAAGAAAAATTTATTAAAGAAAAGCTAATGAAAAGGAAATATAGGAAGATTTATACGATTGTAAGTAATTCTTTAAATGTCTATTCTATTTTTCTTGAATCAAATATTCCAGCTAATGATTGAATTATTCATATTTCGTAGATATCTTAAATAAATACCTCTCTATACTAACCTTGTAATTTTATACACACAAGAATGTGTTATTTCAAGTTTGCACGTACAAAATCTAGAGAATTTATTTGACTGTTATTTAATGTATCAAAAATCTCATAACTCCCTCCAATAAGTTCAATTGATTGATATTTAAATGCCAAGCAGACTAATTGGTACCTCTCCCACCTTCAGGATGTTATCCACTATGGGTCTGACTAACCACAGGCACCATTACCCCCACCAACTCTCTGGGGGATTACTAAGGCGCCTCTCAGTGGCCATAGCTTTCATTGGACACTCCCCTGTGGTGATACTAGACGAGCCTACCTCAGGAGTGGATCCCGTGGCTAGGAGAGACATTTGGCAGGTGTGGCACCTTTCTTATTATTGGAATTCACTGAAGAAATAACTATCAGCTGAGACAAAGTTCAGCTCTATTCCTTGCGTCTGATTGGTATTCTTGCTTGTTTTTTGTTCTTGATGATTATTTTCACGAGCTTTTCAATACTGCACCGATTCACTTTACTTCAATTTTAAAGAGTAGCCTGAGCTATAAAATTTATTCTTTTACTGGTATTTTGAAGAAATCAATAATGAATTATAGTGCTATTGGTGCATATTAGAATTGTATGTTTTACTGAAGTGACTGCTATATAATAGTAAATCTCTGAATTAATTTTTTTAAATCATTTTTTCTCAATAATTAGTTCATTAATATATTTTCAGTTATATGAGAAATGTGAAATTTTAGTATAATATTGAAATTTTAGATGTCAGTCACTTGTCTCTTATGAAAGCAACGACAACAACTAGCAAGGAGCATAATCTCTTGTCTCAGTTTTTCCTGAGAGAGCACACTTAAGGAGTTCGAATTAAATTTTATTCTATCAAATTTCACTCAATGTTTTTTTTTATTCCAAGTGACACTCTATTCCCCTTCAGATGATAGCCACACAGAAGTCTCACCGCACCATCTTCATCACCACACACTGTCTCGAGGAGACGGAGACACTCGCAGACAGAATCGCTATCATCGATAAGGTACGCACTTAGGGTAAATTACGAATTATCGGTCAGTTTCACATCTTCGGTCAAATAAGAATAAACAATATTATAATTGTTATCTTATTTATATTTTAGTTGGTATCCATGATACCTGCAGGTATCATGAATACCAACTAAAATATAAATAAAATAACAATTATAATATTGTTTATTCTTATATGACCGAAGATGTGAAATTGACCGATAATTCGTAATTTACTCTACCTTATATTATTTTTTGTCTATTTAAGTGCTTCAAGTATGATTTGGTCTCAACATTAGGAAAAATAGATTAAAACTGTAATTTTATGGTGATTGGAACATTTGTATAATATTCACATAGATTGCATAGTTAAATAAAGCTGTTTTTCAGCTCTGAAGTGTTTTCATAAAGTATCGTGATGAGAGGACTTTACTGTTGCACCTTGTATAATGCCTAGGCCTAAATATGCGTAGCAGACTGTTTATGAATCCATGATAACTTTGAGATATTTTCATAGTCAAGATAATATTTTTGTTCTAATTTCTATAGGTATAATTTTCTCGTTAATGTTTCAGGGCAATCTGGTGTGTGTGGGTACACCCCAGGGACTCAAAATCCAACATGGCGGCGGTTACTCCATCATCGTCAGTGAAAAGAACAGGGAGAACAATTCCTCTAGTACGCTCAAAAACTCTTCAGTCAACTCTCCTATATCTGATAAAGGTATTGACTATGTATAAACATTAATATTATACAGTACAGCTTCTCTGTATTCAAATCGTGAATAGTGAACCATTCTGAATAGTAGAATTCTGAGTGAGGAAGCACCATGTATGATGGACATATTTTCTTTAGTCTGCCATAAACTGGCCATCAGTTTTCTATGCATCTATATAGTGAGCTAGTTCTATAGTACATTAAATAGGAGCACTACTGTATATACTTTCAATATGTATATTAAATATAAATTTTCTAACATATTTGTCATCAATACTGACTTTCCAAAAGATGTTGGTCTTTATAGATTGTGAATTTAAATGTGATCCATTAATTAAATATTTCTCTTATTTTACTGAACTGCAATTCTAATTCTTTTCTCTGTAACAGATGCTGGGGCTGCACTTCTCTCGGTGGTGAGAGAGTTTTCTCCTGACGCAGTCCTCACTGCTGACGAAGAGGAAGGGGACACATTGACCTTCAGATTGCCGTATGGGGACACCGAAATGAGGGCCAGGTAGATAACAAACTTGATATATAATATAAAGGGCTAAATTTATTATATATTAATAAAATTAATGATGCTACATATGTTATGATTATTAGAAAAGGTCGCGAAACTGACCCTGGTTTAATATTACCAGCTTTTTTCGATTCTCTTCTTCTAATCCTAATAAACATTGTGTAGTGACTATTGATTATATGCTTTGGAAAACTTTTTGATGTAGCTATTTTATTCTTCATTACTATTTAGATTTGAATGAATAATTCTAATTCTAATTGAATATGAATCGTTATAATTTATAAATATATAGAAAATGAGAAAACAATTTATATAGGTAGATATATTGTACATTTAAATTCATTTATATTTATGGTATCATTAGATCAACCATGAATATTATTTATATTAACAGTTAGTTGAAAGTTACATATCAGTTTTTTTTTTGAATTTTCAATTTTCTTTCCATTATATAGAATAGACTAAATAGATATTATATTTTACAGCTTACCGACAATAGTAGGAGCGCTGGACTCCGAGATCTCTAGGTATGGCTTCTACTCGCTAGAGGTTCTTCCCCCATCACTGGAGGAGGTGATGGCTAGTCTCAAAGTGATAGACCCGGTGAAGGAGTCAGAGTACCTCAAGGCGCTGGGAGATGCTGACTATAGTAAGAAAATCAATGCTTTCTTGGTTAAACTATGTGTGTAGTGTAAGTTCTTAATTATCGGTCAGTTTAACATTTTCGGACACGTAAGAAAAAAAAATATAATTATTATTATTTAACTTTAATTGGTATCCATGATACCTGCAGGGATACCAATTAAAATTAAAGTTAAATAATAATTATTATCTATTTATTTCTTACGTGTCCGAAAATGTTGAACTGACCGATAATTAAGAACTTCTCTAGTTATTAATAATATATACACTTGAATTCATACCATGCACTTTAGAATTTATGTAAGTTGAAGGTTAACATGGTTTACAGTCTTCTCTATTATTAGTTATTAATATACTATTCATAACCTTGTAATATAAAGTAACATTTAATATAGAGAGGTGGTTAAAAGTTGACCTGATGATTTGAAGTAAGTTGTGAAACTATTGTTTCATACAAAGATGCTTTGGCTAATTTTTTCATAATTCTTTAGATCATTATAGTGATATTTTAATCAATTTACCTCTGTTATCTTCGCTCAAAGTGTCCCTTCTCTTTCCAGTTGACGGGAGTAGAAAGAGTCACAGTTTCAGTGGTGACTCTCCACTAGCCACTGGTGTGACTCTCTGGCTCAAAAAACTCTACTCAGTTCTGTACAAACACTCCAGACATGACCTCAGGGATTCCTTCTTCTACATGTTGGTCAGTCACTTCATTACACATGGGCCTTTCTAGTGACTATTACATATTTTATTTAATAGGGTAACTACTCAATCGACGGATTCTCAAAGTTACCAGAGAAAGGGCGTTAACATTAGTCATTAGCCAATCTGAATAATGAAATTTTGCCTAATCTATTATAACGAAGGTCTACACCATTTTCTGGTAACTGTAGGCAGTTGGTAAATGATTTCACTCTTAATAACTTTTAACGTTTCTCATGTTTTTGATATAAATATGATCTAGAGTATCAAATATATGTGGAAAATTTAACTATAAATGCTTCATGCAATTAAGGGTTGAAACATTATCAAGGAATTTAATTATAAACTATAAATGTCTTTTATAAAAGGTTCATTACCTCTTAATTAGGTTTTCGCCTATAAATAATGAATATATATTATCAATTTCTTATGCATCAATGCTAGAATAAACCTATTTAATCCTCATACTTCGTTAAAATTGTAAAATATTTGTTGTAAGGAATGATTTTTCTAAATTATTGCGTATTAAGCTACCATTGACTTCTATTTACAAATTTTATTCTGAATTGTCTGTAGTTAAAATACTTGCAATTAACATTAATTAATTTAGATTCTTATTTTATCATACCTTTTTTATTTTTTTGCCTTTGGATAATTCTAACATCGTGTTTACTATTCTTTAAGCATTTATCATATGTCAACTCCAATGGTCCATGTTAGGTTCTCGTGGTTCCCCTTGGTTTTGTGGTTCTAGCTGCAGTGGTTGCTAAGGTACGGCCCCATGTGTCGCACCAACAACCCATAGTGATCAATGAGGACACTTATGGACCACCTTCCCAACTATTCACGAAGTAAGTTAAGGGAAATACCCTTACGTAGAAAAATATGCTATATTCTTATTGTAAAACTGTCAAAATAATTAGTTCTTGTATATACTTTATTATACTTAACTAATTAATTCCATAAAGATTGAGTTATGAGCCTATGACTAACTCACATCGATTCTAGTATTCCCGTCCCTTTTTATGTCACTCAACTGTGTTCATCTTCCTCCTAAGAACATTGAATCCCCTGTTGCTGCCCCTGAGGGACCAGTTGCTTCACCAGTCCATGCCGTTAGATCCTTCTCACTATTCCAGCGTGATGAGTAATGTCACCAGTCTGCAGGACTGGGCAATGGCCTGGCCAACCTGTGAAAAAGACAGAGGAGAAAACGTGTGTGGGGAGAATATTACTGTGAGTGGTAATAGAGTTAGCAAAGTATTACTGTGAGTGGTAATAGAGTTAGTAGAGTTAGCAAAGTCTTACTGTGAGTGGTAATATAGTTAGCAAAGTATTACTGTGAGTGGTAATAGAGTTAGCAAAGTATTACTGTGAGTAATAATGTAGTTAGCAAAGTATTACTGTGAGTGGTAATAGAGTTAGCAAAGTATTACTGTGAGTGGTAATAGAGTTAGTAGAGTTAGCAAAGTCTTACTGTGAGTGGTAATATAGTTAGCAAAGTATTACTGTGAGTGATAATAGAGTAAGCAAAGTATTACTGTGAGTAATAATGTAGTTAGCAAAGTATTACTGTGAGTGGTAATAGAGTAAGCAAAGTATTACTGTGAGTAATAATGTAGTTAGCAAAGTATTACTGTGAGTGGTAATAGAGTAAGCAAAGTATTACTGTGAGTAATAATGTAGTTAGCAAAGTATTACTGTGAGTAATAATGTAGTTAGCAAAGTATTACTGTGAGTAATAATGTAGTTAGCAAAGTATTACTGTGAGTGGTAATGTAGTTAGCAAAGTATTACTGTGAGTGGTAATGTAGTTAGCAAAGTATTACTGTGAGTGGTAATATAGTTAGCAAAGTATTACTGTGAGTGGTAGTAGAGTAAGCAAAGTATTACTGTGAGTGGTAATGAAGTTAGCAAAGTATTACTGTGAGTGGTAATAGAGTAAGCAAAGTATTACTGTGAGTGGTAATATAGTTAGCAAAGTATTACTGTGAGTGGTAGTAGAGTAAGCAAAGTATTACTGTGAGTGGTAATGTAGTTAGCAAAGTATTACTGTGAGTGGTAATAGAGTTAGCAAAGTATTACTGTGAGTGGTAATATAGTTAGCAAAGTATTACTGTGAGTGGTAGTAGAGTAAGCAAAGTATTACTGTGAGTGGTAATAGAGTTAGCAAAGTATTACTGTGAGTGGTAATAGAGTAAGCAAATTATTACTGTGAGTGGTAATGTAGTTAGCAAAGTATTACTGTGAGTGGTAATATAGTTAGCAAAGTATTACTGTGAGTGGTAATAGAGTTAGCAAAGTATTACTGTGAGTGGTAATGTAGTTAGCAAAGTATTACTGTGAGTGGTAATAGAGTTAGCAAAGTATTACTGTGAGTGGTAATATAGTTAGCAAAGTATTACTGTGAGTGGTAATATAGTTAGCAAAGTATTACTGTGAGTGGTAATAGAGTTAGCAAAGTATTACTGTGAGTGGTAGTAGAGTAAGCAAAGTATTACTGTGAGTGGTAATAGAGTTAGCAAAGTATTACTGTGAGTGGTAATAGAGTTAGCAAAGTATCACTGTGAGTGGTAATATAGTTAGCAAAGTATTACTGTGAGTGGTAATAGAGTTAGCAAAGTATTACTGTGAGTGGTAATGTAGTTAGCAAAGTATTACTGTGAGTGGTAATAGAGTTAGCAAAGTATTACTGTGAGTGGTAATAGAGTTAGCAAAGTATTACTGTGAGTGGTAATGTAGTTAGCAAAGTATTACTGTGAGTGGTAATGTAGTTAGCAAAGTATTACTGTGAGTGGTAATAGAGTTAGCAAAGTATTACTGTGAGTGGTAATAGAGTTAGCAAAGTATTACTGTGAGTGGTAATATAGTTAGCAAAGTATTACTGTGAGTGGTAATATAGTTAGCAAAGTATTACTGTGAGTGGTAATAGAGTTAGCAAAGTATTACTGTGAGTGGTAGTAGAGTAAGCAAAGTATTACTGTGAGTGGTAATATAGTTAGCAAAGTATTACTGTGAGTGGTAATGTAGTTAGCAAAGTATTACTGTGAGTGGTAATAGAGTTAGCAAAGTATTACTGTGAGTGGTAATAGAGTTAGCAAAGTATTACTGTGAGTGGTAATATAGTTAGCAAAGTATTACTGTGAGTGGTAATATAGTTAGCAAAGTATTACTGTGAGTGGTAATAGAGTTAGCAAAGTATTACTGTGAGTGGTAATGTAGTTAGCAAAGTATTACTGTGAGTGGTAATGTAGTTAGCAAAGTATTACTGTGAGTGGTAATGTAGTTAGCAAAGTATTACTGTGAGTGGTAATATAGTTAGCAAAGTATTACTGTGAGTGGTAATAGAGTTAGCAAAGTATTACTGTGAGTGGTAATAGAGTTAGCAAAGTATTACTGTGAGTGGTAATATAGTTAGCAAAGTATTACTGTGAGTGGTAATATAGTTAGCAAAGTATTACTGTGAGTGGTAATAGAGTTAGCAAAGTATTACTGTGAGTGGTAATAGAGTTAGCAAAGTATTACTGTGAGTGGTAATATAGTTAGCAAAGTATTACTGTGAGTGGTAATAGAGTTAGCAAAGTATTACTGTGAGTGGTAGTAGAGTAAGCAAAGTATTACTGTGAGTGGTAATAGAGTTAGCAAAGTATTACTGTGAGTGGTAATGTAGTTACCAAAGTATTACTGTGAGTGGTAATAGAGTTAGCAAAGTATTACTGTGAGTGGTAATAGAGTTACCAAAGTATTACTGTGAGTGGTAATGTAGTTACCAAAGTATTACTGTGAGTGGTAATAGAGTAAGCAAAGTATTACTGTGAGTAATAATGTAGTTAGCAAAGTATTACTGTGAGTGGTAATAGAGTAAGCAAAGTATTACTGTGAGTAATAATGTAGTTAGCAAAGTATTACTGTGAGTAATAATGTAGTTAGCAAAGTATTACTGTGAGTAATAATGTAGTTAGCAAAGTATTACTGTGAGTGGTAATGTAGTTAGCAAAGTATTACTGTGAGTGGTAATGTAGTTAGCAAAGTATTACTGTGAGTGGTAATATAGTTAGCAAAGTATTACTGTGAGTGGTAGTAGAGTAAGCAAAGTATTACTGTGAGTGGTAATGAAGTTAGCAAAGTATTACTGTGAGTGGTAATAGAGTAAGCAAAGTATTACTGTGAGTGGTAATATAGTTAGCAAAGTATTACTGTGAGTGGTAGTAGAGTAAGCAAAGTATTACTGTGAGTGGTAATGTAGTTAGCAAAGTATTACTGTGAGTGGTAATAGAGTTAGCAAAGTATTACTGTGAGTGGTAATATAGTTAGCAAAGTATTACTGTGAGTGGTAGTAGAGTAAGCAAAGTATTACTGTGAGTGGTAATAGAGTTAGCAAAGTATTACTGTGAGTGGTAATAGAGTAAGCAAATTATTACTGTGAGTGGTAATGTAGTTAGCAAAGTATTACTGTGAGTGGTAATATAGTTAGCAAAGTATTACTGTGAGTGGTAATAGAGTTAGCAAAGTATTACTGTGAGTGGTAATGTAGTTAGCAAAGTATTACTGTGAGTGGTAATAGAGTTAGCAAAGTATTACTGTGAGTGGTAATATAGTTAGCAAAGTATTACTGTGAGTGGTAATATAGTTAGCAAAGTATTACTGTGAGTGGTAATAGAGTTAGCAAAGTATTACTGTGAGTGGTAGTAGAGTAAGCAAAGTATTACTGTGAGTGGTAATAGAGTTAGCAAAGTATTACTGTGAGTGGTAATAGAGTTAGCAAAGTATCACTGTGAGTGGTAATATAGTTAGCAAAGTATTACTGTGAGTGGTAATAGAGTTAGCAAAGTATTACTGTGAGTGGTAATGTAGTTAGCAAAGTATTACTGTGAGTGGTAATAGAGTTAGCAAAGTATTACTGTGAGTGGTAATAGAGTTAGCAAAGTATTACTGTGAGTGGTAATGTAGTTAGCAAAGTATTACTGTGAGTGGTAATGTAGTTAGCAAAGTATTACTGTGAGTGGTAATAGAGTTAGCAAAGTATTACTGTGAGTGGTAATAGAGTTAGCAAAGTATTACTGTGAGTGGTAATATAGTTAGCAAAGTATTACTGTGAGTGGTAATATAGTTAGCAAAGTATTACTGTGAGTGGTAATAGAGTTAGCAAAGTATTACTGTGAGTGGTAGTAGAGTAAGCAAAGTATTACTGTGAGTGGTAATATAGTTAGCAAAGTATTACTGTGAGTGGTAATGTAGTTAGCAAAGTATTACTGTGAGTGGTAATAGAGTTAGCAAAGTATTACTGTGAGTGGTAATAGAGTTAGCAAAGTATTACTGTGAGTGGTAATATAGTTAGCAAAGTATTACTGTGAGTGGTAATATAGTTAGCAAAGTATTACTGTGAGTGGTAATAGAGTTAGCAAAGTATTACTGTGAGTGGTAATGTAGTTAGCAAAGTATTACTGTGAGTGGTAATGTAGTTAGCAAAGTATTACTGTGAGTGGTAATGTAGTTAGCAAAGTATTACTGTGAGTGGTAATATAGTTAGCAAAGTATTACTGTGAGTGGTAATAGAGTTAGCAAAGTATTACTGTGAGTGGTAATAGAGTTAGCAAAGTATTACTGTGAGTGGTAATATAGTTAGCAAAGTATTACTGTGAGTGGTAATATAGTTAGCAAAGTATTACTGTGAGTGGTAATAGAGTTAGCAAAGTATTACTGTGAGTGGTAATAGAGTTAGCAAAGTATTACTGTGAGTGGTAATATAGTTAGCAAAGTATTACTGTGAGTGGTAATAGAGTTAGCAAAGTATTACTGTGAGTGGTAGTAGAGTAAGCAAAGTATTACTGTGAGTGGTAATAGAGTTAGCAAAGTATTACTGTGAGTGGTAATGTAGTTACCAAAGTATTACTGTGAGTGGTAATAGAGTTAGCAAAGTATTACTGTGAGTGGTAATAGAGTTACCAAAGTATTACTGTGAGTGGTAATGTAGTTACCAAAGTATTACTGTGAGTGGTAATAGAGTTAGCAAAGTATTACTGTGAGTGGTAATAGAGTTAGCAAAGTATTACTGTGAGTGGTAATAGAGTTAGCAAAGTATTACTGTGAGTGGTAATATAGTTAGCAAAGTATTACTGTGAGTGGTAATAGAGTTAGCAAAGTATTACTGTGAGTGGTAATAGAGTTAGCAAAGTATTACTGTGAGTGGTAATGTAGTTAGCAAAGTATTACTGTGAGTGGTAATATAGTTAGCAAAGTATTACTGTGAGTGGTAATGTAGTTAGCAAAGTATGCAATATTTTGATTTCTTTCTGATTAGTCTAGCAGCATATATATTTTGTTGTAGAATAGAATGGTAAATATAGAATTGTTTTTGTGATCAGTTTTCTAAAATGTTTTCCCTGTTTTTCCAGGTTAACGATACGAGATGTTTTTGCTCCGATAAGAACGGATCGGATCATTCCTCCTTCTGTTCCATCGACCTGTCCGAGTCAACCAACGTGAACGATTGGGTGATGAGCACCAGGAGAGAGCACACTCATGAAAAGTAAGAGCACACTCATGAAAAGTAAGAGCACACTCATGAAAAGTAAGAGCACACTCATGAGAAGTAAGAGCACACTCTTGAAAAGTGAAAAGTAAGAGCACACTCATGACGAGTAAGAATGAAGAGTAGTTTCTGTAGAATTAAATTAATTCTGTTTATCTAAATACACTAAATTTGCAGTTTAGAATAGATCAGTTTTATCTGCAGTGTGTTATATACATAGTATATAATAATAATTACTCCAAATTTATTTATCCATTGTAATAATTTATTTTATTTTCCAATTTTCAAGGCGGTATGGCTTCTCACTAGGAGTTACGAATGTCGGTCCCGCATCTCCTGCAGAAGGTTTCACTTCAACTCTCTGGTGGGCAAAACAGTAAAATATTAATATAAAAACCCGGTAAAGCAAAGTCAACGTCGTTCCAACTCAGTTTATTGACGAAATATTCCAATGTTTTTCGTACGAGGATAAAAATGAGGTTTATTAACATTTGTATAGCTGACGATTTTCTAAATCTTGGAAAATTTTAATTCGATATTTGGATATCTAATATCTAACCACATTCATTACTGTAAAGTTTATTGAAATCGTTTTGCAATAAAGAATATCTAAGACGTTGTCACGTCAGTGGCCCGGTGCCTGTCGTTTCGAGAGAGTGTATACTAATACTGTATAGCGGTGCACCCAAAAAAGTTATATTTCTTTTGTCAAATTTTTTAAAAATAGAGTAATAGCGCATAAGATTTTTGAGATATTTACTCCTCCGCATAAGTTTGTATCGATACAGTTCTGCGAGCATAATGTTTTAACGGATAATATTTTTAAGGATAACTCTTCTATGTTTGGTCGGCAAAGAGGATGAACCAACAGGGGCGGAGCACAAAACCGTTAGTGCTTCGCCTCTAGTTGCCCCCCCCCCCTTCCGCCTTGCATATAGTTTTTAGTTGAATTATATTACATTTAAAATAATAAGAACTTTCAAACTCTTAAATTAGATGGTTGTAATGTAGTTTGATGTATCCGCTAGTTTGTTGTGCTTCACATTTCATGATTGCTTAATGACCTGGCAGGAGGGTTCGGGGAGCGACCCGTACCCTTTTACTCTCATAGGTCAATCTACATCGCAAATCAATCCTTACAAATAATATCCTAAAAACTTATTTGTAAAGAACAATATTTTTACAACCATATCAAATACCTCATAACTTTTTTATTGCAAAACTAACTTAATAAACTTTACAGCAATTAATGCGGTTAGATATTACATATTAGGTATCTGAATATTGAATAAAAAATTTCCAGGATTAAGTAAATTGTCATTTATACAAATGTTTATGAACCTCATTTAAATCCCCCTAAGAATAACAGAGGAATATCTCACCGATAAGCTGAGGCGGAACGGTGCTGTCTTTACTATACTGGTTTGGTAATTTGCACTTAGTCATCCCTTCAGTGGAGCTATTGTGAAAAAAAAAAATATTTTAGTATTAAAACTATTAATATCTTACTACTAATGCATTCACTGTACTAATCATCTCAACCCTGATCTTTGCAGGTATGACAACTCAGGTTACCACACTCTGCCAGTAGCTCTCACTGCCTTCAATAATGCTAGATTGCGACGTCTGGTGTCTGCCGAAAACGTCTCTATAACTGTCAGGAATGAACCTATTCTTTTCAGAGAAAATATGCACGCCAAGATTTCTTTGTAAGCTTTGCAATTATATTTTATACTAGATAGAAAGTAAATTATAGTTTCTTTTACTATTGATTTATTTCATTAAAATTCAAACGAAATACAAGTCTCAAGTTATTCTGGAAACGTAAATAGGAATTAATTTTGAATGAAGAAAGTTGTTAAAAATAGAAATTCTTTAAAAAATCTATTTAGAATAATTATTTATTTTGATTTAATATCTCTCTTTTTCAGGGGCCACTACATCGCTGACCTCTCTTTGGGTCTACTGATGCTACTGTCAGTGTCAGTCCTCTGCTGCTACTGCGTCAGTAGAGCTGTTGACGACAGGCTGAGGTGAGAAAATACTGCTTCCATTTATGGACACTTTAAAGAGATTTTAAATTAACTTAACTTATTTTTATTGTTTTGTCTAAGTTAGTTTAATGGGTCTTCACTGTAGGTTAGAAATCAATGAGGTGTAAAGTTAAAAGATATTTATTATAATTGTTAGACTGGCATATTCTACGTCTGGAGTTGAATTAT
This sequence comes from Caprella mutica, assembly GCA_947561585.1. Classification (NCBI taxonomy): domain Eukaryota; kingdom Metazoa; phylum Arthropoda; class Malacostraca; order Amphipoda; family Caprellidae; genus Caprella; species Caprella mutica. The sequence goes on from CANNZV010001483.1 coordinate 26,481, forward strand.
TTTTATATTTGGTATTTTGTATTTCTCGATATAGTTTTTTTTCATGAGTTTATTATATATTTCATTTACTTTGATGAGTGAAATATTTATGGATATTATTATTATTATAAGAAGTGAGGTAGCAACTAGCAATTCCATCCAAAATCTCTCTGTGGTGAATGATAGAGATTGTTGGTGGCGTCCTTTGAACTCCCGAGATATGTTTTACCATGGATATAATTTTTTAACGCTACTTGCAGTTTTAGAGGATAGCGCTAAGGTTATGCTCTTAAACTGCGAGGTGCTAAGATTTTGTGTTAGGTACGCTCGTAGGCTTTATTAAATATTACCTCTTCATTTTCCTCTTGTGTGAAGGAAGGAATTTAGACCCTCTCTCCATTCACGGTGTAGATTTTCTTTGTCTAGGTTCATAATTACGTCTGATAATAGGTAAAGTTGTTTGTAGATACATTTACTTATCTGACTTCTTCTCCGAATCACACGAATCAAATCGCCATTGGTTACGAAACAGCCTTAAAAAAACCTATACTAAATTAAATGAAGGAATAAAAACAGGTCTAAATTGAACTATATTTCAATCAATATTGTATCATTATGTTTTATTGCTGCTGTAACTAAATATTTCTAGAGTATTATTCTCTTATTTGTGAATAGTTGAGCAATGTCATTCTTCATATTTGTACAATAATCAATGAACCTATTAGAAAGTATGTAGGCTTATGGCTATCAAAATACCTCTCCAACACCTCACAATAAATATATATTGATTGTTATAAGCCAAAACTTCTCTTAATAATGTTCATCTGATATGTCTCATTTGGTAATTATGTGGCAAGTTTATCATCCAGTTATCAGTTGTTATTTTTCTCTGCAGAGGCTTCAGGTGTCTCCTGCACTCTGTGGGTGTGTCTCTCAGGTGCTACTGGTGTGCCTCTCTCATCTGGGACACTTTTGTAAGAATCTGCACCTTCTGGAACGATTGGAAATGTTACTAGTGTTCAATTATATAGAGTTATAGTTATTAATCATCTATGTAACAGTTTAATATTTACAACTGAATAAAAATAATTATTAGTTTGTATATTCATTTTTATCCTGATTGAGAATTATTAAATTCTATACAGGTCTTTAGTATTTTATATAACTTGCAATGAATTATCTTGATGTGTAAATATAGGAAATACATCTATAAAATACACACAATGTATTTATTTCCTCCACAGATTTTGCTGATTAGTATAATTCTGGCTGTTCTAATTCTGCTGGCTTTCGGCCAGCCTCATTTCGTATCTGGAGAAAACCTGTACGCTTTCGTCATGCTTTCTTTACTTTATGGGTGAGTTTTAGCTGCATAAGCATCAGCACCAGGGGGTCTATGTCTATTCGGATGCTGCCAGTTGTGAACTTGGCCTTAATTGATTTTGGGCGTCAATTTTTTTCAAATTCAATTTATGTATTTCATTATTATTCTATTTTTAGAATGCTTATCAATTTATGCTACTTGCAATATTTGATAATTTGAGTATAGGGTTATATTGTTAAAAAATAGTAGCTTTTCAATTAATTATTGTATTCTGAACATATATTAAATTGTTTATCAATCTCTGTAGGTAATAAATAAATATGTACATTCACTGTTCTTTAGTTGAGTATAACCGTTTCTCTCCAGACTGTCCCTGTTGCCCTTACTCTGCCTGTTCGAGAGGTTCTTCTCCTCCAAGAGTTCAGCTGTGGTGTGCTTCTTCATGACCATCTTCAGCATAGGCTTCATCACCACCACTGTGGTTATAACTTGTCAGGTCTATTCCTGGGTCAAGGTAAGTCATCCACATCTCCTCTTCATTCTGTACAAAATATAGCTGCTTTAATCTAGTGTTCTATTTATTCAGATAACCCTGACAAGAAGAATTTATTCCAGGAATATTTAGGGAATATCCCAGTAATAAATCTTTTTTAACTGGGATATTCCCTTAATATCCAGGAATAAATCCCTCTTGTAGGGAATATATAATAATATCATCATATAACCAAGTAAATTATGCAATTTATATTTCTTTGTGGGATTTTCTCTTTTCATGCGCCTTTATTGACTATTCTTTGTGAACTGTTCTATTATTTCTTTATATCAATTTTTACAATCGGAGTCTACATATCGACAATTTACTTCTTAATAAAATGTATTATATAAATTTTATTTTATATTGAATCTTATTGAAAGCTTCTATTTTTTTAAATTTTATTGTTGATGTTTCCAAACATTATAACATATATGTATTTAATTTATTTTATTGCACCATGCAATAATAATAAAATAAATTAAATACATATGTGTTCTATTTTACTTTTTCTACAAATCCAGCCTTTAACATCTTTCTCTTTCTCCTTTGAAATGTTTTATAAAAAGCTTATAGAGCATGCTATGTTTCATTTAATTAAATAAATGCTATTGTCTATTTCGTCCTTCAATTCGTCACTTCAGAATCCTACGCATCCATACATGGGAATCTTCTTCGTAAGTTAAATTTTTACCATATTTGAATTATATGATGTTTATTGAATTATCAAACTGTTTAAAATTGCAATATCTTCATAAAAAGTAATTTGACGATAATTTTATATCCAAAATACGATTTCAATTTTCTAAGTGGTGCAATCCTTTGACATTTCTTTGATGTGTTTCAGCCAATGCAGTCAGTGGGCCAGTATCTGCAGTACAGCTTCCTCCTCTTCCAACCTTACATCTACGTGTCTGCCATTAAAGATATGGCACTCATGTACACTAAGGTGAGGCACTCATGTACACTAAGGTGAGGCACTCACGTACACTAAGGTGAGGCACTCATGTACACTATCATGAGGCACTCATGTACACTAAGGTGAGGCACTCACGTACACTAAGGTGAGGCACTCATGTACACTAACATGAGGCACTCATGTACACTAAGGTGAGGCACTCACGTACACTAAGGTGAGGCACTCATGTACACTAACATGAGGCACTCATGTACACTAAGGTGAGGCACTCACGTACACTAACATGAGGCACTCATGTACACTAAGGTGAGGCACTCATGTACACTAAGTTGAGGCACTCATGTACACTAAGGTGAGGCACTCATGTACACTAAGGTGAGACACTCATGTACACTAAGGTGAGGCACTCATGTACACTACGGTGAGGCACTCTTAAGCAAGATATCTCCAATTAGTCTGGTGTTAGTAGTCATAAATCACAAGTGTTCCTGAATTTAGGCAAAAGATGATCCCTATATAAATTAAGAAACGCTGTCATTGAGCAATTTCCTCTTCTAAATTTAAGACCTATTACTCTATTCTCTGGAAAATAAACTGTCTTTAACATCTACTTTCTTTAATTTCACTCCGTATTATTTATAATTTTGTTTTGTTCATCTTCCCGGATAAAGACTCAAATATGCAAGTTTACTCTTCAATATTTCATTCATGTTATCAATATTATATAAAAATTTATAACGAGGGAAAGTTTCAAAGCTGCATATATAAGTCAGTAATTACATGGAAATATATTAATTTCTATAAATATATTTAATTTTGAAATATATTTCTATTCCTCATTCAGCACGAGATTTACATCGCAATTGGACTTCCTCATGAGTTGGTTAGTCCCTTTAGTTTCAACATCAATTTAGATGGTTCAGTTGGACTTCACATGGCTCTTTTATCAGGACATTTCTTCGTCTGGACGCTGTTTCTATTCATCATTGCTAAGAGTCACACAGACAATCAGTCATGCAAAACAAGAAGGTTACTATTGTATTTCTTCTCTTGGATTTCTTATAGCTGTCCTATATTATTCATTAGTTTATTAAGTACTCTTTCATCTTTAAACAGACAAATATATAAGCCAAAGGAATCAGTTGCTATATCCCGATGCGACAACAAAGTTCATCCCACAATAGTAGTTGAAAATGCTAAAATTACTGATGACCGGAAAAAAACTGAAGAGAGAGATGGAATCCAAGACAGAAATTTCGAGGATACTGAAGTTGCTAATGAAAAACTTAGGTAAGAAACATTTTTTGAGGATTTGCCTCTATCGTTGAGAAAAACGATTTCCGTACTCAGTTTAAATGACTAAGTATTATCACTAGAACGATAAATAGTTAGATACTTTATTGCAAAATTTATAAGAATTTTATAATCTTTTTAATTCCTTCAATTATTTCACGCTCAGAATCCTGGAAGGTTGGCCGTTCTCATCGTCTGATCATCCCAATTTACTGCAGCTGAAAGATCTAACTAAGGTATACAAGGGTAAAGCAACGAAAGTCGTGTTACAAGGCGTATACCTATCAGTCAATAAAGGAGACTGTGTTGGTCTACTAGGCACAAACGGAGCTGGAAAATCGACCATTTTCAAGTGCTTGGCTGGTGAAATTGCATCGACATATGGATCTGCATCTATTTCTGGTCATTCCATATCGTCTGCACCTTTTACAGCTTCAGATTGCTACAAGCCACTCTTCAGCTACTGCCCCCAAAGCAACACTAGTCTTGATCCGCTGCTAACTCCATTGCATCACTTCACCATCATGTGTCACAGTAGAGGAATCCTTAAGAAGGACATGAAGGATGTTATTTTAGCATTATTATATCATCTACGGTTATCAGGATGTGAAAACAAGCAAATATTTCAACTCAGTGCAGGTACAAAAAGGAAGATTCTCCTGGCGATGTCATTCATCGGTGATCCCCAATTACTTCTTTTAGATGAACCTACTGATGGTATTTAATTTGATTAATGATCATAGTTAATTTTGAAATTATGTTGAATTTTTTTTTATCAATTTCTACTCTATCCCAACAGGATTGGATATATCTTCCCGACATAATATATTATCTTTACTGAAACGTTTCTGCAAAGATAAAAATAGAGGAGTGCTGATGACATCTCACAACTTGGAAGATGCAACAAAAATTTGTTCGCGAGTTGGTGTTCTATCTAATGGAGAACTCATTGCTATTGGGTCTCCAAGGGATTTGATGGATAGGTATTCTCAAAAGCTGACAATGAAAATACGAGCAAATAAAGAGCATCATGAAAATATCATGAATTATTTGCACGATAAGTTAAATAAAGTGGAAATGAAAAGGCACACCTTCAACAGTCTCATCGTTCAATGCTCATCTGATGGAGATACAATTCCTGTCGACCAGGTATAGGAAGTTTAAGATTTAGCATATTAACCTTAATTTACAGAATGACCTAACATTTTTGTCTCCCATTATGTAGAAAATAAAATTTGTATCCTTAATTTGCAGGTTTATTCTGTTCTGGAATCAGCCAAACGACCTGATTTAGGAGTTGAGGAGTACACTATCACCCTGACTGATTTCAATGAGGTTTGTCTATTGCAAATGTGAAGTAGGCAACGTTATTTGAAAATTACACATTTATATCGCTATATCTACCAATTTCAGGTTTTCAAATACCTGACATCAGAACAAGACGACAGTCTAATTTACGAAGAGGTTTCCACCGAGTATGTTCAATTAAGTGAAACACCAACAGTTATTGTAACAGAGAATAACAAAGTCTCTCACCTTCCATTGATAAATGAAATACCACCTCTCCACAACATACCTGGTTATATCAATGAAGAAAAAGAAGTTTCTACTGGAGATGGTAAGTATTGGAATATTATGTTTCAAAATTCATTGTTACTGTTCCTTTTGTATAGCATATATATTGATGCTTTCTTAAATCTAATAGATAAAAGTGAGGAAAGTGAAGGAAAAGGTGAAGATGAGAATATTTCTACCGCTTCAACGGGTGGAGGAACTGATTCGCCATCTTGTTCCAATGAACATATCAATTTTAGTAACAGTTTTAGTTCACTGTATAACGAAGTATTGACTAAATTCTAGTAATAGTTACGTGTTCGAGTGACTGACACTATAAGTATATGTCGTGTCCACACTGATAATATTGAATATTATGAGAATGAAAATGGCTATATTCATAGCATTATCACTAATATTAACGTTATATTTACTACTCACTAATATTAACGTTATATATCTATTGCAATAAACTTGTCACGATTTCACAGCTTTCTGCCAGAGCACATTCTCTGTCACGTATCAGAGTGGATTATCACATAATGTACTCATTTAATAAATACCTCAGAAATTTGTAACTAGATGACTATGTTAAGAATTATTTTTATGTAGGAATTTAATATATGTATAACCTAGATGAATTTTATAATTTCCTGTTTGTTTTCTTGTTTTACTGTGAATGGAAAAATATTCAATTTACATAAATTATTACTGTAAATGTTATTACAATTTTAAATTTATTTCAACCTATTAACTCCATAGTTCAATAAAGTATGCGACAATTCTCTAAAAATATACAAAAGAAAATTTCCGTGTGACGTCATTACTATACGCGATACATAAATCCGAAGATCCAAAAAAATATTCACGATTTAAAAAAAAAACAGATTACAAAAAAAATGGGATTACAAATAGACCAGGATTACAAAAAAAAAAAATCCGCGATTACAAGAAATTCAAATATTTTAAAATAATTCTACAAATTTTACTTAAAAAAAAACAATTTCGAATAATTTTAAAAAAAAATAATAGTATATCACTTTTAACGGGTAAATACATCAGAGCATTGTTGATAAGCAAATCTGATTTACAGAAAAATAGTAAATATGAGAAACAAAATAATGCGACTATTTTCTTAACTCACTAGTTTAGCATAAGTGATATAAAAATATACACCAAATAAAATTTATTGCGGTTCTCCGGTTAGTGACTAATTTACAATCTACAATATTATGCAAAAAACTTAATTTGATAGCATATACTTAATTTTATATGTTTTTTGAACATTTTTATAATCAAAATTTTACAATAGGCGTTTAACTTCCAACTTGCTTTTATTAATATTTTTCCAAAGAAAAAGAAGCACACAGTTTGTTTTGAATGTCAGCTATAGGTAGGTATAATTGAATCAATAATAATATTCGTGTAAAGATATTAAATAGGATAGACTTATTATAAAAACGTTTACATTCTTCATGAAATTACAAAAACCTAACATGCATTGTTTGTTTATAATATTCAATTTGTATCAAAACAAAGAGTGTGCAATCTTTTTCTTCAGCGTCTGATTATTATTTCCTACAATTTTAGCATACCAAGTAAGAAAACTTTAAAAACACATAAAAAATACATATAGATATAGAACCTAATATTATGTGGTTTGTAGATTAATGATCCTAAAGACTTAGACAGTAGACATTAGTTCTATAATATTATGTAATAGGGTCACTTTTTTGAGCTGGAGAGGACCTATGATTATCATATTTTGATGAAATGAGCCAATTGAATGCATAAATTGATTATCTACTCCATCACTGTTAGATCTGCTTCATTCCAGGAAAGTATGCCGCGCATTTTCAAATATCCTAATTATACGCAGCGCATTCTTATGATAGCGCAATTCGGTAAATTGCGCGGAACATATATACTTTTCTTACAAGATTGAAAATGTGGAGTAGACCAGTAACTTGGAACTTACCCTATTCGGGCTACATCACCTACAATGATTATCAAATTTGATAGTGGAAATGTAGAATATTGTCAACCGATGTTACTAATAATTTGAAATGTGCTTTAGTCATCACTTTTATCATTAATAGCATACTCATAGGGAAGTATTCATTGATATATGCTAGAATTGTCACATTTATTGTTATTAATATAATCATGGGGGTGTAACTCAGTGGTAGAGTGTTCGCTTCGCATGCGAAAAGCCCCGGGTTCGATCCCCGGCACCTCCAGAATACTTTTAATATAAAATATTAATACATACACTTATTGATGATTTTAAATTAAATTAATGTTAACAACGTTAAGGGGATCGACCCTTTTTTCAGATTTTTTTTATTTGTCTACCGATTAATCTGAAATTTGCAAGGTATATGTAACTTCGCAAAGAAAACACATTTTGTTCACGTAACTTTTACGATTTTGGTATTCGTTTTTGAGGAAATGAAGATTTCATAAGAAAAATCGTAAATTTCAAAAGAATACAAGTCTATTTTTTTTTTGTTAATTCTCATCAAATTTGAAGGGCCGATCTCCATAATTATTAACATAACTGTCATATAAGGCTATCATGAATACCCGAATGTCATGATATAATAAAATTGGTATCCGGCGGATTGGCTGAAAACGAATTTGCCGAAACCAAATTCTCCGAAAACTTATTCGCCAAACCGGATTCTTCGAATACAAATTTGACGAAACCCAAATTTGTCTAAAACAGATTCGCCGAAGTGAGGATTCGCCGAAAAACGAATTTACTGAAAGACATATTTAAAACAGAATGTAAAATTACACAAATATTTCAGAAGAGAAACGAAACAACGAAATCATCACCCTTAGTTACACTAAATGATTCTTTAATTATTCATCTTCTCGTTAATCATTGTAACTGTTAATCTCTGTACCACAAAATGATTCTTTGCCTCTGTTCATATTTTAAAAACGTTCAAGTTTTATTCAGTCAGTCAGTTTTGGGAACATGTTACATTTATTTTATTTGAGCGTTGGTTTGTTTTTAGATTGTCTGTTACTAACGTTTTTATTCATTTTTGGTGAATATTCCATGTTTACTGCTTTGTTTTAATGCAATGATGATATGATACATAAAAATATATTTTTTTTTTTTTATTCAGTTGTTAATAGCATTCCATACAGAAGGTGTGTTGTGGCTGTCATTATTATTATTTATTCCATTTATTGAGGTTGAAATATAGAATTGTTAGCTATGAATAACATAACTATTAGTTATGTTCATATCTTCCCAATATGCCTCAGGCCTCAACGATTGTGTCATTTGCATGAATAAATTTGTTTCAGGTAAATCCATTGATTTCTATCAACCCTTTATTATTAATACAATATACATATTAATATTTAATATATAGCTACAGTTAGATATACGAAATTAGCAAAATGATACGGAATTAAGGGAATACAAATTTATATAGCAATATTAATGTCCAATTCATATAAGAAATATGTTTTTTATGCATAAGATATAATGATAAAAACTACAATGTCTCAGAGAATCTTCTTTTTATATACAATAAATATGATTTTCGACAAATTCGTCTTTCGGAAAATAAGTCCTTCGGCAAATCCGTTCTCGGCCAATTTGGGATTCGGCAAAAACTTATTCGGAGAATCCGTTTCGGCGAATTAGTTTCCGGCAAATTTGGTTTCGGCAAATTCGTTTTCGGAAAATCAGCCTAGACCCAATTAAATTATTGATACCAAACTAGTATTGGGATACTTCAATATTTATGTCAAATGACCTAATCGGAAGGTTGTAAACAATAATATTTGCACACAACATTAATTCTGATGATTACTAGATGCATTATTAATGTCCTCAAATTTGTACTTGTAATCGATAAATAACACGTACGCCTACTGTTTCTGAATTTTCTATCAAGTGCTTCATAGAAGATTAAGAAGAGGAGTCACTGAAATTACCATAAACGACTAAGAGAGAGACATCACGATGACTTTTAACAGTTACCAAGCATTATTCATGTGTTTGGCTGCTATACGATTACATGGAGGATTTCCCTACGATTGCTACTCTCGAAAAACTGGGGAACGCTTAGGGTATTTCTCCAAGCAAGGATGTTACACCAGAGGACGGTTCAGATTGAACATCAACTGGATTCTCAGTTCATTGGTGATGGGCTGTTCTATATTGTGCTTCGTTCTGGTTACCCCGCCTTATTTGTATATTTTAACCAACACGCAGGTTAGATCAATGACGACGGAATTTCTTGGCAAATGGCTGTACTTTTTAAACGAAGGTTTGACCATCCTAGTGATTGGTTTCACTTTCCTCTTCAGAGGCTTAGAGTTAGGTAAATTAATGAAAAAATTAACTTCTCTTGATATAACACACAGAAATATTACAAAACGAACATTCTGGACAACATGTACTTTCTGGGCACACTGCACAGTGTTCTTTTGCCTTATTTTAACAGTCTTAATTGTAAACTTTTACATTTTTTTTTACTCGACAACTAACTTTCATTCTGCAACTCTCATCATTTTGCTGGTGAATTTCATATTTTCATTTGACTACAAGGTTCAAGTTTGTACTCTTTACAAATCAATAGTATACCTTTTTTGTATCAGGTACAACAACGCACTTGTGCATCTTGATAACATATTAAGATGCAAGAATCTATCGAATAAAATAAAGGAAAATGACTACTACAAACCTACTCTCCGTCACCAAAACCTAGATCTTGAAATCGAACGAGCCACCAGATCAATTCGCCAAACTTACGAGGTTCGACAGCATCTACAGGATTACGTTGGTGTTCCTATTTTGTTCATAATGCTCCAGACAGTAATTTCAGTGGTACTGGGATTGTATTTTGGATTATTGGCTAGGAATTTCACTCCGTTCACCATTCAAGTCGTTTTGAACTTTTTTATTCACGTCAGTTTCATGAGTTTCATACTGTCAATACCTACAAAGTTGAATGAGGAGGTAAGAAATACAGAACATATGCGAATTATGTCAACAACTTAAGTTTTATGTAGTACATGTTTTATAATATCATAATAACCAATTTATATATAATATGATCTTCAATATTCGGCAGAGGGAAAAAATTCTTCAAATTAGCCTCAAGTTATCCGATTGCAACCTTGATCATAAAGAAGACAAACAGGTAAGTAAGTTTGTCTACCTTTATATCTCTAAGTTTTATCAATCAATGAGAGGTGTTCATACGTCATTTATTCTCCACAGATACAAAATTTGCGAGAAGTATTGCATGCTGATCCAGGATTCAGAATATGTAACCTTTTCACTTTGGCTTATGGAAGAATGATCGATGTGAGTTCATATAGAACATTGACTGAATATTAACTACCTAGTAGCCTAGATATGGTACAATAACATTCTTTGGTGATCATATTCTTATAACTAGAGTTGTGACAATATGCTTTACAAATTATAGATGCTAAGAATATCATATACGAAACAAAATGAAATGGTATCGAATACTATACACTGCTAATGGTGAATGATTAAATACAGTTTAAGTCTATCCCTCTATATTATTTTTGGTATCTATGATTTTAAAAGCATATTGTCATAACCCCACTTATGACGAACAGAAATTTAAAATAGCCTTCTTTCAACAGATTGCCTGTTTCATCACAACTTACTACATCGTAATGCTTCAGTTTTACTCGAGTGAGAAGGATTATAACTGCACTTGTGACCATTCAGAATCGTAATTGTCTCTATCATTCAAAATTAAAAACATTATTGAAGTTCAAACTTTTGAAACATACAGGTAAAGCTCGTGCAACGCCCAGTAGATGTACCAGGAAAGTGTCCACTTATATGCTATCAGCGTTTGTTGTAACGTTACACTTATTAGTTTAGTTGGGGATTTAAACTATGTAAGTTTTCTTTAACAGTATTTCAAAGAAAATCTAATGAAGATGTACAATCTCAGATTATTAAAGGAAAATTTTAATGAAAATCTCATAATATTAAAATAACTTATTTATATAAATGTAAAAAATATGGTAGGTCTAACTGTAACCATTCTAACTAATATAGTATAGTTACACCTCTTATTATTTTCTACAGAATCAAAGAAAATTTATAGACCTTGATAAGATTGCACTATCGGGCCAACGTCGGTAAACGTTGGCAAAGTAAAGGCACGATCGTTTATTGGCATGCCAGTGCTGGTGCTAGGACAATTGCCACCCGCGGACAATTGCCACCCGCGGATAATTGCCACCCCCGGATAGTTGCCACCCGGACAATTGCCACCCCCGGACAATTGCCACCCAAATAATGAATATCAGTCCACTTAAATTTAAAAATGGTTAATTATATACAATATATAATAAAAAAAATATTATTCGGTTTCTGAATGTCCTTTTTAAATATAATATTTTTTAAATCTTATGTTATTGGATACTTTATACCACTTCTTTAGAACGATTCAAAACTGTTTAATTCCCTTCGTCTATAACATTTTCAGGATTTAGGATTTTAAAAACATATTGTCACAACCCTAATAATATTTTTTTTAAGATTCTTAACTTGTATATTATATTACTGGGTAGTAATATAAATACCTATTGTTTTTCCTTCAGCAAATAATTATAAATAAAGACCTATTCCGGGCGAGATATTTTAATTCTATTAATGGAATATCGTCTGCTCCAGAAATTTGGTTTACTCATGACTATATCATTGAAATCAAAAGGAAATTAAATACAAGGGACTTGAAGAAGCAGTCAGAAAGGAAAGTGGCTCCATGAACAAAGTCATCTACCACCGTGGGTGACAATGCTCATGGATGCAGAAAAGCTACTCTATGAATGCAGTCACTTAAAAAGGAAAATATTAAATGTGTAATGAATTTTCTTATCTTATAATGTATACAAATAATAATTAATCGTACAAAAATAATATAGATATTTCATCTCCATTTTTAAAGTTAAGTGGCCTGATAATAAATATTTGGGTGGCAATTGCCCGGAGGTGGCAATTGTCCGGGTGGCAACTGTCCGGGGGTGGCAATTGTCCGCGGGTGGCAATTGTCCGGTCACGGCCAGTGCTATTACACACTGGACCAATGTATGGTAAACGACATTGGGCCAACGTTTGCCAAACAGCACTGGCCCAATGAAGGAAAACATTGGCTAACCAATCGAGTGATTTTTCGATCTACCAGTATATTTATTATACTGGTTTACCGGTTCTATTTGGCAGTTATCGCCAGCTCATCAGAGATGTTAGGTGCAAACGATCTCTCCTAACTTTAATCACACCAAATAGCCAATTAAAGATCCTCAATTAAGTATATATTTGGAATTGTAGCCGTGTCTGGCAATTCAGTCTAAATATGCCTGTTATCCCTTCAATTATTAATTTAACACTTTATTTATTTCATTCATAAAAATGAGCCTGGTCGCTAGTTAATTCATATATTTAGTATAAAAAGTTATTTTTCCGATTGAAATAATTATTCAAATTGTAAATTAAACTTTCTATTCAAATTCATATTAAAATATTATTATTTGGATAAATTAGCGTAAGTAAAATAATATAGAATTGAGTTCGAATAGGTATATGTTATATATTGCTCACCCCTGATTTTGATATATATGATGTATTTATAGGACGGTTACTACATTGCGAGAAGTTACTGTTGTCTTCACGTGCTCTGTATGGCTTAATATAATTATAATACACATCTAATTTAATAAAATAGCACTTGCCGTAAACCGGCGTGACATCGGCAACATTTTTTATTACTAACAGGTTTAAAATTCATTAATAAGATGTTTATAAGTTACTTATAAGTCATTTGCCAGAACTGGGTCAGTGAGTTGACAATACATCGGACTTGCACTCTATAAGTAGCCCAATGCAACACTATATCACTACATCGTCAACATTAAGTATCGCCGGTACCAATAAGTCGTTTATACGTGGTTAAGGTACGTTTTGCATTCAGCGATTGTTACGATCATCTCTTAAGGTTCGTTTTGCATGCAGCGAATAATGCGATCATCGCTCAGTAATCATCGCCCGGCGATTATAGTTGAACTTTAGTTCAATGAAATTCCTCTGGAGCTTTTTGCAACGAGTGATTATCGCTGAGCACTATTTCAATGTATTTCTATTGCTGAGCGATCAATGCTGAGTGATGATCGCATCAATCGCTGCATGCAAAACGAACCTTTAAGGGGCGTTTACACAGGCACATATGTGTGCCACTGGGGTCTAGGACATTTCGTCCATGGACAGTTTGTCCAACGGACATTTCGTGCTCGGACAATTCGTCCACGAATGTCTTTATTTTGCATTTTAAAGTGCATATGCGATATATTTCATATTATTTTTAACTATTAAATTAATAGGCAGGTATAAATATATTATATTATCATAGTGATTTAAACCGAAACATTTCATATGAACACATAAAGAATGTTTATCTATCGATTACAGTTATGAAGTTAGATATGCTAAACGGGTTGACTGTATCATTAAATTATTTACCTCCTGTAATATTTTGCATTTATTAATGAGTTATGAGGATCTAAAATATGGAACTGAAATAACAGGGTACTTTATACAAGACTAAAAGTGGAAACAGAAGAATGAGAATAAAATAATTACATCAGAGGTAAATACTAATTATTTTGTATACTTTTATTATGAGTCCGAAAATATGGAACAGTCGGAAAACACGGACGTGTTTACGTTTATATTATTTCAACGTAACTCTAAAAAGTACCAATATCTAGTTATTTATTTTATATCACATTTAATTATCAATGAATTGTTTAGTAGTATATTATACATGTATGTATTTTATGTAGTCACTGTTGAAAAAAATTCTGTCAAAAAAAACTAATTTCTGAACCAATAATGCTTCCAATAAGCTAATCTGAGTACTAATATTGATGTTTATGGTAGTTATTGTGAAAATACACCGCAAAAAATTGTAGTTATTGTAAATGTAGAAAAAAATGTTTCCGTTTTCTATCATTATGTACTATGTATAATATATACAAGATATGCCTCGCTATTATTACAGATTTTATAAGACCGAGATACAATAAAAGCGAGACCTACTGTAATCAATAAATAAAGTATTCAGTTTAATTATTGTTTTCTACTAATATATTGCAGAATATTATGAATAATATATAATAAACAATATGTACACTACACATTATAATTATAATACAAAATAAAGCATTTCATGGTAGAATTGTCCGTGGACGAATTGTCCGTGGATGAAATGTCCGTGCACCGTGCCACTGCTGTGTGTTCAGAGCTCTCGACACACACTTTTTGAGTGTGGCACACAAAAAGAGCGATCCCTCAGGGAGAGCTGTGTGCTGGAGCAATATATATAGTGTATAATTGAGTTACAGCTA
Organism: Caprella mutica; assembly: GCA_947561585.1. NCBI lineage: Eukaryota > Metazoa > Arthropoda > Malacostraca > Amphipoda > Caprellidae > Caprella > Caprella mutica. The sequence goes on from CANNZV010001483.1 coordinate 41,511, forward strand.
AAATACTTTAGTATTTTTGATGGGTATTAGGATTAATAAGTTAAATAAAGTTTTTACCAACAGGGTAAAAGGATATATTCACGAGATAGTTAATAAATTTGGGTAAGTTAGTGGCAAGTTAAAGCCTTTAAAACAACAGTGAAGAAATGAAAATTTCTACAGAAAAGTAGATATAACATTTAGTAAACAAAACATCATTACAATATGAATTTTATAAAATTAGTAGAAATATTTAATTCATTGATAATATTCCTGAGTTTCAATACAGTGAATCTCCTGAGTTCATAACTCAGAGCCACTTCATATTTTTGGTGCACTCTAGATAGTTTTCTATGATTAAAATCTTAAGAATACCATGGTTATTGAGGGATAACTTGACGTATACTATTTTCAATAGATTAAACATAGAGAATACTTCAAAACTGAGGTGTATTTCATAATTCAGGTCCTTCATTTATACTCGAGTGCTTCATAACTCAGTTTTACTTTGTTACCTAAGCAATATATTATAAAAGCAAATATTTGTAAAATATTTATAAGATCTACGATATGATAATAGTCACTAACGCGTGCCAAAACTGAAACGCAGGCAAGTGAGTGACACTCAGCAGTGCTAGCACAAAGTATAGTATACGTGTGAACACTTTACTGGAAAACAGTGCCACACACTGCGTTCGAGAAGCGATTTGGGCACACAGCAGTGGCACACTTGTGTGCCCGTGTCAACGCCGCTTTAGCAATAATCGTCCAACAATAGGAATACATTGAATTAGTACCCAGCGATTATCGCTGGTTGCAAAACAGTCCCATAGGAATAGCCCTAAACTATTGCTCAGAGACAAGCGCTTCGTGACGATCACTGAGCGATGATTGCAAAAAATCTCTGCTTGCAAAATGTACCTTTATACTGTTCTGGGCCGGTGGACATCCGTGAGGTGGGCCAACTTCGGGCCTTTGCTTGCCTGAAACACCGAGACCGGCATGACAATGTTGGCCCAGAGTTTCGTTCTGAATTGGGCCAACGTTGGCTCAACATTGTAATGTTTACTGGGGAGAAAGGGTACGTACACAGAGAAAAAAGTTTACTCATATTTAATGTGTCAACAATTTATGCTTTGAATCAATTTATTGCGTGAGTTGGTTGGACTTTATTCATGTTTTCACGTGTGTTAAGACAACTTTGACGTGGTGTGTCATCAAACATTAGTTAATTCAATTCATTTTATAGATTGAATCAACTTACTATGAGAGTTAAAAGTTACTTTTTTGAGAATTTTAAAGTATGTTGAAACAACTATATGACAGTGTGTATTGTAGTAACTCACAACGTCTGTTAATCCAATGTATATCTGGTGTATAAATTAACTTACTATGCGAGTTAGCACAACTATTTTTAAGTTTAGGAGTGAGTCAAAACGACTGTTTTGTTTTAACCAACGTCAATTTAACTACTTTTAAGTAGTACTTGCAACTCACCACGTAGGTAGGCGCAAAAATAACCCATTCATATGAGTCAAAACAAATCAAGTTTGATTTGATTCAACTAATCCTTTCTCTGTGTGTAGATCAAAAAAATCTGAAAAAATACATTATAGTGTTGATAGTGATTTTGTAAATTGTAATTCCTCTGAATATAATAAATAAATAATAATAAACTAGGTACTTGGTAGACGGATAAAATATGTTAAACAATATAATTTAAGAGGTCGTTGTAGCGATCTGCAGTCCGGTAGAACGTACAATTTGTGTCCTTTGTAGAGGGTGTACTTTTAAAAAATGTGTGCTGTAAGAGCTTTACCTGTATTCGTTAACAATGAAATTTCTTTTATCACGTTAAAACAAGCTCTGTCAAGTCCAAACATGTTAAGACAATTTTAACGATGATGATTTATTTTATGAAGAGTTTTCTATTATATAGTTATAGTAGGATGAGAATAAAACTTCAGGTAATCGAACTGATCTGGATTTTTGAAATTATGATATTACGGAAATTATTATTTTATAGGCTCGTAATTTGGATATACCTAGACAAGGTTATATAAATTATAAATATAGTAATTTCGTTTTGTTTGTTTTAGAAAATGTTAATGAGCTTTTCTCAATGTTTATTGAAACTAGAAACATCACAGTATCCGTCTTTTATGATGGAAAATGTGAAACAGTCCGGTAAAGTAGAAATTACCTTATAATTCTTTTTAATGTTTCACCGAAATATTTAGTTATTCAGTTTTGCATATATTATGATAAGAATATCTATCAGGAATTATTATGCTTGTTTCTAAATCATAGTTATATATCATTATGATGGTTGTATGTATATGATACATCCAATTTCTAATCTTGAAATTCCTCTCTTTTTCGATTTTCTTTTTACAATTTAATAAAAAGTTTTATTTAAATTGAATCGCAATAATACAGATTTAATTAATATACTAAATTCAGACCTTAATACAATGGAGATATTTTATTTAAAATATAGACAAATTAAATCGAAAGGTTTTGAGACATTTGATTTTCATAATTCTATCCAAATTAATTATTATAACTTTCATTTTAAAAAATACCATGTAATTTAATAAGTGCTCGTGCTTTATATTCTAAACGTTTTGCATTTCAATTCCAGTCGTAATTAAATTGACTAGCAAGAGTGTTTCACCGATACTCATGAGAGTTTGTTGTAATAATAGGTTGCAGATATTAGATACTGTATGTTGTATCAATATGGTCCTTATTTCTTACTATCTTCAATGAAAATGCGTAATCTATTGTTTATACTTTACAGTCCAAATATTTGCGTGATGATTAGGTACAATGTGTATTATTGATTTGTTCAGAAGTTTTGACAAGAGGTCTATATTGATAAGCTTATTGACAAGAAATAAATGACGATTAGTCGATTACATAGTTTGAAATTCCCAACATAAATGGCTATAATGAAGTTTGTGTTATCCTCTAGTTTGTTGTTCTGCACACCTTATGACTATTTAATAACCTGGCATGTGGCCCCGTTGGGACACATGTATTAGTATTTGTACACCTCTGTCTGATGAAGAAATAATCATTTTTTATACCAATATTCTGATTCTCTTTAAGCAATATACTACGTTGACTATGATACAAATACTATGTACAGTATGGGCCACAAAAATGTTTCCTTTTTTTCAAATACTTATAAATCGTTAACCAATGGACGAAAATTCTGTATCTTGGTCTCTTTTTCATTGCCTCTTATTGTACTATTAACAAAAAAAATCATTTTTGAACTGATGGACATAGTTTAAGAACAGGTAAGCAAAGAGTGAGGGTGACTATTTTTGTCATTGCGCAAAGGTTATTCTTAGAGGTAACTCTGTTATTTTACTTACTAAAAGGCAGTGAATAAAGGGGAAAAAATTATAATAGTAGACATTTTAATACAAGGTGCTTACACTTCTTCCTTGGAAACTGTTTTGAAATAGAACAACTTCAGTGACATTTTGATCTGATTGAAGTTTTCACTATGAATATTCGTTCTTCGCTTGTTCATTGCATGGTTAAGGCTCGCTTCACACTTCCATTTTTAACACCGCGGAAAAAAGTTCTTCTTAAAATGTATTTACACTTGATTTTTTTTTATCGATTATGGAAAAATCACCGTAAATTTTTACTTCAACGATAAAAAAACGCATGTGTAAACACATTTTAGGAAGAGCTTTTTTCCTCACTGTTAAAAATGCAAGTGTGAAGCGAGCCTTAAGCATGCAATGAACAAGCGAAGAACGGATATTCAGAGTGAATACTTCGATGAGATCAAAATGTAACTGAAATTGTTCTAATTCCAAATAGTTTCCAATGAAGAAGTGTAAACACCCTGTATTATAATGTCACCATTATATTTTTTTTCCTTTTTTATTCACTGCCTTTCAGTAAGTAAAATCACAGAGTTAGCTCTAAGAATAACCAATTCGCGCAATGACAAAAATAATCACCCTCACTCTTTGCTTACCTGCTCTTAAACTATGACTGTGAGTTAAAAAAAATTTTTTTACTCGTTAATAGTACAATAAGAGGCGGAGAAAAAGAGACCAAGATACAGTTTTTTTGTCTATTGGTTAACGATTTACAAGTATTTGAAAAAGAGGAAACATTTTTGTGGCCCATACTGTAAAAATAAAAGTTTCAGTGATAAGTTTTATGAAGAACTACTTCCACTTGTCCATCAATATGGGTTTCAAAAAAATCAGTGTTTTTTGGTAAATAATATTTGGTGTTTAAATATTAGTAAACCCTTATAATGTTGTACAATTTCCCATTTCGATCTATAAATAAAAATATTCAACCTATCAATGTTTCATACCTACATCGATCATAAATTCAATAATTATAAGTTAATAAGTATCATCATTTATAGATTTGTATCATTTATAAATATAGATCTATATATTAAATACATAGATACTTAATAGGAATTACCTGTATCTGTAATACGTATCGGTTATCATTATCCTATTGGTTCCCAACAAACATATGAATGTCGATTCGATGCCGTTCGCTGTCGAATTCGTAGCGCTAACGGTGGGTATCGACTAAGTAATCATTTCGACTCATAGTAGATATCGGAATGTCTGTTTCTAAATGATATCTGAATTTACACTTCGAGTAGAAACATGAAAACCGATACATGGTTTTAACAGCATCATCTTGACGTCGGCATGTCTGTTTCCAAACGATATCTGAATTTATACTTCGACCAGAAGTGCGAAAACAGATACTACGTAGTTTTAAAAAAATCGTTTATAATTTGGAAATTCATTTTCTTATCTTCCTGTTTTATAATGCGTATACCCAATAAATAATCCACTTATATGGGACTACGGCAGTTGTAAATGTACGATCGGACATTGGCAAGCAAGCGCGATTGTACACTGGATTAACGTAAAGTAAGCGATACTGGAACATCGGTTGTTGAATATATTGTTCCTCCAGTACCGTAAAAATGAAATGGATAACCAATAAGAGATTTTTTGATGGCCAGTGCATTTATTGTGATGAATCTATTCTAAACTGCTTATAATAAGCCCCGAGGGGTTCCTGATCGAAGCTGTCTTTGGTGAATATAAGAGAAGTGGGGTGGCGTCCCTTGGGACCAAACGGTTGTAATTTGAATTATGTATTGTCTATTTTATGTTTACCATGTGTATAGTGTTTTTAACTCTCCATGCAGTTTTAGAGGATGGAGCTAGGGTTACGCTCCACAATTACGTAGGAGTTCTTAGATTTTGTGTTAGGTAGGCTCGTAGACTTCATTTAATATCACCTCTTCATTTCCCTCTTTCATTCTTGAGTGCAGCCACCGGTGCTTGTGACCATTTTTGTCACATCCTCGGTAAGTGACAGCATTCACAGAGTAGCTTTTCAGCATCCATGAGCATCGTAACTTTGTCCATGGAGCCACTTTCCTTTCTGACTGCTTCTTCCAGTCCCTTGTATTTCATTTCCTTTTGACGTCAGCGACATGGCCTTTGGTTCAGAAGCAGACGTTAAACCTCTATTAATCGTAGAGGCTATTTAACAAGTTCCATTTTAGAGTAAATTCTGTGTTATCGGATGGTTCCACATTTTCGAATATGTAAGAAATAAATATAATAATTATCATTATTCAATTCTTACTTAAATTGGCATCCATGATACCAGTACGTAAAATACAAGTTTAGAAATAAAAATCATTGCACAAATAATTTTTCTACGTAAATTATGCGGAACCCCATATCCGATAACTTGAGCTTTCACCATAGTGCCAAAAGCTGCAAATGAGACGATTAAAATTCAGTGATCACATTATAGATAATTAAACTTATAAAGTTGTAATCGGACTCAATAAATCTATATATAATAATCATTATTTAACTTTTATTTCAATTGGTATCATACCTTCAGCTATTATGTTACTAATTAAATAGTAATTAAATAATATTTATTATATTTTCCTTTATCACGTGTTCGAAAATATAGACCCTATTAATAACTTGGAACATATACGTACGTATTGCTAAAATTATTTAACAGAGCACAAAATTCCTTTTTCATATAACACAATTATATAAGTCAAAATGTCATCTAATTACTCAACTATTTTGACCTTTATTTACTGAGTGAGAGTTAATCTATGGTCAAATTTTGATTAATGCATTCATTACTTTGAACTATCATCACAGAGCTTTCATCTTTATTCTAAGTCGTGAAAACATTTTCTTTAATTTGAACTCATAGAGAACGAAATTTTAAAGGAGTTACAATTATATAAAAATTTGACCAACTCATTACTATTTGAAATAAGAATAAGTTGTGATTTTGGTTATAAAAGCGGTGCTTGCCTGTATGGTTCTATTCACTTTAAAATTTCTTTAAGTATCTCCGAGTCGCTTAATATCAAAAAAAATTTGTAGTAAAATGCATCCACGGTGGCAAAGAGGCAGAGCTGCTGGCACGAGGACGGATAGACCCACGAACGATACCTGGACACATCACTTCATTTCTTCCCATTTAATTTATATATAACATTGTGTAACATTAATCAAATTGATATGCACCTAAACGTACAGTACGTTATATCAATAAAGTAAGAGTATTCAATTTTTATTTATTTATTTATTGGATGCAAGTGGATATCGTTTCGAAGAATATTAGATATATAATATGGCGTCTGTTCGATGTAGAATCCCTATGTATGTTAGAAGTCGAAATTTATCTTTCTATTCAACGCTGTTTTAATGGTATCGCTTCGATGCCAAATATACTTAATATGATGCGGTTTAGCGGTGCAAACGGATATCGGATTGATGTCTACTTGATGCCACCATGTCTAATTTGTTACTGGAATTCGATGTCGGAAGAGAGGTTATACAGAGTCGTTTAGACATCGAATAGATACATTCATGTTTGCTGGGTTATTATTACTATATTGGTTATTATTACTATATTGATTAAAGGTCCTCTCCAGGCTCCAGGGAAAAAATGAGTTTATTACAGAATATTAAAGAACTAAGGTCTACGATCATTATTCCGCAAACCGCATACAATTCGGTTCAGTATATATTTTATTATTTACTTTTAAAGTTTTTTAATACTCTGTGAGCAACAATTGAGCGAATCTTCAACCTGACGCAGAGAAAGAAGATTGTACACTCTTAAACTCTTTGTTTAGATTTCAAATTTAGATTTTTAAACAAAAAATGCGTTTTTGGCCTTATTTTAAGATATTAATTGTTTTTAAAAGTATATAAACGTTTCTATAATTTATTAATAAGTTTATCCACATTTAAACCCTTAAACAAATAATAAATAGATTTATTAAACCAAAAACCTAGTTGACAATCAAAACAAATGGTGTATACATTCTTTTTCTTCAGACTGAAAATTAGAAAGTCGGAAGTAAAGTAGGTTTTGTAGAGTTCCCAGCAAACATAGTCGTGTCAACTATATTTCTAAACGATACCACGTGCTCTACACTTTCGATGTAGAAAAAAGAAACAAATCGATCCCTCTGCATCGTTTAGATACATTTTTAGATTAGCGATGCAACACTCAAATAAATAAAAAAGAGATATAAACGAAATTGTTTTAGTAATGGAAAAGACATCAAATGCGATATAAAAACATATCTAAATTGAAGATATTTGGAAACTGTTTCGATGGATTGTTGATACCATTATACTGTATCAATACTCTTTCTAAATTATGCGTAGAAACGAAAGCGTTTCAGTAACGAAATAGACAGCAAATTCGATGTCAAATATATATCTATATTGGAGATACATTCAGAAAATATCGAGCTGTATTTCTTACCTACATCTACTTTGTTACATAGATTGCAATTTACATTTGGGGGCATATCAATATTATAAATGGTACACATACAAATAGATGAGGAGAAATGAACTGATGTGTCTGGGTATCGAACCTAGGTCACGCAGATCTGGAAACTAACGGTTCCACACTTTCGAATATGTAAGAAATAAATATAACAATTATCATTATTAAATTCTTACTTAAATTGGTATCCATGATACCAGTAGGTACGTAAAATACAAGTTTAGAAATAAAAATCAATACATGAATAATTTTTCTACGTAAAATGCTGAACCCCATTTCTCCTATATAGTGCCAGAAGCTGCAAATGAGACGATTAAAATTCAGTGATTCACATTATAGATAATTAAACTTAAAGTGGTAATCGGACTCAATAAATCTATATAATAACCATTATTTAACTTTTATTTCAATTGGTATCATACCTTCAGCTATTATGTTACTAATTAAATAGTAGTTAAATAATAATGATTATATTTTCCTTTATCACGTGTTCGAAAATATAGACCCTATTAATAACTTGGAACATATACCCTATTGCTAAAAATATTTCACAGAGCACAAAATTCCTGATTGTTCAATGAAACACAATTATATAAGTCAAAATATCAGACTAATTACTCTACTATTATGACCTATATTTACTGAGTGAGAGTTAAGCTATGGTCAAATTTTAATTAATGCATTCATTATTTTGAACTTTCATCACAGAGCTTTCATCTTTATTCTAAGTCGTGGCCCCAAACCATTTTCTTTAATTTGAACTCATAGAGAACGAAATTTTTAAGGAGTTATAATTATATAGAAATTTGACCAACTCATTACTATTTGTAATAAAAAATAAGTTGTGATTTTGGTTATAAAAGCGGTGCTTGCCTATATTGTTCTATTCACTTTAAAATATCTTTAAGTATCTCCGGGTCGTTTAAAATTAAAATTATTTTTTAGGTAAATGCATCCACGGTGGAAAAGTTACAGAGGTACAGGCACGAGGACAGACGGACCTTGATCGAAACCCGGAGCACATCACTTCATTTCTTCCCATTTAATTTATATATAACATTATGTAACATTAGTCAAATTGATATGCATCTAAAGTCTAAACGTTCAGTACGTTATATCAATGTAGTAAGAGTTTTCTATTTTAATTAATTTATTTATTGGGTGCAAGTGGATATCGTTTCGAAACATATTAGATATATAATTAGGTGTCTGTTCGATGCAGAATCCCTATGTATATGTATTGGATGCAGTAATTTATGTTTCTATTCAACGCTGTTATAACGGTATCGCTTCGATGCCAAATATACTTGATATGATGCGGTTTAGCGGTGCAAACGGATATCGGATTGATGTCTACTTGATGTCACCATGTCTAATTTGTTACTGGTATTCGATGTCGGAAGAGAGGTTATACAGAGTTGTTTAGACATCGAATAGATACATTCATGTTTGCTGGGATTAAAAAATCTTAATGATGTAATTATCATTTCATTTTATTAACTTGGTATCTATGATACATATTTAATGTAAATATATTAATAAATATTTTGCGCCGCTATTCTGGGAAAGACCCGGTATTAGGTATAATAAATCCATTAAAATATTCGTGTAAAGGTAGGTATATTATAGAATTGTGTAAACTTATTATATCCCAACAAACATATGAATGTCGATTCGATGCCGTTTGCTGTCGAATTCGTAGCGCTAACGGTGGGTATCGACTTAGCAACCATTTCGACTCATAGTAGATATCGGAATGTCTGTTTCTAAATGATATCTGAATTCACACTTCGAGTAGAAACACGAAAACCGATACATGGTTTTAACAGCAGCATCTTGACGTCAGCATGTCTGTTTCCAAACGATATCTGAATTTATACTTCGACCAGAAGTGCGAAAACAGATACGTAGTTTTAAAAAAAATAGTTTCAAATTTTGAAATTCATTTTCTTCTCATCTTCCTGTTTTATAATACGTGAAGAAATGTAGGAATTATTTCTATTCAATTGGATTGTACCTTTCTATAACGTAGTGCTCCCTTTAAAATTAATACACTTATAACTTATAAGGGACTACGGCAGTTGTAAAGGTACGATAAGGCATTAGCACGCTAATGCGATTGTACAATGGATCAACGTAAAGTAAGCGATATTGGAACATCGGTTGCTAAACAGTGTTCCTCCAGTATCGTGAAAATGAAATGGATAACCAATCAAGTGATTATTCGATGGCCAGTGCATTTGTTGTTATGAATCTATTCTAATCTGCTTATTGAAAATAAGCCCCAAGGGGTTCCTGAAGCTGTCTTTGGTGAATAGAAGAGAAGTGGGGTGGCGTCCCTTGGACCCAAACTGTTGTAATTTGGATTATGTATAGTCTATTTTATGTTTATCCTGTTTTTAACTCTTCATGCAGTTTTAGAGGATAGCGCTAGGGTTATGCTCTACAATTACGTATGAAGTCTTAGATTTTCTGTTAGGTAGGCTCGTAGATTTCATTTACTATTACCTCTTCATTTCCCTCTTCCATCCATGAGTGCAGCCACCGGTGCTTGTGACCATTTTTGTCACATTCTTCGGTAAGTGACAGCATTCACGGAGTAGCTTTTTAGCATCCATGAGCGTCGTGACTTTATCCATGGAGCCACTTTCCTTTCTGACTGCTTTTTCCAGTCCCTTGTATTTCATTTCCTTTTGACCTCAGCGACATGGATTTTGGTTCCGAAGCAGACGTTAAACATCTACTAAACGTAAATAATTTATAGATGATGGGCTATTTAACATGTTCCATTTTAGAGTAAATTCTGTATTAACTGACGGTTCCACATTTTCGAATATGTAAGAAATAAATATAATAATTATCATTATTAAACTCTTACTTAAATTGGTATCCATGATACCAGTACGTAAAATACAAGTTTAGAAATAAAAATCAATACATAAATAATTTTTCTACGTAAAATGCTTAACCCCATATCCGATAACTTGAGCTTCCACCTAGTGCCTAAAGCTGCGAATGAGAAGATTAAAATTCAGTGATTCACATTATAGATAATAAACTTAAAGTGGTAATCGGACTCAATAAATCTATATAATAATCATTATTTAACTTTTATTTCAATTGGTATCATACCTTCAGCTATTATGTTACTAATTAAATAGTAGTTAAATAATGATTATTATATTTTTCTTTGTCACGTGTTCGAAAATATAGACCCTATTAATAACTTGGAACATATACCCTATTGCTAAAAATATTTCTCAGAGAACAAAATTCATGATTGTTCAATGAAACACAATTATATAAGTCAAAATATCAGACTAATTACTCAACTATAATGACCTATATTTACTGAGTGAGAGTTAATCTATTGTCAAATTTTAATTAATGCATTCATTACTTATACTTTGAACTTTCATCACAGAGCTTTCATCTGTATTCTAAGTCGTAGCTACAAAACATTTTCTTTAATTTGAACTCATAGAGATCGAAATTTTTAAGGAGTTACAATTATATGAAAATTTGACCAACTCATTACTATTTGTAATAACAATAAGTTGTGATTTTGGTTAAAAAAGCGGTGCTTGCCTGTATTGTTTTATTCACTTTAAAATTTCTTTAAGTATCTCCGGGTCATTTAATATGAATTTTTTTTTTTAATCAAATGCATCCACGGTGGCAAAGTGACAGAGCTACAGGCACGGCGACGGTTTGACCCACGAACGATTCCCGGACACGTCACTTCATTTCTTCCCATTTAATTTATATATAACTCTTTGTAACATTAATCAAATTGATTTGCATCTAAACGTACAGTACCTACGTTATATCAATGAAGTAAGAATTTTCTATATTTATTTATTTATTGTATGCAAGTGGATATCGTTTCGAAGCATATTAGATATATAATTAGGCGTCTGTTCGATAGAGAATCCCTATGTATGTTGGATGTCATAATTTATCTTTCTATTCAACGCTGTTATAACGGTATCGCTCCGATGCTAAATATACTTAATATGATGCGGTTTAGCGGTGCAAACGGATATCGGATTGATGTCTACTTGATGTCACCATGTCTAATTTGTTACTGGTATTCGATGTCGGAAGAGAGGTTATACAGAGTCGTTTAGACATCGAATAGATACATTCATGTTTGCTGGGATAGGAACTTTGATATATATGCCTACTTCAAGAAACAATTAATATCTTGAACGAAGGCCGAAAACGCAATGTTTGTTTATAAAATTTAAATTTGAAATCAAAAATAAGAGTGTGCAAATAGTGCAATCTTCTTCTTCGGCGTCAGGTTAGTGATTCGTACAATTGGTGCACACAGAGTATTAAAAACTTTTAAAACAAATAATAAAATATATACCGAATCGAATTGTATGCGGTTTGCAGAATAATGATCCTAGACATTAGTTCTATAATTTTATATAATAGACTTATTTTTTCCCTCGTAGCCTAACTAGAGGCCTTCAAATGCTAGTATTTCTCAAGTTCTCGATCAATTTTGAAATGGAGTCTGATATATCACTTTTGCGCTCTATTAGACTACATATATATTTAAATATAACGCTATGGTTTATTTATAGCTTAAGATATATGTACTATTCAACAAGTTTATATTTTTATCTACTTTCCAGAGTCAATTCAAAGTCGCTTAAACATTAGAAGTTTTTAATATTTTATATGTGGCGCCAAGTCCAACTGTCCAAGACAATTAATAGAAACTGTATAATAGTATAAATGACAATGAGTTAGCTACATATTATCACTGTATCACCTGTCAACCTCAATAAAACATGAGGGAGATGAAACTGTACAGATAGAATTATTGAATTAGGTACCTAGTCTCTCTCTGTTGGTATTCTGTGAACTTAAAAAAGCAGTAGGTAGGCACCGTTAAATATGTTTAAAACTTGTAAATAACAAGTAAATTCAGCCTTTCAAAATTCAGAGCTGGGCTGAGGGCCAGGTAATAAATTTTCTTGCCATTGGCCTATTTATTGGTCAAGTTTTTGGCAGTGATTTTGAGCCTTTTAAGTTTTAAGCTTCAATTAGGTACGAATGATTACCATGTTACAGAGTATGTCCGTTAAAGCCTAGATTTCTGGCTTAGATTTCAAATGGTCAAAATTCGGATAAGTCTAATTGGCTTTAAATTTTGAATTAATTCGTATGTTCCCGGGTTAATTTTTGCTTGAAATCTGTCAAAATTGATCCAAATTGGCTTGGCTCAGAATTTTTGTGAAATTTTGGCTCAAAAATTGGCTTACAATTTTCCAGCCTCTGAAACATGGCTGGAATGAAGAGAAGTATCTACTGATATACCTAGGATCTACATTCTCCTAGCAATGTTATTCTGTTCCAGGTAATAAAGCATGTCCAAACTCGCCATTTTAATGGCGAGTTTGTGATAGTTATTTTGAGCCCTTCAATTGCAAATAGCGAGAAATATCTAATTTTCTCCTATGCTACAATGTTATTTTGGAGAGAGTTTATGATCATTTGATCAGTTAGGAGCCAGTCTGACTGTCTGCAGAATATGGGACATTTTTAACATTTTCTGTGCGAACAATCCTTAATTTCCTTCTGTATTTACATGTATTATAATATACTGAGAACAGAAGCCAAAATAGAGGATTTCTTGAGAACACTTAAGCAGTTTCTGCAGACTGGGTTAGGAGAGAAGTTTTGTGATTTTTGGAGAGACAAATGGAGAGTTTATAAGACATACTATTTTACCAAGTAATAAAGCATGTCTAAACTCGCCATTTTAATGGCGAGTTGTGACAGTTATTTTGAGCCCTTCAATTGCAAATGGCGAGTTTTATCTATTTTTCTCCTATGTTACAATGTTATTTTGGAGAGAATTTATGAAAATTTGATCATTTTGGAGAGAATTTGTTGAATTTTGGAGAGAGCTGGAGAGACAAATGGTGAGTTTATGAGACTTACTATTTTACTTGGCTATTTTACTTGGATTCTGTTAAGAAATTTACTAGCTTTCTGCTTTTGGACCACTGACTAGCTGCCAGTCTGGCAGCTAGTCAGTGGTCCACTGGGTCTGGCAGTGCCAGACCCAGTGCCAGCCAGTCTACAAAAGATACATGAAATTGTGAATTTTACCTGGCGTCCCGGCGACTGTTGAGCCCTTGAAATTCGCCTTCTGGATTATCTGTTGACAATTTTCTAATTAATTCCTATATTTACAGTGTTTTTTTTTCTATTTGCAAGACTTTGAGCCCATGTTTCAAGTGTAGCAAGAAAGTCGCCAATTTAGTTTGAAAATGGGTCCAGGCTGAGGTCGCCACATTTAAGATACTCTAAAGGAAAAATTTGGCTTCCTAGTGAAGATTTTACACTTGGAAACATCCTTATACTTCATGCCTGACCCAGTCTGCAGAATATGGAACATTTTTCCAAGACCTCTCTGCGGGAGTTTTTGATTGAATTTTTTGAAATTGGAGATCTCTGCGGGAGATCTTGAATTAATTCCTATGTTACCATTAATTTAGCTGCGGGAGATTTTGAATTAATTCCTATGTTACCATTAATTTAGCTGCGGGAGATTCTGAATCTGCTACTGAGAGTCGGAGAGTAACTGTCTCTCAAATTAAAATCTCTGCAGGAGAAGAGACACATTCTGCAGACTGGTGCCTGACCATGTTTCAAAGTATGGGCAAAGTCGCCAGTATATTGCCAATATTGGCGACTTTTGAGGGGTGAAATAAGTTGAAAAACATGTAAATATTAAATAACAAGTAAATCACTCCTAAAATAGTCTCAAAAGATACACATGCATCAGGCATGAAGCATAAGGATGTTTCCAAGTGCAAAATCTTTACTAGGAAGCCAAATTTCTCTTTTAAAGTATCTTAAATGTGGCGACCTGGATCCATTTTCTCACTAAACTGGCGACTTTCCTGCCACACTTTAAAACATGGCAAAATTAGTAATGCAGGCGCCAGTCGTCAAAATTTAATTCCAATTTTGAAAATCGACAGTCGTCATTACCTATATTATTATACCCCAGTCTGTATTTCATGGTATATTCCACCGACATGTCGGTGAAATTTCTCCCCCCCCCCCCCCTCTGAATATAATATTCTGGCAAAATCGGTGGTTTTCAGCTATTTATTCCTGTATTACCATTAATTTTTGGTGGATAAATTGGGAAAATGTTGGTGGATCAGCCAAATTAATGGAAATTTACGGTGGCTTTTTCATTTTTTTTTTTAAAGTCGGTGGGATTTTTTGCACCAAATACAGACTGGATTATACCTACCTAATTATCAAAATTATTAAATTAAACGTATCTTAATATATAATTGACTCATTAAGAGCATATCAGCCAATCAGAGAGAGGCATACAACTGATACCAGCCAATCACAGAGAGGCATACTTTCTTTAAATTCTTTCATAGTTATTCATTTTTTTCCCCGATAATTAGTCCGAGAGCATCGAATTAAAATGACAAGTAGTGACCACATCATTCATAACAATAGATTGCAATCTTTCACTGAAAACAGAAAACTAACATACATAATACATCGCGATCGCGCCATATGATGATCCATATCAAAACATAATGGCGCCTTTGTTTACATTTCAAAAAAGGTGATTTCCGCCTTTATACATGTTCTTGAGTCACCAATTTAAATTTTAAATCGAATTATAGTGCTCATTAGTCGTCTATATATGGGAAAGATACTTATTTTCACAAATTTTAAGTCGACAATAAGCGTCGGACCGGGTGGCTTTGCGCATTTTCCGCATACTTTGATTTTACAAAAAAACTAAAGAAGTTAGCAATCTGATTTTTTGTGTGCAGATGGATGAAGGGTAGACCTAGGTGCACACCAAGTTCCAACTCTTTAAGTTCAATAGAAAAAAAGTTATCATCGAAAAACTGTGCGCAAAGATCGTGGGGATAAACCGGGTGAATTTTGCGCACTTACCGGGTGTACTTGCGCACCGCGCAAGTACACCCAATGTGAAACTGCGCAGTGCGCAAGTTCACCCTTTGTATAAACTGTGCATGGAAAATCTAACCCCGATATGCTATGCAACTGCCGTGAATCTGCCCCAATCTTCTATGCAACTGCCCCAATCTTCTATGCAACTGCCCCAATCTTCTATGCAACTGCCCCAATCTTCTATGCAACTGCCCCAATCTTCTATGCAACTGCCCCAATCTTCTATGCAACTGCCCCAATCTTCTATGCAACTGCCCCAATCTTCTATGCAACTGCCCCAATCTTCTATGCAACTGCCCCAATCTTCTATGCAACTGCCCCAATCTGCTGTGCAACTGCCCCAATCTGCTGTGCAATTGCCGTGAGTCTGCTGTGCAATTGCCGTGAGTCTGCTGTGCAATTGCCGTGAGTCTGCTGTGCAATTGCCGTGAGTCTGCTGTGCAATTGCCGTGAGTCTGCTGTGCAATTGCCGTGAGTCTGCTGTGCAATTGCCGTGAGTCTGCTGTGCAATTGCCGTGAGTCTGCTGTGGAATTGCCGTGAGTCTGCTGTGGAATTGCCGTGAGTCTGTTGTGGAATTGCCGTGAGTCTGCTGTGGAATTGCCGTGAGTCTGCTGTGGAATTGCCGTGAGTCTGCTGTGAAATTGCCGTGAGTCTGCTGTGGAATTGCCGTGAGTCTGCTGTGGAATTGCCGTGAGTCTGCTGTGGAATTGCCGTGAGGCTGCTGTGGAATTGCCGTGAGGCTGCTGTGGAATTGCCGTGAGGCTGCTGTGGAATTGCCGTGAGGCTGCTGTGGAATTGCCGTGAGGCTGCTGTGGAATTGCCGTGAGGCTGCTGTGGAATTGCCGTGAGGCTGCTGTGGAATTGCCGTGAGGCTGCTGTGCAATTGCCGTTGGGCTGCTGTTGAATTGCCGTGGGGCTGCTGTGGAATTGCCGTGGGGCTGCTGTGGAATTGCCGTGGGGCTGCTGTGGAATATCCGTGGGGCTGCTGTGCAATTGCCGTGGGGCTGCTGTGCAATTGCCGTGGGGCTGCTGTGGAATTGCCGTGGGGCTGCTGTGGAATTGCCGTGGGGCTGCTGTGGAATTGCCGTGGGGCTGCTGTACAATTGCCGTGGGGCTGCTGTGCAATTGCCGTGGGGCTGCTGTGCAATTGCCGTGAGTCTGCTGTGCAATTGCCGCGAGTCTGCTGTGCAATTGCCGAGAGTCTGCTGTGCAATTGCCGAGAGTCTGCTGTGCAATTGCCGCGAGTCTGCTGTGCAATTGCCGCGAGTCTGCTGTGCAATTGCCGCGAGTCTGCTGTGCAATTGCCGCGAGTCTGCTGTGCAATTACCGCGAGTCTGCTGTGCAATTACCGTGAGTCTGCTGTGCAATTACCGTGAGGCTGCTGTGCAATTACCGTGAGGCTGCTGTGCAATTGCCGTGAGGCTGCTGTGCAATTGCCGTGAGGCTGCTGTGCAATTGCCGTGAGTCTGCTGTGCAATTGCCGTGAGTCTGCTGTGCAATTGCTGTGAGTCTGCTGTGCAATTGCCGTGAGTCTGCTGTGCAATTGCCGTGAGTCTGCTGTGCAATTGCCGTGAGTCTGCTGTGCAATTGCCGTGAGTCTGCTGTGCAATTGCCGTGAGTCTGCTGTGCAATTGCCGTGAGTCGGCTGTGCAATTGCCGTGAGTCTGCTGTGCAATTGCCGTGAGTCTGCTGTGCAATTTCCGTGAGTCTGCTGTGGAATTTCCGTGAGTCTGCTGTGGAATTGCCGTGAGGCTGCTGTGGAATTGCCGTGAGGCTGCTGTGGAATTGCCGTGAGGCTGCTGTGGAATTGCCGTGAGGCTGCTGTGGAATTGCCGTGAGGCTGCTGTGGAATTGCCGTGAGGCTGCTGTGGAATTGCCGTGAGGGTGCTGTGGAATTGCCGTGAGGGTGCTGTGGAATTGCCGTGAGGGTGCTGTGGAATTGCCGTGAGGCTGCTGTGGAATTGCCGTGAGGCTGCTGTGGAATTGCCGTGAGGCTGCTGTAGAATTGCCGTGAGGCTGCTGTGGAATTGCCGTGAGGCTGCTGTGGAATTGCCGTGAGGCTGCTGTGGAATTGCCGTGAGGCTGCTGTGGAATTGCCGTGAGGCTGCTGTGGAATTGCCGTGAGGCTGCTGTGGAATTGCCGTGAGGCTGCTGTGGAATTGCCGTGAGGCTGCTGTGGAATTGCCGTGAGGCTGCTGTGGAATTGCCGTGAGATTGCTGTGGAATTGCCGTGAGGCTGCTGTGGAATTGCCGTGAGATTGCTGTGGAATTGCCGTGATATAGGAGAATCGGGGATGAATATCACAGGTTTATTAATGAATAAGAGCTCTTTAACTTTATTAATAAATGTGCGCAAGTCCACCCGTGAATTAAAATATTCCCAGGGTGTCCTTGCGCATCTAGTATATTGGTTATATCTCAATAATTTATAATTATTATTAAAATCATCTTGCATGACGTTAATCTGCAGTAAATTATACGTATCCAACGTAAATTGCAATCAAATTGGAGCATAATTATCAACACTACAGCATAGTTCGCGGAGATTCGATTCTAGTCCAAAATAATTATTTTGCTATGAAAAACATAGGTCTCTGTTTGAACACTTTGTATCTATACTTAATCTGTTACGATTTTCGTGAAATTTATGGAATAGGGGGTTTAAGAGCTGCTCTTTCCAATGGTGTTGTCAGATTTGAAATATTTTCATGCATTCGCCGTCAATTACCGATGCGCAACTTCACCCGGAATGTTGAAGTGCGCAAAGCCACCCGGTCTGACGCTAATTGGCGACCTGGTACATACTCTTAAACTTAGACTAGGAATACTTGAAATAAGAATTTAGAAGAAACAAATATATTTTCTTGTAGATAAGGCTTGGTACTTGCATTTCATTTATTACTAACTTATTTAAACCTCATTGAAAACATTTCTAAAGGCTATCAACAAAATGTGTTGAAAATGGTTATCAGAACCCTGTAGTTAAAGTCTTGCGCACTTCAAGACGCTCTTAGTTACCTTCTTAATTATTGCTGCGTCATAATTTGCAGATGAGAATCCACATGATATTGTCGATTGAAACTATAGAAATGACTAAAAAGTAATGATATTTGTTGCGATTGTGGACAGTAAATTCTATTTTCCGAGCATTCATCGATGACGACTGCCCTTGTGACTCTGTTAATGGTTCCTGTAACATGGCTTTGCATTTGCTGAAACAAAAAGTGTGGCAAACTTTGCAAACTTTTTTGAGCCACTGCAACATGACGCAGACTCTGGTGGATGCAAGATGTGCTCCATGAGTCCATCTCAATGTACAAGAGTGGCTAAGCAGTTCTTGAAGAAAAATTTAAAGGAGACTTTACCAGAAGAGACATCGAGATCTTCTGGCCAGCACTCAGTAGAACTCAACAGTTCAACGGTCTCAACTCTCTTGATTTCCATTTCTGGGCAACAACACAAAATATTTTGTATTCGTAAAAATCTAAATCCATTCATGATATGATAGAATTTAGAGTGTGAAGCTGTCTGGTGCTAATTATGGCGCAGTAACAATTAAGAAGGTGATGATGACTCGAAGAGAGTCTTGAAGCGCGCAATACTCTGACTACAGGATTCCGACTGTCATTTCCAACACCTTCTGTATATAGCCTTTAGAAGTATTTTGAATGAGTTTTGAATAAGTTTGTATGACATGAAATGTAACTACCAAGCCTTATATTGAAGAAAATATATTTGTTTCTTCTAAATTCTCATTTCAAATATTCTTAGTGGGGACTCAAAGTCTTGCAAAAGAAAAAACACACAGTACAGTGTACATGTAATTATTGGAGAGTATGTAATTTGATATTTTTAACCATTTTGGAAAGAAATTTGCAAATCTGAAAACAAATCGCCCCAAAAATCATATATCTGGAGACTGATTCAGTCTGATTGAGTATGCTTTGCATAATGCAGACTGGGTTCTGAGATTTTTGCAGAGTAAAATGGAGAGTTTATTAGCCATACTATTTTGCTTGGGAGAACAGTGCCAAACTGGTAAACTTTTCTCCAAGAAATCCCATGTTAAATAGTATGGCTCATAAACTCTCCTTTTGTTTCTCCAAAAGAATGTACATTTCTCTCCAAAATGATCAAATAATTCAAATTACATCATATCATAAATTCTCTCCAAAATTACATTGTAGCATTATTAGCATAGGAGAAAATTTGATGTTTCTCGCTATTTGCAATTCACGCAGCAATTGAAGGGCTCAAAATAGCTCACAAACTCATCATTAAAATACACATGCATCAGGTATGAAGCATAAGGATGTTTCCAAGTGCAAAATCTTTACTAGGAATACGTGAACCTAATTATTAATTAATTGCTATAATATTAGGTTAGAACAATGGTTCTTAAAATCATATAAAACATGAATTTTATTTTTTCTGTTGTAGTATTGTTATATACAATAAAAAAATATTGGAGGTACGGTGGTACCTCACTTGTTCTCTACAGGTCATTCACAGAACCCTTCGTGGTATTGTATTAAATTTATCCTGGGATGAACATGATTTTTGTCCCACTCCCGGGACAAGCTAAAGTGGCCAATATGAGAAACGCTATTGGACACCATTTCCTAATTAATTGTGAAGAAAAACTCGTCTTTGAGGGTCAATCATTTATTCAAACAATTTTAACACCATTCTGTAATAATAGAATGAGAATGTTACAAAAACTAATAAATAAATAGGTACAAACGAAATAATAACAATATGTAGAAATGAAGTGACCAAGTGAGGTCTACCTAATACACACAGGAACAAGGTACCTATTGAACTAAATAATGATATAAAACATACTTCCACTTTAACTTAATACTAGCTTAAACTTGAATACTTGATAGTTAAGCTGATACATAAATAAAACAATAGTTACCTCACATAATTAGTTGAAACAATAATAAACAAAACAGTAACACAGTTCTTGTAAGATATGATTACATACTGAGTAGGCAACTATAAATTCTAGAACTATTGTGGCTTAGAGGATCTAATCCTACATCTTTATAGTATCTAATTCTACAAATTGAAATTTAATTCCTATGTTTACATGCCATGTAATAAAACCTGTCCAAACTCACCATTTTAATGTCAAGTTTGTGCCATTTATTTTGAGCACAAATGGCGAGAAATATCTATTTTTCTCCTATACTACTCTGTTATTTTGGAGAGAATTTATGACAATTTGATAATTTTGGATAAAAAATTTATTGATTTTTGGAGAGAGCTTGAGAGACAAATGGAGAGTTTATGAGACATATTATTTTACTTGGGCCTAATCATTTTTTGGAGAATTCTGCTCATTTTGGAGACGAATTGTCCTAAAAATAAAATCTTCGGAGACTGCTTTGAGCCTTTGAGACACACTTCACAGACTGGGTTATCAGTTAGGTATTACTGTACTTTTTTTAAATAATTGGAGTTCATTTATTCTGAACTTCATTAATATTTATATTTTAGAATTATTGCTCCTACTTACCTCATTTTATTGAAGGATTTAAGCAGGAAACTTTTCAGTTTTCTGATTAATGATCTGAATTAGCTGATTTAATTAATTATATGACTGATGATTTAGAGATGTTTTTATGAATGATCTAAATAACTTTTTAGTAACTAACGATCTAAAGGTGTATTTAGAAATGATCTAAAGATGTTTTTAGAAATGATCTAAAGATGTTTTTAGAAATGATCTATAGATGTTTTTAGAAATGATCTAAAGATGTTTTTAGAAATGATATAAAGATGTTTTTAGAAATGATATAAAGATGTTTTTAGAAATGATATAAAGATGTTCTTAGAAATGATATAAAGATGTTCTTAGAAATGATATAAAGATGTTCTTAGAAATGATATAAAGATGTTCTTAGAAATGATATAAAGATGTTCTTAGAAATGATATAAAGATGTTCTTAGAAATGATATAAAGATGTTCTTAGAAATGATCTAAAGATGTTTTTAGAAATGATCTAAAGATGTTTTTAGAAATGATCTAAAGATGTTTTTAGAAATGATATAAAGATGTTCTTAGAAATGATATAAAGATGTTCTTAGAAATGATATAAAGATGTTCTTAGAAATGATATAAAGATGTTCTTAGAAATGATCTAAAGATGTTTTTTGAAATGATCTAAAGATGTTCTTAGAAATGATCTAAAGATGTTCTTAGAAATGATATAAAGATGTTCTTAGAAATGATCTAAAGATGTTCTTAGAAATGATATAAAGATGTTCTTAGAAATGATATAAAGATGTTTTAAGAAATGATTTGAACATGTTTTTTGAACTGATTTAAACATGTTTTTTGAACTGATTTAAACATGTTTTTTGAACTGATTTAAACATGTTTTTTGAACTGATTTAAACATGTTTTTTGAACTGATTTAAACATGTTTTTTGAACTGATTTAAACATGTTTTTTGAACTGATTTAAACATGTTTTTCTAATTGATTTAAACATGTTTTTCTAACTGATTTAAACATGTTTTTTGAACTGATTTAAACATGTTTTTTGAACTGATTTAAACATGTTTTTTGAACTGATTTAAACATGTTTTTTGAACTGATTTAAACATGTTTTTTGAACTGAATTAAACATGTTTTTTGAGCTGATTTAAACATGTTTTTTGAGCTGATTTAAACATGTTTTTTGAGCTGATTTAAACATGTTATTAGAAATAATCTTAAGATGTTTTTTATCTTTAGTATTATTTACTTGTTTAACTTCTGGTCTGTTACCTTTACTTGCAAGTTGCTCCCATATATATATTTTCAGATCATAAATCATTTCAATAAATTTGTTTTAACTTTGTTCTCCCTTTTTTGCAGATGCTTGGATTATTTTTGATCCAGTGTTATTTATTTTATTTTATCAATTATTATTTTTATCAAAGTTGAAGATGCATCGACCATTGCCCAGACCTGCTGGGAGGTTGACTCATGCTGTGAGCATGATGCAACTAAACAGTTCCTGTCATCAGACAGCTATAGGCAAGGGACTATTTTCTGCTCTTCTCTCTCTTGGTCTTGATGTGGAGAGCATAGGAAAAAAAATTGGAACTCCACTCACTGCTGTATGTATGAATTCTTGTTTGGAATTAGTTGGATGTTCTAGGTATTTTGGAGATTGATCAAATAACTCTCAATTTCGTTATTTTTATTCATATAAGATTGCTATTAGTGTAATCAATCTTAAGATGTAGGTTAATTATACATGCATATGATACAGCTGTTAATAAGTAGCTCCAGTTGCTACTGAAATAATAGCTATTTTTTTAAATCAATTTTGAAGGTCTTCAGGAGATATACTGTACCTCTTATAATAGTGCCTAATCTATATATTCAAAATGTTCAATTTTCCATTCATTCTGACATGCTTACAATACCTTACTATGCATTTCAAGCACTCTTAATTTGCAATCTATAAATTTCATTTCAGTAGAATACACTACATCTACATACTGTTTCTGGTGAATAGCTGTAATTACCTCGATAAGTAGGAAGTCGTTATGTTAGAATTAAGGCTTCTAACATTTGTTAGTGACTTAATGTGAAATTTTGCTGTACTGCTATGCTATAAAGATTCCAAGATCATATCAATAATTCCAGGATGTTATGACAAATCTTCCAAAAAGAGTTGGTGACATCATTTTGCACCATCTGTTCCTGTGCATCGACAGGGAGAAAGCTATGAAACTTTTCAGAGACATTTGGCCCACTCTTGACAAAAGAAGAGAAGCTCAGTTCTACAAAGCTGCCTTTGAATGGTACAAACTGCTGGTGCAACAGGTAACTGACTGTACCTCTTGAAATGTGTAGCTAGTTAGAGAGATGAGTCCTATATCAGTTTTGTGATGAAGTAGCTAGCTATAATGAATTATATAATGCCTTTGTGATATATATGAATGTAGCTAATTAAATTTCTCTACACTTTATTTGGAAATATTATGTTCATAAAATTTTTCCCTCCAGGACTCAAGTGCAACAAACAAAAGCAACCAATCCTTGGTTGTTTCTCGAACAGTAGTAACTCCCTCTTCTCACAAATTCTTGTCTACTCTAACAACTCTAGTGAGAATAGCTCTCAAAATATCCATCAAGAAAAATGGTATGATTTGTCTAGGGAATAATTCAAATAGTCTTGCATTGTGATCCGTATGATAGCTAATCTATACTATGTAGCTACTGTTTCAAGAAATGTTAATTATATAAACAGTAAATTTAACTACTTAGGCAGTCAAGGAAGGCTGCCTAAGTAGTATCAGTAAGGTATTTTATGATTCTCATACTTATTTCTTTGAAGAATCATAATTATACAAACAAATTATTCATGACTACATTACATAAAGATTAGTGAATGCAAACTTTATGAAAATTAGTAAGGAACTGTTAGCTTCTTAGAACAACTTATCTAATTGAGAATAAAGAATTCGATTTAATATAATTTATATCAAATATTGCGATTATATTCATAAAATTAATGATAAAATAATATACAAGTTAAAGAAACGGTAAGAGGAATGTGAGGAAAGGGAAAACATGTATGCAAAGAACATTACAAAGCTCCAGTTAAACTACTAGGCTAAAGCACAATAAATATTTCAGTTCGATGTATAATTTTTAATTTCCATTGCTCGTTACAAATGGCTAAAAAATATAATTGAAGAGAAGTTCATTCTGTGGTGGTTATTTTTCTGTTGAATTACATATTGCTAGCTTAGTTAACTTACTTTACTTACTTTATTCCAATGACAAAAAATATATATTATGTTCATAGTAATAGGATATGGATATATTTATTTTAGGAAATATGATTAGAATATATAAAACTTTTACTTTAATTATGTTAATAAATTTGATAATATTCCATTTGATTTGAATATATGTAACTTTTACTTTAATTATGTTAATAAATTTCATAATATTCCATTTGATTTGAATATTTGTAACTTTTACTTTAATTATGTTAATAAATTTGATAATATTCCATTATCTGAAGCTAAAAGTGTTTCCCATTTCAGGTAACTGTGATCACATTCTACACCAGCCCCTCTTCACATCCTCTAACACATCACACAATGAAACTGCTATGAAGATCATCTTTGCCCAGACTATGGAGCAGAGGGATAAGTTCTGCAAGCTGCAGCAGCTAAGTCGCTGTCAAGTTATGCGCACTAATGGATCTGCCAAGTGAGTTAGACTATAAAGAAAGGTGATGAAATTATATCTTATTCAGTTTCTAGTACCTTGAAGGGTGAATAATAAATTTCAACTTCATTAAAAAAAAAATTAATTTTGGTTTTCTGAAATTGGAATAAATTTCTTTTTAATGATATAGATGCTTCTGCTTCTCTGCCAGTGGTTTATGATTCTATTCCATGGTTAAAAGTATAAATATGGTATTTCTCTTCCACAATTTTCGTTTAGATCATTTACAAAAAAATGATTCTCAAAATTTCCATATCCAATTATTTTCATTCAATGATTATGGAATTTCATACTAGATGTCTATTGCACATTATGTTATATGTTACAATAATTAGCTATGTAGCTAATACTGCTATTTAATTTAAAAAATATTGGAATTTGACTATTTGATTATCTGTTATTAATAGGCAGTTTTGCTATACAAATGTTTTACAATTTAATGAATTTATAATAAAGTTTAGTCATCTTCTCTCAGTGCTGTTCCAATGATATTGATATCTTTAATGATAAAATTAAGTTAAATTAACTGAAACAAATTCCTTTAAATTGTTTTACAACTATGAAATATACAGTATGCCCCACAAATAAGTTGCTACATTCTATTTTAAAATATAGTAAGCTTGCTATAAAATATAAATATATTTTTTTTGTTAGTCCGTATCTTTAATACTAATTTTTAATATTATTTATTCATTATCATGCTTATTTGTATCGTGATAGCTGTATCCACACTACTCACCAGATGAATTAATTCTACATAAGAATATTGATATCAACAAAATAATAATAGAAGTTTTGAGAGAGTTAATAATAGTGCCATGACATCGACTTAGACTGAGAGCTGTGACTCTTCTCAGTGCCTCGCACAGCAGAACATCAGCAGTTGCTGCCCTATGATTGCACCGTGCCCTGTGAATTAGTGTCAGCCAATGGTGTAAAGTGCTCACCAGTGTTGCCCCTGCTATATGCACCCACAGCACCAGTAGCCACCTCTCTACCTACCGCAACAGATGCCTCAACAGTACATTTTCCCTTGTCCTCAGTAAAGTCAATCACAAAAGTATGGGGTCATGCCTAACTACTAAATGCAGCCTTAGAATATGGGCCAAGTGTATGCCAGTCAGCCTCAAATAAAGTTCAAAATAGAGGCATTTGCCTGTCAAGATATGCACTCCTGCCGCAAAATCTTCTGAAGAAGAGAGAGGAGAGCTGAAGGAAATTCGCGATACAGAATTAATGATAATGCTATTTAGGCCTTCATTGTCAATAGCTAGTATAATATATAGTGAGAAAATTCATCAGCTTTTCTTGCCCTTCACTTATGCTTGTAGCTAATGTACTAGTGATATTATTTATTTTTACCTATGTGACTTGTGTGATTTCAATTTAGCTAGCTACATTGAAATTTTGACAGTTAAATTTTATTCCTGTATTAGGTGTTGAAGCGTGAAAAAGAGACTGTATTATGATTTAGCATATGGTAGTTTTTATGATTCACTTTAGGTTTTCCAATACGTACTAATCCATTTCATCCCAACCACAAAATATATTAGTTTGGGGTTTATTATTCCTCCTTCTTGGGCTTTCTTTGCATAACTCTGCCTCCATTAAATGTCCTTTTTGTAATTTGATAGCAACATAGGTTGGCATTAAACACAACAGGAAGATATTAACCTATTGCTCTTCTTTCATTCTACAATCTATTTTCCCTCAGATTATGTGTGAAAGAGTATCGTTCAAGTGTTGCGGAGTGCGAGGAACTAAAGATGAAGCTCAAAGAAATGGCATCTCATTTCCCTGACTACGCTACAGTGAACCTCTCCGCCCTTCCTCTTGAAGAAGTGAAGAAAAGTGTGTATCTACCGAGTACTATTAGTATTAGGAATTTACATTCGATTATCTAACAGTTTCTAAATTTAAATAGCCTAACTCTTAAAATCTTCATTGTTATTCACAGGTGTAGTTCAGAAGTTGCAGAGCATTGATTCTGCTAACAAGCCTCACTGGGATAGATTTGAACATCTAAGAGAGTCTGAGCAGAAGAGTTACAAAGTGCTTAAGCCACTGGTGCAAGCTAATTCTCAACTCAGTCACATGGATGCTAGTCAGCTGAGTGTTGCACTGCCCCAGGAAGCTGTCAGAGATTTCATTAAAGCAGGCTACGAAGTGAGTGTTCCGAATTTAATATAAAGAACCCTCGGTCATTTATTTCCATCTATCAAATTTTTTTGGAAGGAAAGTAACTTTCCTATCGTCATAATAATATTGCTATATAATATCCTAGAACAATTGGTTTATTATTCTTTGCTTGTTTTTGACATTAGAATTTCTGTGTAGATTAATTGAAAAATGTTTGTCACTGATAAATTAAATTAAGAACTTTTTCACATCTCTTCAATTTAATGGCCTTAAGTTTGCAAACCTTACTGGCAGCATTACTCTCTCTTACTAAGCTTGTGCTTTTGATTTCAATAGATATTTTGTTTATTCACCTACTAATTGTTTCAGCTTCCAAACTTATACGGAGGGAAGAATGGAAGTGAGTTGGATTTAATTGCTCTACTGCATACCACTCACCTCTCTCTGCAAACAATGAATGCCTCCATAGCACTCAACTGTGATGATAAACAATGGAGGAGTGACTCTTCATGCTCTAAGGAAAGTGACTCAGCCGCTAATAAACAGAGAGGCGACAGCTTGAGGTGCTGCGTCAGCAAACTGAAGGAAGAGTTGCAGATTTGTAGAGATGAGCTCAGTGCTGAGATAACGGATAGAAAAGTCACTAGTATTGTTCCTAAGGTAAAAAGAGACCCTAGTGTGGCTCTATGTCCCCCATCCCCTCCCTTCTCTATCAACCAGTCTAAAGAGAACGTGTCTCTGAATGGAGAGAAAGCCTCTCTGATAGAAGTGACGCCTAACACATTGCGCAGTGCTGTGCTCTACGAGCCGAAAGCCACTTCAAAGAGGAAGCTCTATGACTTCTCAGTGCCTGTCAGTCCCTTCAAAGAGCTGAAGCCTGAAAGCACTACAGACATTCAGTCTGGTGATGTCACTCTGTCTAGCGAGATGTTCACTATGGACCAGAGGGCTTCTCATCAAAGAAATAAAAGAATGTTGCAGGACAGTGAAAAGGATTCCACCCTAAGGATTGGCACTAAAAAACTACCATTATCTTCTCGTAAGTACCTAAAATATATTTATGCCTCATCTTATTTGCTACTCATGTTTCGAATTCAATATCTTTGTGATACTTTTCAATTTTTTATTATTATCATTTATGTTCCATACTTTAAAGTAGCTAGCACGTTTAAGTACCCCTCTATATCAATTCATATAGCAACATCTTGAAACTAATTTAATATTTCATTGCACATATCGCCAGAAAATTAACTAATCAAAAACCTAATTTATCTAAATATCTTTAAAAAGCAAAAGATTCTGTTCAATTAATTTTTTTAAAGCTTTGAGATAAATTCTTCAATAATCTTTAGTTAGCTCATGTATCAATTAAAAGATATTGCTATCATTGTTAGATATAGTAATTCTATTTGTAGTAGATTTCAGATGGAAAGATGTTGATTAACTCGCTTATAGATCATATCTGTAAAATGCCACTCATATAATATGTCATTAATTAGACTTCTCTTTGTTTAGGGAAATACAAAGTGTCTTCAAAACTCCCCACTGCCGCCTTGTCACGCTCATGCACCAAACGCAATGCCTCTCTCATGCTTGACCAGACACTTCCCAAGGAGAATGACTCTAACTACGGTTAGTAAAGCATTAGCTAAGGTTCGACAGGTTAATCAAATGAATTAGATAATTATAAAGCATACTATCAAGGGCCAAGTTAATCAAATGAATTATATAATTAACTATTTTGTCCTCAAGTTCATATTTTATTCGATGAAGTGTATTTGATTTTTTTAGTAACATGCACGAGTGCAAATTTTTCTAACCCAAATAATGATTTCTATTTCATTTTTTTAGCAAATGTAAAAAGAACTTTGAAAAATGGTGCTACTCGTGACCAGAAAGTGGAGAAGATGAGTTGGCAGAAAAGTAAACCAAAATCAGAAGCTAACGAATCCATTGATAAGGTATCTACCTATTGATCACATTGTTTATTTGACTCTTAAGCTGTGTTATATTTCTGAATGTAGCTCTAAGTTTCTTTGTTAACTCTTCATCGTTCAACAAACTGGTTTTTATACTTGGTTTATGAGAGTAAAAATGATTGCAAACACGATAAACTGTTAATATAACTGATTTCAATTAGCTAGTAGGTTTCAATAATATAATAACTATATCTATGTGAACTGAATCAGTGAATATTTTCGCCTGATTTTCCAGTTGGCTTCAATGGTTGCCAAAGGTATGATGGAACAAACAGACACTGTGGATTACAATCTGGCTGAGACGCTCTATATTGAAGGTGACTAGTTATTGTTAGTTGATGTGTTTTTCTATCGTGTATAGCCATTAGCTACTTATTTTAGAATAGAAATTCTAATTCTTCTAATGGAAGAGAGGTAGTATTCTGATTTGTGTTATGTATTGTCTATTTTCCATTTTTACTATGTTAATAATTTTTTAATACTACTTGCAGTTTTAGAGGATAGCGCTAGTGTTGGGCTCTTTAATTACGAGGTCTTAAATTTTTTGTTAGGTAGGCACCTAGGCTTCATATACTATGACCTCTTCATTTTCCTCTTCCATCCGTAAGTGGAGCCACCTGTGCTTGTGTCCCTTTTCATCACATTCTCTTTTAAGTAACTGCATTCAGGAGTAATTATTTTTTCATCCATGAAGTTTGTGACAGACTGGTGGCAGGTGACTTGTTCATTGGTTAATTCTTCAAAGTTCTTTGGTTTTTATTTGCCTTTTGACGTCAGTGATATAATCCTGAGTTGTTAAAGTAGACGTGAAACACCTATCATATTAATTTAATTTCATTACTATTACCTTTCTTCTTCAGCCTCAGAAACATTCAGCCAGTCGCACAGAGAAACTCCAAAAGTCACCATCACCCCCTCCAGAACCTCAGAAATGACTCTGTGGACCAGTGCCATTGGGGATATCTCTGATAGAAAAAGTGACTCTAAGAGAAGCGCTCGGCAGGATAAGCAGTGGTTGTATGCCTCGCCATTGTTGCGAAAATACCCTTTGCCTAAGGATGATTCGAAAGACAACCTATATACTCCTAAATCTGCCGTCAAATGTGAAGCCTACAAGAACACTAAGATCACTCCTAAGCAATGCGCTAATATCAACCTCAAATATTCCCCCAAGATGATAAGTGACCAGAGCTCACCACTAGCTTCCAAAGTTGTAGATGAATCACACAGAGTATCATCTTACAGTGACAATTTGGAGGTAGAGGATATTCGCGGCAAAACTCTCAAGGATGTCAATCTATTCACACCTGACAATTCAAAGACTTTAAGGTACAAGCAACTTTGTAACTCTATCAAAAAAAGAAATTCTAGTCAATGTAGAGATGGTGATCATTTGCTCGAATTCATTACTAGTCCGCCTTGTCGAAAAGATAAAACTTTGAATGATAAATTGAAAGCAACTGATAGTAATCTTTCTGCATTGAAAGATA
The DNA here is from genome assembly GCA_947561585.1 of Caprella mutica. Lineage (NCBI taxonomy): Eukaryota > Metazoa > Arthropoda > Malacostraca > Amphipoda > Caprellidae > Caprella > Caprella mutica. The sequence goes on from CANNZV010001483.1 coordinate 72,203, forward strand.
ATAGAAAAGATGTTATTGATGTATGTACCTACAGTGATAAAGCTAGTAAGCTTAGATTAGAGTCTAAGGCTCATCTCAATAACTTGATGAGTTACGATGGAATGTCTTGTGATCAATTGACTGTTTTTTCGCCATCCCAACCTGGTACAGCCAAAGCATCCCGTTCTCTAATGGACGATTTGAAATTAGAAAAGTCCGACTTGTTCAAGAGTTTGCTAGAAGATTTGGATAATGATTATACATCGAAACATGGTCATTCTAAAGATAAGGCAACTCTCAAGAGAACTGTCGATAAAGTAGGTGATAGTTTGGATGAAAAGAAAGAGCAAGATAGCAATTACAGAAGTCATAAATATAATATGGAAGTTAACCCATTGCCGAGCATTAGAGAAGCCACCTTCGAAAAAACTAAAACTGCTCTCGATTTGGATAAATGGTTGAATGAGTTCGAGCAAAACAATCCTCAACACTCTGACTGGGGAGATTTGGGAGGGAGTAAGGAGGAGAAGTTGATAGACTTTGATTCCTGTGGAGGTGATTATAAGGTGAGTTGTTTGTGCTTTAAGCTTAATATTATAATACAATAGTAACCTTAACTTTAGAGTAACATTTTAAAGCTAAATTCAGAGCACTATCACTGGTCTATGCATTACAAGAATAGTCTTCAATGGATTTAATGATTTCAAATATAAGTCAATTAATTATAATTCAGAAGATTTTTCATATGTTTATTGGAGCTTAAAATTAACAACAGAATTCGAAGTGCATTTAACTACTGTAGCTAGTTTGTAAATGCAGAGCATTAAATATTCTACTTGCTGCTATAATACGGCTGCTATTCATCAATTACCAATATTTAATTTCCTCTCTCCAAAATAGTCTTATTCTTACCCACTAGTTCAACAGTGTAATGAGCCGATGTGCTACTAGGGTTGTATTAACTCTTATATTTTTTTGTATTTATTCTCAACAGGACAGTGAGTTCGTGGACGGGAGTATAGTTAGTTCCTGTTTGGGACTGGACATTGCAGACCATCCTCCTCTCGAGTCAGACCCCAATCAGCAGTACATTTTCGACACCCTAACAGAGTCTGTTCTGATGGGAGAGTGCGATGCCTCAGTCTTGGTGCAGGAAAACGCTAAGATAAGAATTGCCAGAGGTGGGAATTACAGATAAACTTCTAATAGTAGCTCTGTGGAATTATATGCTGCAGTCACGAGAATAATGTATTTGAATACTCTATTACTATAAGCTGTAAATTGAAATGCCATGAAATTATCAGTGAAGTGATTCTAGTTGGTGTTCATTTTCGATTTCTCTCTACTTTTACTGATTAGCATCATTCTGACTGTTGAAGTGAAGTACCATCTAGAGTAAGTTACAAACTATCGCTATGTTTCACATCTTCAGTCATAAGAAAATACGATAATAATAATTATTTAGTTTTTATTGGTATCGTGGACATTGTTATCATGGCTACCAATAAAAATAAAATATCTTTTTTTTTTCTTATTTTATGACAGAAGATGTGTAACCGACCAGAAATTCGTAACTTACCCTAAGACACTGTTCCTATTTCTTCCAGAGAGTTTGTGTCTGTCCATTCGACTGTCTGGTGAAGTGTCTTCTGGCCACAAGAGGAGAAGTAGTGCTGCCAGCACCAAGAGACTCTCTCAGATCTTCAATGAGCGTAACTGCATGGGGACACCCAATGAACACGGTATAATGGGTCAGTATTTGCTACTACGTGTTATCTACGCTATGAAATAAGTATCAAAATATTCAGTTTGATTGTAAATGAGCTTTTCTAAAAATTTGGATCTTTAATTTTTTTTCCAGATGTCAGTGACTCGATCCTCATGTCTACTTCTTTCGATTCGAACTAACTGCTGAAGATCGTCTCATCGAACTGCAGATAAATAAGATGTGATTGGTTAACGCGGTGCTATTCCATTGCAGTGGCTACGTTAACCCTTTTTGTGTTACCATACTGTTTTATAAAGCTTATAATTTAGTTAAATACACATTCAATTATTTCAATAATCAAATGTATACTAATTTGTTTTGTTTATCCCATTATTTAATATAAATTAAACTTTGTTATTGCACTCTAACTTTGTGGTATAGCTTGTATTTTGTCAATTAATTTCTTCTTCACTGACACCAACTTGACCTATAATATGCACCATAGTAGTACTTTAGTTTCTATATAATTTACAACTTATTTGATGAACTACCTGCCTACTAATAACTAACGTTTATGAAGTTTGACTCTCCATTTTACCCTCTTAGATTTATTATTGTTACATTCACTCATAATTTGTTCCCAATGTAATACTCGTTAACTAAATATTAATTTTTCTCCTAATTTATTCTGTTTGCTTCTCGAACCTCTGATTAAACTGTTGCAAGTAATTTTAGTTTTGGTAGAACTCCAATTGAAACTAGTCTATTTTTATAAGTTGGTTCAAAACAAACCCGCAATGGCACATCAATCGTCAACGTTTGAACATTGACTAACATTGTTCAAATGGGATCTCTTTTTACCAATTCTGACAGTGAATACAGGTGGAGTTTTGAAATTCTAAACTATTCATTATTCGAATGTTTTTGTTGAGTTAATATCGGAACAGTTCCAATAGAGGGCCAAATATATAATGATACATTTTTTATAAACCTTTAACAAACGTTAGTTTTATATACTGCTCTTTCGCTAAATCAGTTAAGGCAAGGTCAAACTGAACAGGATTAATTAACTCAATACCGTTCTGATCGCAAGTAACTTTTTTTCAAAAGCAAAAATTCTTTCATCTGGAACAATAGAATCAAGGATAACGATATTGGCCAAAAAAAAGCCTCAAAAATTATTGTTACAGAACTTGAAATATAAGAACTACCAAAGACATCGGCAAACTTTATATAATGATCTAAAATTACAGGAAAATGTTTATTATGAGCTCTAAGAGCCGTCTTTAAGCTGCCTGTGAGGTTTTAAGGGGATGATTGGAAAAATGATACACTTTTTTATTTATGAAGCGATCTTAACAGGATTGGGAGCGGAATGCAAAAAAATAACAAGTGGTTCATAGGCTTTTTATACCAACTTGCCGTTTTTCCTTGATTTTGGAACCAATGTTGCCAAAAGGTCTACTTTGATTAGTTTTCATCGTAAAACAAATACAACCATATCGTTATTATCCTGAAGTCATTTGAAACAAAGGTATTGAGTGTTTTGTTCGTTTTTCAATTTACATTTTTTTATAATCGTAAATACATTTTTGCTCCATAATGTGGATATTTATTATATTAAATATTCGCGAGCCTCTAACCAAATACCTGAGCCAGAACTTGTAAAAACCGCTCTATAGTGTTGTTCCAAATGACTTCAAGATTCCAATGATGTGTTTGTTTTTGTTCTATAAAAACTAATCAAAGTAGTCTTTTTTGAACACATATTTTACCTATAAAACCGAAATACGAGATAAATCGATTTCAAAATAGTTATTCAATACTGATATAAAAAATAATAATTAGCTAGTACTTCTGAAAACATCAGAAAACAAACATTAGAACTGGTTGGAAAAAATGCAATTGCATAAATAATACAGAAGTATAGTTTATTTTTTGGAAAAAAAATTACTTGCACTTTTCAATTCACACTTCAATCTACCCAAATTTAAAAATATATTTATATAATTGATTTTCACTATATTTCGTCCAATCATCTGGTCTTCTTTGAGCCTCTAATAGAACATGGAGTTAATAACTTATAATTTATATTATAGGTTTCTCTTTTATATCATTTTAATCAAATTTTTTTTCACTCTACTTAGACTTTTATTAGTGTTTAATTTACCATCACCTCTTCATTTTCCTCTTTCATCCGTGAGTGCAGTTCCTTACATTATGACGTCGACGATGGGACCATAGTAAATATATGGTATTATGGATAAGACCCTCTCCCTCAATAATAATTGCCTTTTTTATCCATACAACTAAGGAGGTGACTGTATCCATCTAAGTAATCATTTTTCTTCATTCAGATCTGTGCTAGTTAACGTCTAATATAAGAAAATGTTAATTTATCTACTAAATTAATTTCTCTTCAGAAAGTACAAATATCACTCAAACATTTTTGAACTGATGGACATAGCATAAGAACAGGTAAGCAAAGAGTGAGGGTGATTATTTTTGTCATTGCGCGAAGGTTATTCTTAGAGCTAACTCTGTAATTTTACTTACTAAAAGGCAGTGAATATAACAAAAAGTATTATAACGGTTGACATCATAATACAGGGTGCTTTTACTTCTTCCATGGAAACTATTCGGAAATAGAACATCTTTTGTGACATTTTGATCTCATTGAAGTTTTCAATAGGAATATAACAATATTCGTTCTTCGCTTGTTCATTGCATGGCTAAGGCCTGCTTCACACTTGCATCTTTAACAGCGCGGAAAAAAGCTCCTCTTGAAATGTGTTTTCACATGCGTTTTTTTATAGCTGAAGTAAAAATTTAATGTGAATTTTCCATCAGCGATAAAAAAACACAAATGTAAACACATTTTAGAAGAGCTTTTTTCCGCGGTGTTAAAAATACAAGTGTTATGCTGGCCTTAACCATGCAATGAAGCGAAGAACGAATATTCCTAGTGAAAACTTCGATGAGATCAAAATGTCACTGAAATTGTTTTATTTCAAAATAGTTCCCAAGGAAGAAGTGTAAGCATCCTGTATCATAATTTCTACCATTATAGCTATTTTCCTTATATTCACTGCCTTTTAGTGAGTAAAATCATAGAGTTAACTCTAAGAATAACCTTCGCGCAATGACAAAAATAATCACCCTCAATCTTTGCTTACCTGTTCTTAAACTATGTCCATCAGTTTAAAATTGTTTTTACTTGTTAATAGAACAATAAGAGGCGGAGAAAAAGAAACCAAGATACAGTTTTTTCGTTCATTGGCTAACGATTAACAAGTATTTGAAAAGGCGGAAACATTTTTGTGGCCCATACTGTATAATAATCACCATCTAACTTTTATTTCAATTGGTATCCATGATACCAATTAGAATAGAAGTTAAATAATATTAATTATTATATTTTCTTTTCGGACGTGTCCGAAATTGTAGAACCATCCAATAACTTGGAACTTAGTACCCTACTAGGCTACTACCAAAAATATTTCATAGAGCATAAAATTGCTGTTTGTTAAATGTAACACAATAATAATATAAATCTAAGTATCTATTAATTACTCACCTATACTGAGTGAGAGTTAAGCTATGTATGGATTTTAAAACATTTAATAAATGCACGACTTTAAACTTTTATCACTGTCACAAACAATGAAAGACTGTATATAAAAGTGTCCGACACTTTTGTTGCCAAACTTTAACATAAGGTTGCATTCGTTGAAATAAACACTTTTTATTCTATGAAGGTATGGTCTTAAATGCTTAGTTAAAGAGTTATAAAGTTAGGAAAGTAGTACCTGTACCATTTATCATTATTAGTTAAAGGTCCCCTCCAAGCAAATTTTTTTATTGCTTAAATCAACGAGGCTAATGTTTCTTATCATTTTACTGCAAACCCCATAAAATTTGATAGCATATTTCTAATTTTATATGCTTTTAAAGATTTTTATAATCCAAACTCTACAAAACCAACTTTACTTCCGACTTTCTAAGTTTCAGTCTGAAGAAGAAGAATGTACACCATTTGTTTTGATTGTCAACTAGGTATTTGGTTCAATAAATCTATTTATTATTCGTTTAAAGGTTTAAATTTGGATAAACTTATTATAGAAACGTTTATATACTTTTAGAAACAATTAATATCTTAAAAGAAGGCCAAAAAACGCATTGTTTGTTTAAAAATCTAAATTTGAAATCAAAACTAAGAGTGTACAATCTTCTTTCTCAACGTCAGGTTGGAGATTCACTTGATTGTTGCTCACAGAGTATTAAAAAACTTTAAAGTAAATAGTAAAATATATACTGAACCGAATTGTATGCGGTTTGCGGAATAATGATCGTAGACCTTAGTTCTATAATATTATGTTATAAACTCATTTTTTCTCCGGAGCCTGGAGAGGACTTTTAACGTCATTTTTTTAATGTTGCAATAAGAAACAAAACATTTTAAACACTAATTACTAGGAGCACAAGGAACATAATCTTAAATTAGGTTACATGTTTACAGAATGTGTTCAATTTGCCGCCCATTTGTTGAAATGCAAGCGTTCAAACGTTTGTCCCGCAAGGATTCGTGAAACTCCTAGTGTCTTTGCTCGCGTCCGCCAATCATTGGACGCACGTTTGAACGCCTGCATCGCAACAAATGGGAGGCAGTTTGAAACATTTTGTAAACACATGTAACTTAATTTAAGATTAAGTTTCTTGTGCTCCTAATAATTACTGTTAAAAATGTTTTGTTTCTTATTGCAACATTAAAAAAATGAATTTAACTAAGCATTTTAGACCTTACCTTCATAAAATAAAAAGTGTTTATTTCAACGAATGCAACCTTATGTTAAAGTTTGGCAACGAAAGTGTCGGACACCCTGTATACGTAGTACTCTAATAACTCTAAAACAAATTTTCTTTCTATAACTCATAAAAAATGAGATATACCTATAATCATGGAGTGACAATTATAATTTTCTTGTTACTTTTCTTCGCTTTAGTTACCGTTTGGTAACTAAACCGAGTCGTGATTTGGTAACTAATGCGGATGATGCCTGTACAACAAACTAGCGGATACAACAAACTACATTATAGTTTCATGTAAAAATCTATAATGTTTGAGTAATTTCAATGAAAACACGAGTTTTTTCAAAGTTCTCAATCCTTCAGTAATACATATCTTAAAAAGTATTCGTTTCTACAAAAAACGGTTATGATTTTCGAATTTTATGGACAAAAATACATATAAAATATAATTTAAATAGAATTTGGTGGGGGTCGTCAAATGGGAAAAAAATCCCCTGGAAGATCCGAGAAGTTCATGTTCAATGGTCTCAGCCCAAATTAGCATACTTCCACTCACATGTTGATTTCAATTGAATTCATTGGTGATGTAGTAAGCCATGCGAAAGCCAAAATTTTAGCCCAACCAAGCATTTTATGATTTTTATCTGTGAAGAATACTGTTTGGTTATCAACTTATCAGATTAAGATACTTCTCCGCCCATAGTAACCTTCATTTCATATGATGATATGTGTATCTTTCGAAGGAAGTCTGGTAACATGTGAAACATGGGAGGCAATTAGTAGTTTCAGTATTTTATAGTGGGTGTTTGCCACTTGTTTTAGAGAAGTTTTCCAGAGTGTCACTGTGGTGTCACTCTTAAAAACTGTATTACAGATTTCTAACGGGTTCCTCTGTAGTTCTCTCTTGATCAAGGATAAGTAATGACTCGTAGCTATTTTGTATTTGCCCATATCCTTGCAAGTAATCTTCTTCAGGAGATCAAAAATAAATTTCTTCAATGTAAGTGACCATAAATATAATAAATTAAATTATACAGCATAAATGATAATTTCTTTTCAAAAATAGTGCTGTCGCTATACATATTTGCTGTAGCGGCGGCGCTGCATACATTACTCAGAATGTAACGGCAGCGCCACTGCTTTTCAAAGTAGCGCTGCCCAATATGACATTTCATAATCAACCTCAAGAGTTATTTGAAAACTCCTAACAAAAATAACATTTATTTCATGATATCTTGGATTCAAATGTGCACTTAGTAAACTAGAGTACTCTATGCCTAAAAATAAAATTAAGTAGATCATTCTTTTGTCGTAGATTTTACGGAACTAATTATTTTATCTTTGACAATATAAATTTTTGTTTGATAGTACTCACCCATGATAATTTAAACCCCTTCCCGGGGTGATGTATACTTTTCTGTTTTAATGTTCACTGAGTTTTTTTTTCTTTTGTGGCTTGATTGAACAGTGAACAGTATAGCTTTACTGTTAAATCAACAAGCGACCTAATTGAAAACATTAAAATTGTAAATTATACATTCTGTCACTCTCCAAGATATACGGGGGCCAGACCTTGTAACGTAACCTTATATAATTATTTTTAGAACTGCCTTCAATATATCCCTCGTACGCACAGCGATCGATCGTTGATTACGCTAACGATGGATCCATAGATAGCGTAGTGAAATCGATCGATATTGCAGATCGACCAAAAGCATGCATGAAACATACATTATGGTTTTTTCACCTTCTAAAGTAATATAATATTGGAGTAAATGCAATCTAAATGGATAATATGAAACAAAATAAATTCTGTTATTTCGCTGTTTAGAGTAGGAAATACAGTCATCGAAGTTCCCACAATACCACCTTTTGCAATTTAATGGGATTTCTTACGTCTGAAACTATTTTGGGAATATTATAAAAATAATACTGGTAAACTCATATAAAGTAATTGGTTGCATGAATAATATAAAAAAAATGTCCTCATGGAGAGTTAATATAGCGCATAAATACATCTATTTATTGAAAATTAGGTGAGAGGAGATTTTTATTAATTTTTTTATAGTTGAAGATGAATATATAACTGACATTATATCAGATTTAAAGTAGTTACAATGATCGCATCTCCTCTTTTCCGATACTCAGTCAGTATAAGCGAGAACGGTGATGTACGTACAAATACCTATAGCCTACTTCTGTTTCATTTTGTCAAGTTCTGTGAACTTAACACAGTCAGAGTCGAGAAAAAATTACAAGTCCCGTATCAGATGTCAGGAACAAAGTGCTATTTTAATTACGAATTTTCAAATAACCCTAGTACATAAAATGTTGATTATTTAATTATCAATAAACATACTCGGTCGTTACATAAATTTAATAAGTTGGATAACTTTATTTCAATAAATAATTGTTGTGAAACATTGAGATTACACAAGTCCGTGCGCATGCGCAGAATGTCCATTCTCGACTCTGTTTCTGAGCACAAGCTAGCATTTTGGGACTTAGTTTTTGTCTGACAAGCGTTAAAGTAGTATCTGAAACGCTACATTCTCAATGGCTGAAATAGAACATATCTCCTCCCAGGTAACTTTTCTAATAGTTTTCTTATAAATAAATATCTGTTCTTCAATTTGAATGAGAAAAAAATTATATATAGTGTTTCGATAATTAGTTATAACAGTTTAAAACTAGCGAAATCGTTATGTTCTTCCTATAAGATGGCCGCGTTGCTCTGAATATTATAAGTCCCGTGTGTGGAATAGAAGCACACCGTATATTAGATTTTCAATGATAAACTTTTATTGAACCTATATTTTTTATTTCAGAACGGGGGAGATGAATCTATAGCAAATGGTGAGTATTTAAGCTATTCCGTTGAATAATCAACATTATTGAACAAAATAGAGAGATTTGATAAACACACCGTCCTGTAATAGGTACGTTTGGTATGTTACTTTCAGAAGTATCGACCACGTGATGAAGGATATTTCCGGTCCTTTAACTTATTAGGGTGAAAATGTACTCTTATTATTATAACCAAGTGCATAATGATTTATAGATACCTATTCAAATATATTAACTCTTCAAAAATTGAGATGATTACCTAGGTGAATTTTCCCTTGTTTTATTTCAAAATAGGTATAGGTACTGTTTGAATTTTCTGACTTAGCTCTAATTTTTCTCCAAATTCTAAATTTCTACTCTAACAGTAATGCCATTCATTGCCAGTCTGCCAGATTGTGTTAAATAAAATTTATAATTATTCATAATATCCTTATCCAGTAGGTAATCCAAGTAAAATAGTATGTCTCATAAACTCGCCACTTATCAAGTTATCTCTCCAGCTCTCTCCAAAATTCAACAAATTCTCTCCAAAATTATCAAATTTTCATAAATTCTCTCCAAAATAGCCAGACTGCAGGAACTGGTAAAGTGTTCTCCAAGAAATCCTCTAATATGGCTTCTGTTCTCAGTAAAATACATGTAAATGTAGGAGGAAATTAAGGATTGTTCGCACAGAAAATGTTAAAAATGTCCCATATTCTGCAGACTGGCAAAATAATAGCATTGTAGCATAGGAGAAAAATAGATAAAACTCGCCATTTGCATTTGAAGGGCTCAAAATAACTGTCACAGACTCGCCATTAAAATGGCGAGTTTGGACATGATTTATTACTTGGCCAGTAATGAAACTCAATTTAACAAATACTGATTTTTCTATACTGTATACATACCTAAGGTACCAGTCTGCAATTTGCAAAAGATTCATGGAGTTGTCCAGTCTGCTGAATATGTGAGATATTTGGGATATTCTCTCCGAACAATTTTGAATTAATTCCTATATTTACATTAATTTTGCTACGAACACTTTTGAATTAATCCCTATATTTACATTAATTTTGCTACGAACAAAATAAGAGATCTCTACGAACACTTTACCAGTTTCTGCAGACTGGGGAGTTGTGATGTTTATCTATCGACTAGGTATTGAGGCTTTGAAATTAGTCTCCTGAATTATCCGGTGACAATTTTCTAATTAATTCCTATGTTTACCTACATATAATTAGGTACTCCAGTCTGTATTTGGTGCACAAAATTGGAAATCCCACTGACTTTTTCAAAAAGTTGAAAAAATCCACTAACAATTTCCAGTCATTTGGCTGATCCACCAACATTTCCCCAATTTATCCTCCATAGACCCATCTTTTAAAGTATGGACAAAGTTGCCAGTATATAGTCTGTATATTGGAGACTTTTGAGAGGTTAAATAAGTTGAAAAACATCTAAATAAAAAGTAAATCAATCTCAAAATAATCTCAAGAGCTACACCACACATGCATCAGAAATGAAACATAATGATGTTTCCAAGAGTAAAATCTTTACTAGAAAGTCAAATTTCTCCTTTAAAGTATCTTAAATCATCATAAATGTGATGACCTGGATTCAATTTCTCACTAAACTGGCGTCTGGCAACTATCGTGCCACACTTCAAAGCATGGCCATAGATTTATTGTAACATTGGAATAAATAGCTAAAAATCCCCTGACTTTGCCAGAATATCATTTTCAAGGGAGAAAAAATCAACTGATAAGTTGGTAAAATTTACCATGAAATACAGTCTCGTAATTTCTGGAGAGTAATTTGAGATTTTTGGCCATTTGGGATTCTTTGAAGAGGAATTGTCTCAAAAATTAAATATCTGTAGACTGACTGACCCGTGTCATTGAGTATGTCCGATAACGCCAATTAATTGGCGACTCCAGTCTGCAGAACATAGAACATTTTTAACATTTTCTGTGCGAACAATCCTTAATTACCTCCTATATTTACATGTATTTTACTGAGAACAGAAGACAAAATGGAGGACTTCTTGGAGAACACTTTACCAGTTCCTGCAGTCTAGATTGGCGTGAGATCTAAATTAATTAAATCCATTTATATGTGATTGGCGTAGATATATAATGAATTGGGTTCAGATATACTAATTGGCATAGTATAGTTAGTGCATCATTTTGGCACAGCTAATATGTTACATTAGATGCGGTCACATCAAACTATGTGTAAATTTAAACCTTGTTTTGTTTTTCTAGGGCATTGGGCATAAGATGCGGTCATGTAAACTATACGTAAATTTATACATCAATTTTCATCAATTATTCAAACTAGTTTGGCATTCTGCTCTTAAATGGACTGTTATGGAATGTTTAAATTGTTGACCAATCTGAACATTCCATAACAAATCCTAAATAGCTCAATGCCAAGCTAGTTTGTATAATGAAATAAAATTGATATATAAATTTACGTATAGTTTGACGTGACTGCATCTTATCCCCAATGCCCTAGTTAATCAAAATAGATGTTTAAATTTACGTATAACTAGTTTGTTGTGAGTCTTGTGACCGCGTCAAATAAAATCTATCGTAAGTTATTTTAGCGTGGCGTATAATTCATCCAATCGATTTTGCATGGCGCGATTTCATATTAAACTGAACTAATTGGCATAGACTTGGACATACCATTACACATAGTGACTGACTTGTTCAAAATCATGAAAAAATCTTATCATTTTTGGCTGATCCCACAACATATTCCTCATCTAGCCACCAAAAGTTAATGGTAACATAGGAATATATAGCTAAAAATCCACCGACTTTGCTAGAATATTATTTTCAAAGGAAAAAAATTCCACTGACAAGTCTGTGGAATTTACCATGAAATACAGACATTAAAATTGCGAATTTTGACACCCTTATCACCTGGCTGAACCTTCACACTTGTGTTAAAAAAACACTGGTGGAAAAAAATCACAAGTGTGTGAAGGCCCGAATGGTACCGTTTAAATCAATTGTAGCTAAACTTTTTGCCACAAGCATTTCTTCTAATGTGCCGTTGAGAAAAGCAAGTGTGAAGCAAACCATAGAGTATATTAATTGGCTTACATTTCAATAAGTCAAAACTCAGATATATTTAATTGGCTTGGCTCAGAATTTTTTTGATATTTTGTCAGAATTTTTATGAAATTTAGCCTTAAAATTGGCTTATAGTTTGTCAGTCTCTCAGCCTCTGAAACATAGCCCTCAGATGAATTAATGATAACATAGAAATCAATTCTAAATCTCCCTCAGCTAAATTAATTGTAACATAAGAATTAATTCAAGATCTCACTCAGCAGAGATCTAAAAGACTAAAATTGGGTTTAAATTTGTCTCCAGAGTTTTAGAAAGAAATATCTAATTTTCTCCTATGCAACAATGTTATTTTGGAGAGAATTCATGAAAATTTAATCATTTTGGAGAGAAATTCAGGCCTATTTGGAGAGTCTGACAGAGATGGAGAGGCAAATGGAGATCCCTACAAACAATGGTTTGTCGATTTGATGGAACAATCCATCGATTCGATAACCCAACAATCGAAAAAAAAGGGATTCATGTATGTTTTTTTATAGAGATTTTATGAACCACACCGCACTATTCTTAGTATTCTAGATGGATGATGATAGGATAATTTCATAGTTATCAACCATGTTTCTTATTGTTGCACTCAGTATTAGTTGCAGGAAAGTCGCATGTGTAGTGAGACTGAGAAAATATAATGGTCTTCAATTTTGGTGAACACAGATTCATCTCATTTAATATATTCCAGTCTGCAGAATATGGGAGATATTTGGATATTCCCTATGAACAAATTTGAATTAATTCTTATACATACATTTTACTATGAACAGAATAAGGGATAAGAGATCTCATTGATGAAGATTTTACAACTTCAAAATTACAAGTTTGCAGTTTCTGCAGACTTCAATATATTTAGACTGCAGTCACAGTGACTGCAGTAACCCTTTATGACCAGAATTCATTTTTAAATGAAAGTATTTTAAATTATTTCTAATATGTCTAGTAAGGGATAAAGTTAATATATGTACTAAGTTTTATTAATTTCTATATTTCCAGAAAATATTTAATACAATAGTCACATTCGTAATTTTGTTCAATTGGCTCCATTATCATACTGACCACACATTTAATTAATCACAGTTAGTCCTTTATTTTTTATGTGACTAATTTTCCACTTGTAGTTGTAAAGGGTTGAATTGTTAAATTTGTCCCACAACTGGAGATTTTTCTAATTGAAAAGTGAATACCTAATTATATTTCATTTCTAATGCATATGAATCTTTCAAGACTATTTTTTAATACTATACTAAATTCTTATTATTACATGTTTTCATACTTATTTCACCTCTAAAAAGTCTATTTGGCTTGAGATATTTTACTTCAATTCTTTCTTAAAGTCTCGTGCTGATTGGTGACTTTCTTATCCACAGTTTGAAATGTGGGAACTTCTCAGACGGAATGTTTCTCACTTTTGATCATTTAAGAAAAATAAATAAAAATTTCAAAACATTGAGCTTTATTCTAATTGGTATCCAAGATACTTACTACTCATATATTACCCAAGGACTCGTAAACTTGACATTTGTTGGAGTTTGGGAACCAAAGATACTCCTAGATATATAGTACTACTCTTCTCTTCAGGCCTCTTTTAATCTGTGATTGATTAAAAAAAATAGTAGACTTTGCAAGTTGAAATGTCTGGTAAATTTGAATATTTATCATATAAGTTTAATTTTCACAATAGCAAACCAAAGTCCAATTACTAATGACCTTGGAACTTTACACCATTGGCCTCATAATTATATATTCATAGGCATCAGTATCATATGGTAATTCACTTGAAAATTTGATGCACCTTCTACCTGTATATCTGCCATTTTTCAACCTGCTGGGTTTGAGAGATATATAGAATGTATATGAAGAGTCTCTTTCCAGATCTAGAGGCACTGTTTGAAACTTAAACTCCAGCTCTGACTACAACACAGTTATCAATTAAATTAATTTCAATATTAAAAAATTTAAATTTAAATTCATCAAAAAAATGTATAAAATGATTATCCAATATTTACAACATCTATTCAATTAATCTGCTGCTCTGCAATTAAAGAAAGAACTTATTTATCAATTAGGGGTGCTTGTTAAAAAAATTTGTCAGGACATGGAGCTACTTGTAATGTTAATCACTGTGTAGCTCCGCTGTTCAGCTAAGCTCCAGGTCCCCAGCCCTGTTTCAAAGTATGGACAAAGTTGCTAATCAGCTTGAGACTTACTAAGAATATAATCCAAGTAAACCCTCAGGGACTCTATCCTAAAACTGTCTGTGGTGAATGGAAGTAAAGGGGATGCTCTCCCTTGGGCCCCAAACTGTTGTAATTTTGATTTTATATTAACTTTTTTTCATTTTTACTACGTTTATCTTTTGTTTAACGCTTCTTGCAGTTCTAGATGATAGCGCTAGGGTTATGCTCTTAAACAAAAAGGTCTTTGATTTTGGTTTTATGTAGACTTCATTTCCTTTTGACATAAGTGATATGCCCTTCAGTTTTTGAAAACCCTTAATATATTAAATTATTGAAACTGATTGCTAGGAATTGGAAAAAGTATTTTAATTGGTTTACAAACTTCTTTGGTTTTCTCTCTAAATATTTTCCATGTATTTTTTACTCATATTCTCACATGATTATCTCTTTAATTTGTTTTCCTTTTTCTCTGAAGGCTTGACCAATGGTGTAGTGAATGGAACCAATGGTCACTCAGAGGAGTCTTCCTCAAAGGACAAGCATAAGAGCTCTCACAGAGATAAGGATAGGCACTCATCATCACACAAGAGCTCTCACAAAGACAAGAGTCATGACAAAGAGCGCCACAAGAGCAGCAGTGACAAGCACAAGAGCAGTCACAAAGATAAGTCATCTGATAAAGATAGGCACAAGAGCAGCTCGGATAAAGATAGGCACAAGAGCAGCTCGGATAAGGACAGGCACAAGAGCAGTTCTGATAAGGATAAGGACAGGCACAAAAGCAGCTCTGATAAGGATAAGGACAGGCACAAGAGCAGTAGCAGTAGCGTTGATAAGGACAAACACAGAGACAAGGATAGGGAGAGAAGTGATAAAGATAGGAGTGACAAGGATAAGGAGAGAAGTGACAAAGATAAAGATAGAAGTGATAAGGATAAAGAGAGGAGTGACAAACACAAAAGTAGCTCGTCAAAAGACAAGGACAGACACTCAAGTAGCAATGGTCACAAGGAGAGTAGTGATAAGAAGGACAGGCACAGGGACAAGGACAGACACCATTCCTCTTCTAAGAGCTCTCACAAAGACAAGCACAGGGACAAAGACAGGCACAGGGAGAAGAGTAGGGATGAGAGGGTGAGCTTGATAGAGATATTAAAGTTATGACTTATGTTTTTCCAATATGCAAAAATGTGTTAATTCAGACCTGTGTTATATTTGTTGATTCAAGTTATCAGATTTCTCTACAACTAATAAGTGTGTTTAGTTTGGTACTAATTTTGCTAATACTTTATTTCAACAGGAGAAGAGTTCTCATTCCTCTGAGATGAAGGATGTTGTTAAAGAGGAGCCACCGATGTCTGAAGTAGATACAACTCAGGACTCCATAGATGGTTCTGTGTTTAGTAAAACTATGGACACTTCTCAGGACACAACAGTCGAAGATATGAGCTTCAAGGTATGATTCAAAGATAGATCAGACTTAAAACAATGAGAGTGTTGATCATCTTTAGTGTTATAATGGGTGCAAGGATTCTTGATTTTTGTGTTCTCACCTCATCTAATTTAAATACTAATGAGTTTATTCTTTGCACTAATTCTTTATTAGCTAGCCATGAAGTTTCACAAAGTACTCTACTCAACTTCTTTGATTAGTTACATTTGTACTTTTGAGGAGTTGATTTTATTGGTACCGGTTTTGAATACTGGTATAGCAAGGATATATTAAAGTGAATGTATATATATAGCTATAATCTGTTAAGATGAATATTCATGATCATATTAGTAATTTCTCAGTTGAACTTAAATTTGAACATAATTTTTTTATACATTTTCTCTTTGGTCATTATTAATTGATGGTGTGTAGGTTAGTTAGCTTAGCCTTAACCCTTTCAGTCACTAGGACTAACCACTTGGAAAATGTGTTATAGCTCACTTCGCTATTGATCTACCACCTACTAGAATGATGCAATAGGGTACATATATTTAGTGAGTACTTAGCACTCACCCTTCAGATGAAAACTTATTGTCAGCAAGGGAGGGTGCAATATTGCTTCCGGCATGAAAGTGCAGTTATATCGTTGTGGTTAATCTGACTAACCACCTCATGTAAAAGTGCTGAGTCAGCAAAAGTTACTATTTTTTGTTTATAGTCTATTTTCAACCTGAGTAACTTAGTTCAACCATAAAAACTCTAAAAAAGATGCATAGAAGTCCGTTTGAATTCTGAAATTATGTTACAGTGGTTAGTCTAACTAACCACCTCGTATGCTGACAAGTGTTTTTGTGTTTACAGTCAAATTACAATCAAAGTAACATACTTCAACTATTAAAACTACAATAAAGTATTGTTATACTGTGACTGAAAGGGTTAATGATAAGTGTTATAAATTAGGAGAGTGCTCATAGAGAGCGCCTTAGTCTGGGCATAAAGTCATGCCTCACTTTTAGAGAGAAGAGGCTGCGGTTAGGGGTGAGGTTAGTGCTGACAGTGAAGAGGAAGACAAACTAATCATCAATGTCAAGGAGGAGCCAATGCAAATTAACAACTCTATGGATGATGCTGATGATGACCTCCCATTGGTGAGATGGAGAACAAATATATCATTTTTTGTATTCATTTTGTAGCTGTGTCTGTTAGTCTTAAATGTGGTTACCTTTTCTTGTTTTTTTTTGGTTTACTTTATGTTTGCACAATTTCTATTTTAAACAATGCTTTCAGTATTAATATTTATTTTATACTCATTCATCCTTATTATATTATGTTCCTCCTTTCATTTTTTTCATACCATTTTTCACTCACCAACTCATAGACTTCACGCATGCAACCCAAGCAAGAAATAGAGTCTGAAGAAGAAGATGATATTCCTCTGGTAAGTCCTGATGTCTCTCATTCCTACTATACCAATGTAAAGGGCCGTACACACGCAGGGTTTTTTAAGTCTTTCCACCCTACTTTTTGCTATGCTCCTCCTACTTTTATATTCTTGTTGAAAAAGTCTGGTTGCAAGACTTAAAAACCCTGCATGTGTACGGACGGCCCTTTACACTTCCAGTTGTTAGATTACCAGAGGATCAAGAATTTGGGCTATATTTTGGAAAATTAGTTGATACTACATGAATTTGTTCTTATTCATTCATTGAACTGTTGATAGCTATATATCTTATGTTATAATTTTATAAAAATTATACATGATCAGTTAAGTGTTATGGAAAAAGCCTTCATAGGAAACCTTCATCTACAAAATGGATTTTGAAAACTTGTCAAATATGCGTATCTATATTATAAGTAATTAAATATGTGTCGTTAATTATTATCTACATATCAGCTATAGCTACAGGAAGTATTTAAGAGGGTGAAAATATCAGCCACTGTAGTTGGATAACCAATCAATACATATCTTCTATGCACATTAACTATCTCAGAAGTTATTAATAGAACAATGATTTTTATTTTTTAGCCTATTAGCCACATGCCTAACAAACAGTCGTCCAAAAATCCGTAATTATTTTTGTTAGCAGCTAACTGTTTTATTACCTAAATACAAATTATATAATTTACTCTCCTTACTTTCATTTAATTCATTTCTATGTTAGCCATGACAATAACAAATTTGTTATCAATCCTATGCATTTGTTAATGAAAAGACTAAATTAATGTATTTATCTTTACTTTGCAGTCCAATCGCAAGCGTCCAAAGTACGAGCCTGAACAGGATGATGAAGACGATGTACCTCTCGTAAGTCAATAGTGTGTAGAGCAGTGTTTCTTTACTGTTAGCAGGGTAATTTTAATATCTGATGGGGTAAAGGAGTAATTTTTTTTCATCAACTGGTTTGATAATTTTATTATTTCAGTGGATAATGTATGAAGAAACTAACCAAAGTTTATGAAACACTGGTGTAGATGTATGAATGTAAAGACTAACTGTAGCCAGTTCAGTCTAGTAGCCATGTTTACTCGTACAGAAGTTTGAATTTGGTAGAAACTACCTATTTGTTGCTTTGCAAGCAAATGATTTGATCAACTAAATTATTTTCAATACAGGGTGTAATCAAATAGTTTCCAACGGATTTATTATCCATTACTATGGTACTGGTTTACTGGCAGCTAATAAGATGAAATAAAAAAAAACTGCCCTCTCCTGTTTTCTCCTAATTCTAATCTAAATTAATTCGATTCAGTATATTAAACTATATTTTAATGCAATTGCTAGATATACAATGCTAATATAAGTTATTCATTTGTATTTTTTATTAATTGGCAAATTAGAAGTAGCTATTTATAATCAGCCATCATCACACACACTGTATATATTGGTCATCTAAATTGCTGATTTCAAATAGCTACATTTCTAATTTAAAAGAATGGAATAGTTATGTTATGGAAATGAATTCCCCCATAGATTTCCCGTAAGAAGGTGAAGAAGGAGGAGCTTCCTTCTGATGATGATGACATACCTCTTGCAGCTAGGAAGAAGACTCCCACCTCTAAGAAGAAGAAGAGGAAGCAACAGTTCAGCGAGGAGGAGGACAGTGAAGATGATTTCAAACCTGTGAGTCTATCATCTCTATCGTGATGGTTTGTTAAGTAGAGTAGATCTTAATTATTGGTCAGTTTGATATTTTCGGACAATTTTTGAACTGACCTTTAATTAAGAACTTGTTCTACCTATTTCACTTTGTAAATTTGAATTACAAATTGTATTAGAAAGAGCAATAGTATATATATATTGTTAGTTGAACTAATTTATACTATTCATTTACAGGGGGGAAATAAATATATATTATGATTCTTTTCATCAGAATATTAATTATAAACCTGACCTGAAAATGGTGAACTTCAGGTCTTCAGATGGTGAACAAAAATCGTAAAATACTGCTCTATTGGTCACTTAGTGACAAAAATAACCATTTTTCCTATAGCTAGTTATTCACTTGCTATGAAATTTGACGTGATCGGAGAAAACGGATTTTATTTTTGAATTAACTGGCGCAGAATTACTGTAAAAAAAAACAGTTGAAAAATTAAGGCCATTTACAGTGAATTTTTAACACAGTTAAATAGATAATAGTGACGAAATTGAAAAAGCAAAATAAATAAAATTTTAGTAAATCTACTAATACTTACTAAGAAAATAGTATTTCTAATATTGATTTCTAAATTGGTAGGATAAAAATTCAAAGGTGCAGCAGTTACCGAACATTCAGCCAACCAATTTTGCTTGTTCAGTTTTAGTGACTAAATATGATCATGAGAATGATTTGTAACTGTGTTTTATTATTTTATCAGCATAGTCAAGCAGATTTAGATGATAATTAATGATGAATTTCTATTTAATTGCTTATAGTTAGCTACCCTTATTTGACAAGTTTTCTAAATTCATTGCTGTATATGTTTCCCATGAAGACTGATATTAAATGTTCATGTATAATAGACATTGCTATTTTGAAACTAGATACTAAAGAGCGCAAACTCTGTAGACTCATAATTTGGCAAACTCATTTTACTCATTACTCACATTCTTGATGAACCCTATGTAACACATCTCAGGTGCATCTTATAGTACATCACATAATCATGGAATGTCCAGCCTTGCTCAATTAGTGATAGGAACAAACAATTATGAAGTGATCTTTAACTACCTTGGTGGACCTCTATACCGATTGTTGTTGAAATTAACCTACTAAATATATTGTAACGAAGTGATATCCAATACTAATAGACATGATATTCACTTTGAAAAGCCAATGTGTTACTAGGATGGTTAAAACTTCTATATATGTATGATTGTGTATTCTTGTAAATTTTATCATTGAATAGCTTAGCTACATATTCAACAGCTTATAAATAAAACCAATTCCTAAAATTTCAATAATTTTTTTCAAAATGTAGCCATCATCTCTCGGCACTCTAACAAATGGGGAGTAGAACAAAAATGTACACTTGCCGTATTAGATAGTTACTAAAGCCTTTCACTTTTAATAAAAATCAGAACATAGTTTCTAAACGATTTGTATATCCTCAATGAGTCTTTCTCCTATGAAGGTAAAGAAGGCGAAGGTTAAGAAAGAAGTGAAGGCCAGAGGTAGAGAGGCACCAAAGGCTTCCCCCACCAAAAGAGGAACAGGAGTGAAGAAAGAGAAGAAGATTAGCGAAGAGGAAAAACATATTTGGAAGTGGTGAGTTTAGTCAGATAGCCTTCATCGATCATTAAAATTCCATTCCATTTTGCTCTTTACTTTTAGATTGTTTCTTTTGCAATTTTACATTAAGTTTCCTGTTCTATCTCTAGGTGGGAAGAAGAGAAGCCCAATGACGGTCGCAAGTGGTCGTTCCTAGAGCACAAAGGCATAGTGTTTGCCGACCCCTATGTACGCATACCTTCCAATGTACAGATGAAGTACGATGGCAAGTACATAGCCCTGTCACAGGATGCTGAGGAGGTGGCAGGATTTTATGCCCGCATGTTGGAGCACGACTACGTCACTAAGGAAGTCTTCAACACGAACTTCTTCAAAGACTTCAGAAAGGTAAGGCGTCAATAATGGATTGTGAGGATTTACACCACCATCAAATGAATTTAGATGTTAGCTAACAGTTGTATCGTAATTTCCATTGCAGAGCATGACTTCCAAAGAGAAAGAACTTATCACTGATCTCTCAAAGTGCGACTTCAAGAAGATGCACACCTATTTCCTTGGTAAGACAGAGGAGCGCAAGAGCATGACCAAGGAAGAGAAGAAAGTAATCAAGGAGAGGAATGAAGATCTCGTTAAAGAGTTCGGATGGTGTACCATTGATGGCCACAAACAGAAGATTGGTGAGTCAGTGCAGTGATTATAAGTGAATTTAATTATTTCTGCGCTGTGTGAATTTATCATCTGCCATTAAATGTTGCACTTATTTATATAACTAAGTAACATATTTTTTCTTTAGGTAACTTCAGAGCAGAGCCCCCCGGTCTATTCCGTGGGCGTGGTGAGCACCCCAAGATGGGTATGTTGAAGAGGCGCATCATGCCGGAAGATGTCATCATCAACTGCTCTAAGGACTCAGTCATTCCTGCCCCTCCTAAGGGACACAAGTGGAAGGAAGTCAGGTGAGTTGTGTTTAGAACACTGGGTAGAACTTGCTACAGTAGAACTCCTCTATAGTGAACGAATTAGGATGAACTCCGTATAGTGAACAGATTTTCTTTTGTATACTATATAATAGCCTTCAGTTTTCTAAAAACTGATAGTTATTCATCTCAGAGTAACGAAAAAATTTACACTTTACAGGGTAAATCCTAACTCATTCACTATAGAGGAGTTCTACTGTACAAGGCAACTTGCTAACTACTCTTAAGTTGAAATTAAATGCTGCTTGGTAATTTATCCTATGGTAAATTATACTAAAGAACTGAACTCTGTGCTTTGCGTGTTAACTGATGGCCATTTATTTGTGATTCTTTCAAATTTGATGTAGGAAATTCTCAATATATGAAAGCCTGTAAAGCTTTTCTTTCTCTATTATTTTATGACTACTGTCTAGAAGTATAATCCTTGGACTATTCACATTTTTGAAGTCATCTACTTTTTTCTTTCTCAGACATGACAACTCAGTAACGTGGCTTGCATGTTGGGTTGAGAATGTTCAGGGACAGACTAAGTATGTCATGATGAGCGCTGCCTCTAAGCTCAAGGTAAGAATTGTCTCTAGTTATTAGTTACATACGGGTGATTCGTGATATTATGATTGTTTGTATCTAATAGTCTACTAACTCTACTTATTCAATGTTGCTGATAATATATCTTCTGCCTCAGGGTGAGAAGGATTGGATGAAGTACGAGACTGCACGTCGTCTCCATCAGATAGTGGATAGGATCAGAGATCAGTACAAGAGTGACTGGAAGAGCAAAGAGATGAGGATACGACAGAGATCTGTGGCTCTATACTTCATTGATAAGGTAAACAATCAATATTGCCTTCAATAATTTTAAGCATTACTATTTAAATATTTATTCAGTTTGTAACTAGATATATTCGTTTTTAAATCATTCTGGTAGCTACTAGCTTTATTTTGTAATATACTAAATAGAGTTCTCAAACTAAATTGCTACTTCAAGTGTTAATAATTATCGTATTTATTCTTTTTTTCTAGCTCGCACTGAGAGCTGGTAATGAGAAGGATGAGGATCAGGCTGACACAGTTGGTTGTTGTTCACTCCGTGTGGAGCACATTACTCTGTACGATGAAAAAGATGGCAGGGAATGTGTTGTGGCCTTTGACTTCCTCGGTAAAGATTCCATCCGCTACTACAATGAGGTGGCTGTCGAGAAGAGGGTCTTCAAAAACCTTAGACTGTTCATGGAAAACAAGGCACCTGGTGATGATCTCTTTGACAGACTAAACACACAGATCATGAACAGTCACCTCTCAGAGCTGATGGACGGACTCACTGCTAAAGTGTTCCGTACTTACAATGCCTCCATCACATTGCAACAACAATTACAAAAGCTAACTGATCCTGATGACGAGATTCCTTCTAAAATCCTGAGTTACAATAGAGCTAATAGAGAGGTGGCAATCCTTTGTAACCATCAACGTGCTGTGCCGAAGACTTATGACCAGTCTATGGCCAATCTGCAGAAGAAGATAGACGATAAGAAAGAGTTAATTGAAGCTGCTGAGAAGGACCTCAAGGTTCTAAAGAGGCAGGCAAAGTCCGGTGGCTCGATGACAGAGAGAGCTATGGCGGACAAGAAGAAGAAACAAATAGACAGATTGAATGATCAATTGAATAAGTTAGAGATCTCAGCTACTGACAAAGAAGAAAACAAACAAATTGCATTAGGTGAGTTATATTTAGTACTTTTTTATCTTAATCTATCGTCTAATTACTTCAAACTGTATATTATTTCAACATTTGTTGTAAACATCAGTTCTGAAACATTACTGTTTACTTTCTATTCACACATTGATTGTCCTTTTCCCCTGTAGGTACGAGTAAGTTGAACTATTTAGATCCCCGTATTTCTGTTGCCTGGGCAAAGAAGTACGACATCCCCATCGAAAAGGTGTACAACAAGACTCAGAGGTTGAAGTTCCAATGGGCCCTGGAGATGGCTACTGAAGACTACGACTTCACAGCGGCTCCTACATCCAAAATAGTGAACAACCGTCAGAACAACTCCATGGATGATGGGGAGGACAATGAGGACTTCGAGGATTAATGAAAAACTACCTAGGAGAGAAAACAGATTGCTTTCATTCCTTGACAATTCTTTAGTTCCTGACAATGAGTGTATCACTAAGTGATTTGTAATCAATTATATAAAATTATAACCACTCTTTGTTCATCGTTTTTTTGGCAGAATCATCTGGTAGTGTTGACATTCCATGTGGAAATGTAACTTGTTGAATACTGCTTCATGGAATCAGGTCACTGGATGTAACACCAATGCCTTCTTTTCTAAATTAGTTCATGACTCGTTAAGTGATCTGTCAGTTTCTGAGATATGTCTAGCTTCTTTCAATTGATCATCTACTGTCGATAATATTGCTATCAGGGCTTTATGTATATATTCAGTTATTTCAATACTATTTAAACCTAGTGATTGTATGTAATTTTAGGTATACTGTTAGTCTGTTTAATGTTGCTAGCTAATTCTTTGGTTGTTTTATTTATTCTGATATGCATGGTACGACTATTAGTTCTGAATCAATTAATTTAAGAATTCATATCACTTCACAAAGTGAACAAGCTGATGTTTTATAATTAAATCTGACTCAGAATTGTTTGTGGTTTTTTATTGTAAATATCTTATTTTAATTTTTATTTATAATGTGCAATTTTTTATGGTCCCTTTATACTTTAGCTCCTGTAAAAGTATCTGAATTTTTGTCAGTCTCTTTATGGTTAATAGCTTTATGCTTAGGTACCCTCCAGATAGGTTATTAAGTTATTTAATGAGCACCAATATAAAGCAGCAACAGTTACTAAGAGAGTTTAGTTATGATCTTAAAATACTTTTATGAAATATCTGATGACTACTTAATATTTTCATAAAAAAACAATTTTAAATATTGATATTAATACTTTTAGTCTTTTATGACGGTTAAATAATACCAAAAGTGGCTGTGTTAGGAAGAGACATGGTAGCAATTGGAAGCTTTAATTTCAAACATGTATGTGTGTGCAGATATAAGCTATGTGCTGAGGTATGCTTATTTCTGTATATCCTGAGAATTGGTAATTCTTATTTAATATCTCGACTTTGCTTAATAGAGGATTATTTTTGTAGCTTGCAAACGTGTAAATGTAAATAACAGTAATGTGAATGAATATATCTTGCCGTAGTTAAGTGATTATTGATTAATCGCAAAGAATAAGTTAGTAGGTTTCTCTATTGAAATTGTAAATAAGGATATTCAAGTAAATCGTATTCTTACTTCTTTATCAAGAATAGTATTTAACTATGGATTACTCTCGTAGTTGGAAAATAGTATAAATATTTTACGGTTGGAGAAGATGTACTTTATTCAGTGTACTTATTAAAAATTGGTACACATTGATTTAATACCATTCTCTTGTTTTAATAAAATAAAATAAAAACTGCACTCTGTTAGTTTATTTGTATCCTTCTGTTCCAATTCAAACCCTAATATTATTTTTTGAACCTATCGTAATTTACCATTACGTAAGTTAATGAGAAAAATGATAACCATTATATTGAACAAGTCGAGGACATTACCAATGTTCAAATCTTATTAACGGTCTTATAAATTAATTAAATGCACTATGTTGAAGTCTCGCCAACCATTTTGCAAACAACAAATGATTTATGTATTAATTCATTATACAAAAGAAGATATTTCAAGTCTACTCAGTATACATGAGGTAAAAAGATAGATGTTAGCCTATTTACTAGCTAACCTGGTTAAATTAGGTTCTCCCAATTTTTGTACCTAACTTGAGAAATCCAAGTGTAGAGCAGTGGAGCACCTATGTTTCTTAATTTGGCAGTTAAGGCCAGCTGCATACAATACATCAGTAACATCACATATGGGTTAAATTGTACTTTCATATTTGGTTGGTTTCAAATCTTGAATAAATTTCAACTTAAGCTAGGTAGTTATTTAACTTAGGTATCTAGGTAGACATGTTAAATTTTCCAGAAAAGAGCGTTATTCGTTTGCATCTAGAGTAGAAATTTGTAGATGACTTATATATTGCTCACCACATTACCAATGACACATAATTGTCTTCATTTAAAATTTAATAAGCTATTTGTCTGAATTTAAATATATAGGTAGTGACAAGATGTATTCTGTCCAATCGAGGAACCTAAGTAGGTACCTACCTAAATAACAAAGTGTACATTTTGTCATTATCGAAATTTCCTTTTGATGGTGAGACGGAGACTTCTTGAATTTTGTCTCAAAGAATGCAAAGTCATTGCTCTCTGATGTAAACACAAAGAAAAGGTTTTTGTTTGCAAAAACACATGAAAATTAGACTGCTGATGATTGGGCTAAAGTTATTTGGTCTAATGGAAGCAACTTTGAGGCGAGTCTAGAAAACCTAACATTAAAATTAATAAAAAAAATAACGTTTTAATTATCATATTTTATCAATCAAACTGAGTAAGAAAATCAGTGTTGCAGAACGACAATAGGTAAATGTATATATGAATGAAATACAGGTAAAGCTCTTACAGCGGACGATCTATGAACGTACACCCCCCCCCCCTTACAAAGGACAAAAATTGTTCGTTCAAACGGACTGCAGATCGCTACAACGTTCTCTTTAAATTAAATTCTTTAACATATTTTTTATGCGTCTTCCAAGAATCTAGCCAAACATTTATTATATTCAGAGATATTACAAATTACAATCAACACTTTAATGCACAGTTTTAAGATTTTTAAATATTTTGATCTACCTAGTTACCCTTCTCCTATGAATTTTCTTTGATTATAAAAGTTCTATAGAAAACAAAAGAGGTGTAACTATTCTATATTTTAAAACGGTTACAGATATATCATATACCTACCTTATTATTTTATATAAGTTAAGTTATACAAATATTATAAGATTTTCATTAAAATTTTCCTTTAATAATAATCCGAGATCGTTTACCTTCATTAGAGTTTATTTATAAGGCTGTTAAAGAAAACTTACAAAATTAAAATCCTAAACTAAACTAAATAATGTATCGTTCCAACGAACGCTGATCGGTATAGATAGAGGGCATGTACTGGGCATTGTACGAGCTTTACCTATATAGTTCTTTTTACAAATGTGCATAAATTATTTAATTGCATAAAAATGAATTATGAGTGTATAGAGGTGTTTCGAAAAAATTGTTAATACCATACCTAATATAAATATCATTTAGTTAAACCTCATTATTTCGGGGGTTGGTTTGAAGGCTAGCATGTGAAGGTATTGGATTGGGCCTATCATTTTCTCAACTTAAATCTTTCCGAACATTCGTGGAGACACTTAAGAAAAAAGTTAGAGTGCACAAATATCGTCAAAACTGGAATTTGCAGCCACATTTTAATGAAGATTTACTCAAAATGTGATGAAGTTACTCGTTCTAACAAACTATCATATATTTAAATTTTTGATGCATTAACTCAGTGCGTTATGCAGTTGCATTGAGAAATAATTTCATATATTAGATTACTATAATTAGATTACTTAATTAAAGTATGTCCACTACGAGGTGATCCAAAGAAACATGAAGAGAAGAAGGCCTCGTAGAAGAGGGGGCAATGAAAGTTCGCTTCATGCACTAGGTCGACTGCTCGGCTACCACAGGTTACCGTGTCGACCCAGCACATGGATGGCAAAAATAAGACACACATGGATAGGAGACCTACACAGTCAGTCTGCTTACCCAAGGATAAGAGACCTACACAGTCAGACTGTTTGCTCATGGATAAGAGAGCTACTCAGTCAGTCTGTTTACCCATGGATAAGAGACCTACACAATCAGTGTGCTTATCCATAGATAAGAGACCTACTCAGTCAGTTTGCTTACCCATGGATGGGAGACCTACACAGTCAGTTAGTCTGCTCTTCCCCTGTCCTGGGAGGAGCCTGCACGTGGTACCAGTCTTCGAAAGACCTCCCAACTCCTTATCCTCTTCGGGGGACGCGACCAGGGTGTTGCCTTGGCACCAGACCGTTTTTTTCCCTAGTGGGGGGATATGAGCCGGCATATCTCCCCCTACTCGCCCTATTACTCTCCGGTGACATAGAAACTAACCCTGGTCCCTACATGTGTCCCTCTTGTGGCCGACCATGGACCCGTCGTACTGGAGGGGTCCATTGTGTCGATTGCAAAATCTGGACACATTACAATATACGTTGCTCTGGTGTCCGCCAACATGGAAATATCGCACAGGGATGGCAGTGTAAAAACTGTCACCCTACACACAACATGACTCAACCCCACACACTCACTCCTACTCATTCCTCTCCTCATCCTACCTTTCACCCTACCCCCGGACATCACAGTCCTCCCCTCTCTTCCTCTCAGGGAAGGGCTGAAGGAGGCGGTGCTGCTCGTCTCCCAGCTCCACTTCACCCCCCCCCCCCACGTGGGGGTGACGGAGGAGCGCCTATCCTTCCTCCTCCTCATCCTATAATTGGACGGCAATATCCTGCCCGCCCTCCCCCTCGGGGGAGAGCTGGGATAGACACTGTCGTCCGACCCCCAGTTCCACTTCACTCCCTCGTGGGGGTGATGGAGGAGCGCCTCCCATTCCTAACCCTCCTAGAGCTCCTAACACACACACATGCCACAACAAACTCATCATACTACAACACAACATAAACGGTATACATAACAAGCACATGGAACTTAAATCACTCCTACACAAACACCACATCCACATCGCCACCATCCAGGAAACTAAACTAACACCTGCCAGACTAACACCAAAGTTTCCTGGATACACAACACTTAGACTCGATTGGCCCACACGAGGCGGCGGGGGCCTCATTACACTGATACATTAACACCATTAATAATTCATTCGTCCTGGGGGATTTTAACGCGCATGACACTACTTGGCTCGCCACACAACATACTGACACAAGTGCTGACACCATAACAACACAACTAGACAACTACATAATCATGAACGACCCACACACTCCCACACGCAAACCTTTTAACATCAACACACGACCCACATCACCTGTCATAACCCTCCTCACCTCTGACATAGCTCTCCAGAGTTCATGGACCGCACTCCATGAACTCAGTTCAGACCACCTTCCACTTCTCACCACACACACATTAAGTACACCACTTGCCGCACAAAAACACAGACACACATTCACAAACTACAATAGAGCTAACTGGACAGACTTTTCAGCATCTGTGAAAAATAACTTACACACATCAAACACCTGATACAAACACGCAAACACCCACGTCCACTCCCACCCACACAAGACACGATCACACGCATACAACACCTTAACACTGACATAAGTGCGGAGATTACTGCCCAACAAAAACACAAGTGGCAAAACACATTAGACACCATTAATTTCCGCACTGACGCAAACAAACTTTGGAAACTTGTCAAGGGACTCAACAACAAATACATGGACCACACAAAACAACACTATACTCACTGACACACAACAGGCGAACGCTCTCAACAAGCACTATGCTTCCA
Organism: Caprella mutica; assembly: GCA_947561585.1. Taxonomy (NCBI): domain Eukaryota; kingdom Metazoa; phylum Arthropoda; class Malacostraca; order Amphipoda; family Caprellidae; genus Caprella; species Caprella mutica. The sequence continues at coordinate 101,526 of CANNZV010001483.1, forward strand.
CAAGTAGGTTACCCACCCGCCCAGTAGATAGGATTATACTGCGCTGCCTGCACAAAACATGCACTCAAAAGCTTATCACACCCCCCTTCACCCCGGCAATGGTTACCGAGGCCATCCGGGTTTCCAAGAACACTTCCTAACCCGTGGCCTGATGGCATATCAAACAAACATCTAAAACATCTAGGGCCACTTGCTATCAGAGCCTTCACAGATATCTTCAATTTCTCACTACAGAACAATAGTATACCCAACACCTGGAAACTTGCCAAAATCATCCCGATCCTGAAGCCCAACAAACCCCCACAGAACTGGCCTCATACAGACCTATATCACTCCTCTCCACCCCATCCAAAATACTCGAGAGGCTTGTTCTAAACAACATTTCACCACACATCCCACTATCCCCCTCACAACATGACTTCAGATCCCAACACTCCACATCTACTCTTCTTACCCACCTCTCACAGACAACACTCGAAGACTTGAACTCCAACAAACCTGCGGATAGGACAATTATAGCTGCCATAGACATTAGTAAAGCCTTCGATACGGTACCTAGACACCTACTCATTAACAAAATACTCAACACACACATCCACGATTCATATAAAAAATAGCTTGCTAATTATCTCTCAGGCCGCTCTGGCAAAACACTTTACAACGGCAAGTCCTCCAGAACACTTCACTACACAGACGGAGTACCGTAGGGCTCCGTACTCTCACCTACACTCTTCAACCTATACCTTCATGACTTCCCTACGCCAACACACACCTCGGTTTACACTCTTTCATATGCAGATGATGTCACCATCATCTCACAACAGCCCAAACACGAGACCGCCGCCAACAATTTACAAACATGCATCCACTCATTAGAAGACTGGCTAGAAACAAACAGATTAAAGGTCTCCGCAAACAAATCTTCAGTCACCTTAGTTACACCCTACACCCTTGAATACAGAACCCATCCAAACATTACACTCAATAACACTCCCCTTCCCCTTATTACAACACGCCGAAAATCCTTGGAGTTACACTCGACCGCGGCTGGACGTTCAAACACCACATAACCGACATTAACAACAGAGCCAAACAAAGACTGGACGTCCTCCGCGCACTCACTCACACAACTTACGGACACTCCAAGGAAGACATAACAACACTCTACAAACAGTTCATCAGACCCATCCTCACCTACGCCCACACAGCCTGGTCACCTGACATATCCAACACCCACCTACCGACACTCCAAAAAACACAAAACACTGCACTCCGCATTGCCACCGGTTGTACACAAACAACACCCACACACCACCTACACACAGAAACACGAGTCCTACCTCTCACCTCACACATGGACATGAGGGGCACACATTTTTACACTTCCACACTAGACCCCTCACATCACCTACACTACATGCAAACTGTGAGGAGGACACCACGCACACTACACACCACTCCCTCCACACACTACAGACACAAATACACCACTCTCCCTCCCACACCAAACAACACTTCTCTTCACAAACACATACACACCACTTTCACACAAAGAGCTCTAGTCTCCTCCCTTCCTAACAAACTCCTTGGGTCTAGGCCTCCAGCCATCGACCCTAGTGAGTCGGCCTTGTCTCGTCGTGATAGGGTTACCCTATCACGTCTGTGATGTGGCCACCATCCTTCCCTTCCTTACTACATGCACAGGATTGGGAGATCGGACTCTGATCGGTGCGACTTCTGTCAAGCCGATCAGGGCACGATCTCTCACATTCTCACACAATGTCCGTCACTACACCAACACAGGACTACACACAACATTCACTCACTGGAGCACCTTTGGACCCATCCTCAGGCAGTTATTAACTTCCTGAGTGATGCGGGTTTCCCTTAGGCCCACACACTCTAACACAGTGCCTCGGGTGGCTGAAACCCGGGGCGCCCCAGGCCGCCCCTCCATCCCGGCGAAGATGTTGGGGAGGTTAAAAAACAACAATGGATAAGAGACCTACACAGTCAGTCTGCTTACTCATTGATAAGAAACTTACACAGTTAGTCTGCTTACCCATGGATGAGAGACCTACACAGTCAGTTTGTTTGCCCACGGATTAGAGACCTACACTCAGTCTGCTTACCCATGAATAAGAGACCTACTCAGTCAGTCTAATTACCCATGGATGAGAGACCTACACAGTCAGTCTTTTTGCCCATGGATAAGAGACCTACGCAGTCAGTCTGCTTACCCAGGGATAAGATTGATGCTAATTTGTCAAGTCACAGATATAAATTTTCATATTATTTTCTAATCTCACTAAATTGTCGTTGTGAACTAAGACAAATTTTGAAATATCTATAAGCTTTACAATTAGAAAAGTTTCTTTTTCTTTTGGAAATTAGTAAACTGAGTAACAAATCATTACAGATCCACTTTTATTTTACTGTACGTTTAAACATTTTTTTCGCCTCTTTTAAGGTGCCTAATATGCTTTGACAGGATTGTAAAACACTTTACAGTTTGAAATAAAATAAACTAAAAAAAATATTATACCTTGGGTAATTAGCTGATTAATAATTTATAGGGCTCGTGTGTATTTCGATATTGAGAGATCATATTTCCAGCAGGAGCAATTAATAAATTGGCAATTATACATTGTGATATTACTCTCTTTTATTACCTATTATTTTTTGTTATTATTCACTTTTATTTTTATTCTCTTTTTATAATTTCTAGGCCCTAAAATGTGTGCTAAGCCTGTCTGCCTCTGTGGCTGGTACAGTTCGTATACCAGGGTTTGGTTTAGGCTTACTCACCTCACCCTTTGAACAGCTGTGCCCCTTACTGCCCGTGCGGAACAACCTGCCTAATCTGCTGGCCAGAATCAGGGATATCCTCACTATTAGAACATTCAGCAACGAACCCCTGACTCAGCTGCTAAATGACTTACTGCCTAGCATCATACACCAGGGCATGACTCTGTCTGCAGGTAGACACCTTAAAATAAAGGTTGGTAAAAATTACCTAAGGATTTGTTGAATGCATTCAAATTTTAAAGAATATTAGGGGTAGGTTTCGAATGGTCGGTCAGTTTCACATCTTCGGTCATATATTCCACGGAATTAGGAAATCAACAAATAGCTTTAGGTCTTGGTCTTGTCAACAAATATAAATTAGTCTGTTTAACTTTAACCTATTTTTTTGACGGACATACCGACAAACACCAGCTTCTTTTATGATAGTATATTCTGTATATAGATTATCACTCATAAATATTCTCTTGGCGGCATTACAATGATTTGCACCAACTTTATGAGGCGTTAATGATAGAACGTATGTTTAATGCATTTTGTGACGGACAGACCGATTGACGGACATTATCACCATACATTCTTTTTCTAAACTAAGTTATATTTTAACTCCACATTTTCCTTTCACTTCAATTACAACTCCCTCATTGCTATATTGCAGGGAAATACAAATTATTATTTTTACGTAATTCATTTAATTTGAATACATTTATTTTCGCTTTTGAGAGATTCAATAAAAAATATTTTGCTTGTAAATCTGTATTTATAATACAGACTAAATAAATAATAAATCAGGTAAATATTAAATACATTTGAAGTTTATTAAAAAAAAAGAATATAATTTTTCCAAAAAATGTTCATTTCCATCTTTTCACGAATGATAATAAATGGTGTTATTTTTTCTGAATGTATCAATGTTACGGTATTCGTTAGTTAAATTAAAGCAATCTCGTGCGGCGTAAACTAACACCATAGAGTTATGACAAACTACACTAGAGAGAGGAAGTGTTGCAGCGATGGCAGGACACTAAACAAGACGGTGTAAAACCTTGTTTTGTTTCAGTTGTATCATTTCCCCCATTAAATTTTGTTTCAGTTGTATCATTTCTCCATTAAATTTTGTTTCAGTTATATCATTTCTCCATTAAAACTGACGCTAGATTAACAGTCACGTGACCCAAAAATAAGGATTTTAGCGTCCCGCAAAACGCGATATTAATTTGGCCACTGACTCACCACTTGCACTTGACTAACACACACGCTATCGTACTTGATATATAGATAGTATATCGTGTTTTCTTATATGACCGAATATATGAATCCGTCCGATAATTCGTAACTTACCTTATAGGTAGTTAGTAGTTACAAGTATTTGATATTTCATAATAATTGTCATTATCACAATCATTCAGGAAATCTAATAAAAATATTCATGATTTCAGTTATCAATTCATACATAAAGTTATCATAGGATAGCTGACATCTAGGAATGCAAAAGTATTAATAGATCAATGTATAAAAGTTATGACAATCAATTAAGAATATGCGGTAATGTTGTAAGCAGCTCATTAATAAAAAAACTAGTTAATAATCTAAATGATATTAAGATAGTATGAATATATGATGGTTAGCTAAAATCTTCAATAATTATGTTCTTATAATTATTACAACTTAGGTATTTCTTTTTTATTTCAGCTGATCGTTCTTACGTGGGATGAGAGTGAATTACTCGGTTCTTCTTTAGTACAGCAGCTACAGTACGGCAGAGCTTTGCACTTTGCTAGTGTACAGGTACTGCTCTACTTTGCTAGTGTACAGGTACTACTCTACTTTGCTAGTGTACAGGTACTACTCTACTTTGCTAGTGTACAGGTACTACTCTACTTTGCTAGTGTACAGGTACTACTCTACTTTGCTAGTGTACAGGTACTACTCTACTTTGCAAGTGTACAGGTACTTTTCTACTTTGCTAGTGTACAGGTACTTTTCTACTTTGCTAGTGTACAGGTACAACTCTTCTCACAGGTAAACTTTTGAAAATGAGTGAAAATACGAGCAATTTCTCCAATCGCTGGCTGGATTACCTCTAAATAAACTATAAATGGGATATTTTTTACATTTCATACTATGATACTTCGAAATGTAAGTTATTGGTTGGATGATGCATATACCTCTACATATGTAAGGTTACGGATCTTGAATATTAGTATGATAACAAAGTTATTTTAATATTTTCCATTAGCGATCACTTAATTAAGTTATGAAGTGTCTTTTGTTCTGCTAGTCAGTCGAAGAATTTTAGTGGGGTGAAATGTAATGTACCCACTGCATTGAATCTGCATTATTGTACACATTCATCATTCTACGATAATATCCATAATATTTTGGTACAATAGATACGCAGATTAACTAATTAATTATACACAACACTTATATTCAATGGCAGTGGATAGGTTTTTGATGAACACACTGTATGGAATATTAATTAGCTTGTAAGCCGATTAGGCCTAATTAACTTAGATTAATTACGCTAAGTCTAACTGATTAAAAGATTCACTTGCTAATCGACAGTCGGTTAGAATACAGTAAATAGCATCTCCAATACCAATTTCTTTCCATCTAAATTATATTCGTTACTCAGAGCTATAAATTTTACTTGCTTTAAATATCATAACGACGTCAGATGTTGAATGTTGATGTATTTTTTTATGCAATAGAATTATATTTCTCTTCACGGGTCCTGTATAGTTTATGAATTCTTTGTTGGTGTATGGATGAGTTTTAAAGATAACTGCTAAGTTTGATGCGAAAAATTTACTAGATATAGATTTATCTAAATTCCCCTTTTAATTCACTGAGCTACATTGTATAACAATATAAGCATAGTCAATGTTGACACTATTTGTACCCCTGACTGCGTAGGTTTTGGAGCTTTGCCCCAATGGGGGTAAGGGTAACAGAGTGACTCCATTGGATGGGCCCACGGGACTGCAAGTGACTGTGAGGAGAATTACCCCCACCACAGACACACTGAGCTACGCCTTCAAGGTGAGGGTGAGGGGATAGGGAGGGTGAGGGAATAGTGGATTAAATATGGAAATAATAATGAGTATCTATCGAAATTATAATAGACTTATTATTTACTGAATGCTATTCAATGACTACCTATTGCACTAGTCCATTAGATGCAATAACAACAAGGATATGTGTTGTCACTCTCTCAACAGGAATGGCTCCAAGAGGAGACAGGTCTGGTGCCTCACTTGTCACTGAGTCTCAGTGAGACACAAGGAGACACTATTACTGGTGAGAAAAACGAGTCAGACCTTAATGCTAATGCCTGCTAACTATACTATTACAACAATATATTAACACAGCAACACCAGGTAATTAAGCCATTATTTGGGAAATATGTGACCACTAAAACGAACACAATTTAGAATATTTCCTAATAGAATTTCGTAATATTTAGTGAAATGAATGAATTTAATGATGAGAGGAAACGTAAATTTAGTAGGTAGACTGGTTTATCTACATATTTTGCAAGTTATGTTTGACAGTGTTTCTTCCTTTTTCAGTGGTGTTTGACAGTGTTTCCTCCTTTTTCAGTGGTGTTTGCCAGTGTTTCCTCCTTTTCAGTGGTGTTTGACAGTGTTTTCTCCTTTTCAGTGGTGTTTGTCAGTGTTTTCTCCTTTTCAGTGGTGTTTGACAGTGTTTTCTTCTTTTCAGTAGTGTTTGCCAGTGTTTTCTCCTTTTCAGTGGTGTTTGACAGTGTTTTCTTCTTGCCAGTAGTGTTTGACAGTGTTTTTTCCTTTTCAGTAGTATTTGTCAGTGTTTTCTTCTTTTCAGTGGTGTTTGACAGTGTTTTCTTCTTTTCAGTGGTATTTGTCAGTGTATTCTTCTTTTTAGTGGTGTTTGACAGTGTTTTCTTCTTTTCAGTAGTGTTTGACAGTGTTTTCTCCTTTTCAGTGGTATTTGACAGTGTTTACTCCTTTTTCAGTTGTGTTTGACAGTATTTACTCCTTTTACAGTGGTTTTTGACAGTGTTTTCTTCTTGCCAGTAGTGTTTGACAGTGTTTTCTTCTTTTCAGTGGTGTTTGACAGTGTTTTCTTCTTTTCAGTGGTGTTTGACGTAGCAGAGACTAGCATCAACAGCAGATTGTTACCAGTATCCATTTCTTCCAAACTGAGCGTACCTCTCAATAATGTAAGGTTCAGCGTCTCGACTGTACCAAGTTAGTAACGATTCCAACACTCGAATGGTACAGCAATAACTACATCTTAAACTGATGATTCGATGTTCTCTCTCAGAGAGAACATCGAAATCAGATCTTCTCTCTCAAATTTATTTTTCACTTATCAGTTCATATTTATTTTAGCTTAGGGTAACATACAACCAGACGTAAACGTATTTCTTGTTCCAGACCAATCAGAACTAACGTATTTCTTCCTCCAGTCCAATCAGAACTAACGTATTTCTTCCTCCAGTCCAATCAGAACTAACGTATTTCTTCCTCCACACCAACCATAACTAACGTATTTCTTCCTCCACACCAATCAGAACTAACGTATTCGGCATTTCTTCCTCCAGACCAATCAATTGCGTGCACTGATCTCAGCGCTATTTCCAGAGTTCCGTTAAATGAAATTAATCCCTGCTGGTGCAGGGCCCCTTTGCTTAGTCTTCTACCGTCACTGGCAGCCACTTTATCTTACGACCAGTACGGTGCTAACAACCAGGTGATAGTAAATGATATAGTGACTAGTACGGTACTAACAACCAGGTGATAGCAAATGATATAGTGACTAGTACGGTGCTAACAACCAGGTGATAGTAAATGATATAGTGACTAGTACGGTGCTAACAACCAGGTGATAGTAAATGATATAGTGACTAGTACGGTGCTAACAACCAGGTGATAGCAAATGATATAGTGACTAGTACGGTGCTAACAACCAGGTGATAGCAAATGATATAGTGACTAGTACGGTACTAACAACCAGGTGATAGCAAATGATATAGTGACTAGTACGGTGCTAACAACCAGGTGATAGCAAATGATATAGTGACTAGTACGGTGCTAACAACCAGGTGATAGCAAATGATATAGTGACTAGTACGGTGCTAACAACCAGGTGATAGCAAATGATATAGTGACTAGTACGGTGCTAACAACCAGGTGATAGCAAATGATATAGTGACTAGTACGGTGCTAACAACCAGGTGATAGCAAATGATATAGTGACTAGTACGGTACTAACAACCAGGTGATAGCAAATGATATAGTGACTAGTACGGTACTAACAACCAGGTGATAGCAAATGATATAGTGACTAGTACGGTGCTAACAACCAGGTGATAGCAAATGATATAGTGACTAGTACGGTACTAACAACCACGTGATAGTAAATGACTGACAGTGTGAAAGATAGATATAAAATTTTAATACATTTGGTTAGTGTTTTACTTTGATGTCTCAATTTAAAGCTTCTGTTATCATTTCAGAGGATTCAAATTCTGCAAGAAAAGCTAGAGAGCTCAGACGAGGGTCTCATCTGTTCAGTAAATGGATGTCAGGCTGGCTTGACACCTAAAATTCTAGTTTATTCTGCTGCGTATGGTGAGCCCTAAAGTCACGATGTCAGTTTCATAAGATGATATCAATCTGTAGGCGACTTCTGAGGCACATCCTATCTCATGTAGTAAGGGCCATACACACGTAGGGTTTTTTAAGTTTTTCCACCTGACTTTTTACTAAGCTCCTCCTACTTTTTTCACGAGAATATAAGAAAAAAAAATTATCATTTATTTTAGTTGGTATCCATAATACCTGCAGGTATCATGGATACTTTCTAAAATAAACAATAATTTTTTTTTCTTCGCGCCTATCTCCTCCTTCTTAGTCGATTTTCTTCTGGTGGCCAAAGACTTAATATTGGTAGGAAGGTGGTAGAGAAATGAAAAATTTTGGGAGTACATAACTAACTTCTTAGCTTCAACTCCTCTCCTGGCTGAAATTTGTGTCCATTAATATTGATGGTGAAGTAACTAGGGTAGATTTGCACCACGAATAAAAAAATATAATACCCAGTGCCCGACCATGTCCATTGTCCAATGTCCATCGACATCTAGAATAGAATAGGACATGGTTTGTTTTATACTTTTGATCTCTAATTTCTGCGTTTCCTTTCAACCCATCTTGTGATTTTCTTTCTGTTACCGTAATTTGAGTGTTTTTAGGCGATGTGCTGTGCATGAGTACCTTGGTGCCATTTGAACTGCAGCTACCATGCACGCTACCCCAGAGAGTGCGGGGAAATTTCGATCCTAAGGTAGGTAGTAAAATGTTTCTAACGCTCTTGACAGACATTAGTGAAATACTTTAGGTTGAGTCTGTAACTAAGCATATACTGGTGACTATTGTCATTATTGGCTAAATGATACTTTACTTGAAGATTAGCTCTTTCTTTTTGCACAGAAAAATAAAGGACTTTACTTTGTGACTCTTAATTTCATAGTTTTGGAGTAATTATTATTTGAGTTAATAACACCTCAATCGAAATAGTGTTACTGGTACGTTCCCGTTTACTTTCTGTTTCTTTTAGGTTTTGTCTGAAGTTCAGTCAGCTATTTCCCTTATTCCCCGCTGTACGGAGGGCAACACTCACCAACTTTTAAGGACTGGTCTTGTCAATGCTATCGTCAATGGGAGGAATCAGGTGAGGAATTGCGAAGACTAAGAGTCTGCTAGGACAGACAACCTATTATAGACTACTCTAATTTTGTAATGTTTGAACACAGTGTAAAGTACATACTAGTGCAAATGGTACATGCTTTTCAGGACCGTTAATGATATGTCATTGAATGATTAGGGCGAGTGAAATTCAATATCTTAGAGTTTTCCATATGTCTATTTAGGTCCCATAGTGTAAAATAGCCAAGAGTATGTTAATGTTAATTAATGCATATTAATGTAAGATGTCCTTTGAATGTTCTAGTCATCAGGAGGAGCCACTGCTGGCAGGATCAGATCAAATACAGGGTCAGGGACATCAAAGTCTGCCCAGAAGAAAGTACCAGTGGCAAGGGTTTGCTGGAACACCTCTACAAACTGTGAGTGCAGATTGATATAATTAGGAAAAAGTTAAAGAATATTTATAAGAAGTACTAATGAGAGAAATGATCATTAATAAAATGTGTACTATTGAATGAAAGTACATGTATATTATTGTTATTCTTACGTTGACAGTTACTTTTTATTCCAATTCCTATGAAGCAGATGCAAAAGGTACTACCAAATGTACAATGGAATCAAATGAAGTTACTTCAAATAAGAGAAGATGCGAAGTGACTCCTTTCATACACCCTAACCAGCAAACAACTTCTACTAATTTGGATATTAATCAGCCAGAACGATATAACTCTTCTGACTCCAATATGTTTGATCCCGCCAAATATACTAGTTACAATTCACCCTCAACAAGCTCTTCAGTGCGCACCAAGTACCACTTCAATAAGGGTGTGGCTATAGCTGGTGCATCAGGATACGCTAACAAAAAAGATCCTACGAAAGAAAGACAGAGTGATAGCTTCCTTCACCCGGCCCTCAGAAGCGACTCTAGTGAGATAGGAAGAACTAAAAAACAGGGACAAGAAGCTCTGAAAGCATTCCATCTCAATAATAAGTACACCATATGAATGCTGTGAAGGGTAAATTATGAATTATTGGTCAGTTTCACATGTTTGGTCTTATAAGAAAAAACGAAATAATAATTATTATGTAAATTGGTATCCAATATCCATCACACCTGTAGGTATCATGGATACCAATTAAAATTAAAAAAATATTATATTGTGTTTTTTTATTTGACCGAAAATGTGGAACTGACCTATAATTCATAATTTACTTTAATAGATTTATAGGAGTAGAAACTCTTATGTGAACTTATTTCAGAATTATTATGTCTAAGTTATAGATAAAATTATTGTTTCAAATTAGGATTTATTTATATTGTTTAGTGATATTTGTATTTAGGGATATTAACGTTGGTGACTATATTGATAAGGCAGGTGTGTTTTTTTAGTCAATACCTCGTTGATCAGAACAGAATTGGTCAGGTTATTCAAAACTGTTATTTATCACATAATACAAACAACTAACTTATAACCATCTTATTTTCACTAGTGGTAAAATAACTATTGTTTTCTTTACGCTCGTACATTTGTTATTTTTTCAATACGAAGGTGAATATAAATATATATGTTTAAACATAACCATGTTATACTTTCCATTCAGAACATTTAATTAAGTAATATTAGTATACGTTTGTTACTCTTATTGGTATGTTTTTTTTTATAGAAATAGCCATCTTTATTTTGATAAATTTATTTTAATTCTTGTTCCTGCGTCATTTAGGAGCATATTTCCGTATGTCGATCAAGAGAAGAAAAACATGAAGTAAGATTTCTGGTACGTCACAGGCAGCTAACAGAACCATGAATACATTTAAATTAGAATACATTAAATAGAATACACTTTTTAAAAATATTTCTATTTTAAATTCTTGTTTTAAACATAATTATGCACAATATTAAGATATTAAAGATGTTTATTAATGACTGACAACCTATTCATGATTTTATTTGACTATAAAATAATGTTCTATTTGAAAGTAAACTCATTCATTCTGTGCAATTACTCTTAAATCTGAAAAAATATTTAGAATAAGTTAAGAATTATTGGGCAGATTTGATTTTGAAAATAATATATATTTATAAAATTATTGTATATACAAACTATATAACTAGTTATTATGATAAATGGAGAAGAAGTGCTGAGATCGGAGACAGGATATATCCAGAAGGGTGACCCTTTCGGACCGGCTATGTTTGCTCTTGGAATAGACGCCTGACAGGGTTGAGTCAGAGTTCAATGTTTGGTATCCGGACGATGCAGCCCTGGGAGACGTACGAATCTTGATAGATGAGTTGGGTTCATTGGTCTTGAAGTGTGAGCTGACTATCATCGATGACACTGTCTTAGGTGAAACAGAATTGTTGTTCCGGTGCAATGCTTCCTAATGCCGGGGTGGTTCATATGGACAATTACCCTTGGTTAGGAACGCTTTTAAGTGACTTTGGTATTCCTGCGGAGATTTTAGGAAGGAGAGAAGATCTGGACATAATGATCTCTCTGTTGCAGGTAGTCAATAACCATCCAGCCTTCTTTTTGTTGAGAAATGTTTTCTCCATTCCGAAGCTGCAATATGTTCTGCGGGCTTCTCCAGCTTACATGTACGTAGTCGAGCTTAGCTGTTTCGATGGATTACTTAGATCTGCCGTTGTCAACTGTTTCTTGGCAACTCTACCGGTTGGCCTAGGTCGGTGGACTGAGTTGTAAGAGAGCTGGAGACATTGCCTTCCCGACTTTTGTGTCTTCAATGTATTCTGTGAGTGATTTGGTTTTTGGTTGAAGCTATTATTTCTAATATTAATGTATAGTCGATGCCGGAGAACTTACTGATGTAGTTGGGACATGGAGGCGTGGTTTACAGGCTGTTCTCACGGTACAGTCCATGAGTCCAGTCAAAAAAAAGTGGATACACCACGTGCTCTTTCATTGATGGAGATTTTGTTGGCTGGAACTGATCAGGTGGCAAGAGTACGGCTGTTATCTGCATCTCGTAAGGAAACTGTAGTGCGGTTGAATGTGACTTCCGTACCGTCATTAGGTACACATCTTGCTCCAGAGTTCATGATGGTAGCCATTGCTCTCAGATTGGGTGCCAGAGTTTGAGGACTGCATGTACATTTCTGGGCGTCACGCAAGACATACGGCAATGGATGATGTAATAAAACGGGCTCTGCAGAGAGCAGGATTTCCTTCAGTGCTTGAGCCTCTTAGGCTTGGCAGGGGAGATGACTTGGGATTGCACATGTGTCGACACATTTGCAGAGATACACCTCAATGATTCTGCGATAGAGGCCGGATCAGCTGCCAATGTTGCGGAGAACCGTAAACGTCAGAAATACTCTGTCTTTGATGCTTACATATTTGAGCCAATTTCTACATATAGGGACCACAGGAGCCTATGGAAGTACGACCTCCTGGACTATGAAGTGCATAGGTAGACGCCTTGTTGAGACTTCCAACATCGAACGGCTCCTGCAATCCATAGAGGGAATGCCTTTAGCATCTTTCAGTTGCGAAGGAGATCTTCCTGAAGGAATTTCCTCTTCTGTAACAATTTTATTCTTCTTGTTTTTAATGGAAAAATATTGTCTTCTTAAACAAAAAAATGTTAAATTATATATTTATTTCTTTTATGATTGAAAATGTGGAACTGCACGATAACCCACTCATTCTATATTGTGATGATAATAAAAATCAGTGAATGGTTCCTAACTACTTGTTTATCTTTATAGAATGTTTAACATTGCTAACACTGGTATATGTTATTGTCAGTCGTTCCTATGTGCAGAAGTAATAACCCTGCAAACAATTCCATATTACACACACATGGTTACAATGAAGGTGGTTACAATATGGTGTAATGGTTGTAATGTGGTATAAATAAATATTGATGTCCACATTTAATCAAACTAACCATTATAAAAACACGTAATTAACATGTGGTTATTCCATTTTAAAAGCTTATCATAATAACCATATCGAATAGAGATTGTTTACATATTTAATTGACCTCATCATTTTCAGGACTCAATTACCATACTTATAACAGGTGTTTACCATGTGTAATTTACCACATTCACAGCAACATGCCAAATACCATACTTATAATGTTATATTAATATAATATACATTTATTTTTTACAATCAGAGTATAATATAATGCAATGCAAGATGATTTGGAAGATGATTTCGAAAGCAATTCACTATCACTTTAGAGTAAAAACGTGACTAACGCGACAAAAAGATTTTACGTGCGTGATTTCACTATAACTCGAAACACACGAGAAACTACTATTTTAATGTGAAATGTATTTAGTCATTTGATGTAGTTATTATAAAGTTTATAGAGTAAGGCACGAATCATCGGTCAGTTTAACATCTTCGGTCATATTAGAAAAAACGATATTATAAATAGATAATATGTTTTTTTTCTTATATGATGGAAGATGAGAAACCGACCGATAATTCGTAACTTGAAAAAACTGTTACGATTTCTGCTATACTTATAATGTCTTGTATTATCTGTAACTACTAGTCGACCAGTTATATCTGTGTTAATATTAACAAATTAAGACAATGTGTGTTGTAGAAACCCATTTCAACACAGGTGTTAGTTAATTGTGTTTAATAATACATTTAACACAATCTTTCCATACAGATGTGAGTGTGCTTAAATAACACACTACAAAGTAACGTGTACTAATAACACACTACAAAGTAACGTGTACTAATAACACACTTCAAAGTAACGTGTACTAATAACACACTACAAAGTAACGTGTATTAATAACACACTACAAAGTAACGTGTACTAATAACACACTACAAAGTAACGTGTACTAATAACACACTACAAAGTAACGTGTACTAATAACACACTACAAAGTAACGTGTACTAATAACACACTACAAAGTAACGTGTACTAATAACACACTACAAAGTAACGTGTACTAATAACACACTACAAAGTAACGTGTACTAATAACACACTACAAAGTAACGTGTATTAATAACACACTACAAAGTAACGTGTACTAATAACACACTACAAAGTAATGTGTATTAATAACACACTACAAAGTAACGTGTACTAATAACACACTACAAAGTAACGTGTACTAATAACACACTACAAAGTAACGTGTATTAATAACACACTACAAAGTAACGTGTATTAATAACACACTACAAAGTAACGTGTACTAATAACACACTACAAAGTAACGTGTACTAATAACACACTACAAAGTAACGTGTACTAATAACACACTAAAAAGTAACGTGTATTAATAACACACTACAAAGTAACGTGTATTAATAACACACTACAAAGTAACGTGTATTAATAACACACTACAAAGTAACGTGTACTAATAACACACTACAAAGTAACGTGTACTAATAACACACTAAAAAGTAATGTGTACTAATAACACACTACAAAGTAACGTGTACTAATAACACACTACAAAGTAACGTGTACTAATAGCACACTTCAAAGTAACGTGTACTAATAACACACTACAAAGTAACGTGTACTAATAACACACTACAAAGTAACGTGTACTAATAACACACTACAAAGTAACGTGTACTAATAACACACTACAAAGTAACGTGTATTAATAACACACTACAAAGTAACGTGTATTAATAACACACTACAAAGTAACGTGTATTAATAACACACTACAAAGTAACGTGTACTAATAACACACTACAAAGTAACGTGTACTAATAACACACTACAAAGTAACGTGTACTAATAACACACTACAAAGTAACGTGTATTAATAACACACTACAAAGTAACGTGTATTAATAACACACTACAAAGTAACGTGTACTAATAACACACTACAAAGTAACGTGTATTAATAACACACTACAAAGTAACGTGTATTAATAACACACTACAAAGTAACGTGTACTAATAACACACTACAAAGTAACGTGTATTAATAACTCACTAAGAAACGTGTACTAATAACACACTACAAAGTAACGTGTACTAATAACACACTACAAAGTAACGTGTACTAATAACACACTACAAAGTAACGTGTATTAATAACACACTACAAAGTAACGTGTATTAATAACACACTACAAAGTAACGTGTATTAATAACACACTACAAAGTAACGTGTACTAATAACACACTACAAAGTAACGTGTATTAATAACTCACTAAGTAACGTGTACTAATAACACACTACAAAGTAACGTGTATTAATAACTCACTAAGTAACGTGTACTAATAACACACTACAAAGTAACGTGTACTAATAACACACTACAAAGTAACGTGTACTAATAACACACTACAAAGTAACGTGTATTAATAACACACTACAAAGTAACGTGTATTAATAACACACTACAAAGTAACGTGTATTAATAACTCACTAAGTAACGTGTACTAATAACACACTACAAAGTAACGTGTACTAATAATACACTACAAAGTAACGTGTATTAATAGCACACTACAAAGTAACGTGTACTAATAACACACTACAAAGAACGTGTATTAATAACACACTACAAAGTAACGTATACTAATAACACACTAAGTAACGTGTACTAAGAGAAGTAACGGACAATAACAGTGACGTTTCACCTAACTGTCTGTGAATGGCGCGTTCACGCAACAGCTGATTTATCTTCTCTTAGTACACGTGGTTTAAGTTATACCTCTTTGCACTGATTTACTACCTACATGTTAAATCATTCAAAGTAATTCTTTGTTTTATAAAAAAATGAACTTTTACGTGGATTAAATGTATAATGAGTATTTCTATTCGTTTTTAATATTGATAATATTATATTGAAGAGATATAGATTGGCGGCATTGCACGGTGACGTCACGTGACGTCACCGTTACGCCATCTACAGCGACTGTCACCTAAATTTCTATCATTGAATCTCATTGAAACTATAAATGAAAATATGAACAACAATTTGGAAAGTTAGGGTTTGATGAAATTATAAATTTCATTGTTAAATTAAATGTATTCACATCTTTAAAAGCAATGCCACTTTCATCAAACAATTTCTAGTTGTTTGACTATTATTTACTGTCCAGAGGGAAATTTTATTTTTTATTAATATATTTATTATTTGAATGACGATTATTCAATTATATTAACGAGATGAAGTGAAATTTGATAATGATTGTGAATATATTTTCACAACTAATTTATAAAATGAGAGTTGATTACCATATTAATACCCAGGGGAAAAATTTCAATAGGTTTTATTATAAAAAGCGCATACGAATACGAGCACTGAAACATGTATATTACTTGTGAGGAGAAATAATGAAACAACCCCAATAACATATTGAAATTTTCACTCAGTACATATTTAATTCATATCTGGTAATTGTTCCTTTGCCTTATTGCCTATACCTATAACTGGTTTTCTCGGACTTTCTACGTTAGGTATATTTAGTGTGAATGACATAGATATAATCAATAAGGGACTGCAGTACGCATACATGAACACATACATGAACACATTACACATACACGAATACATTACACATACATGAATGCAGTACACATACATGAATACATTACACATACACGAATACATTACACATACACGAATACATTACACATACACGAATACATTACACATACACGAATACATTACACATACACGAATACATTACACATACACGAATACATTATACATACACGAATACATTACACATACACGAATACATTACACATACATGAATACATTACAAATGCATGAATACATTACACATACACGAATACATTACAAATACATGAATACATTACACATACATGACTAAAATACACATACATGAATACATATGATGACATATACAGTACGCATACAGGAATACAGTAGGTACACATACATAAATGCAGTACACATACACGAATACATTACACATATACGAATACATTACGCATACACGAATACATTACACATACATGAATAGTTGAATACATTACAGATACATGAATAAAGTGCACATACATGAATAGAGATTGTTTCTTCCATTTATTTTTGGATTTTTTTCATCATATATAAGTCGTCTACTAGACAACGCTAAAATTTATACAAATTCATCAGAAATATTCCATTTTGTCGGTTCTGAATTATTATAAAATGTAAATAATTATATATCGACGAAGCATAATTATATGTCTCTCTCAGAGGAAAAGAAAGAAATATTTTATATTAAATTTTTATTTAGTTTTAGGAATTAAAAGGGACCATCGCTGTGCTATTAACTTTGTAAAAAAAATTTAAAAAGAATTGTCCAAAAATAAAATTAAATCTTGAATTGAAATAACAATTAGAATGAAAGAAACACAATTGTGTAGACATAATGTTGACTTATTTAACTTTCAAAGATGATAATATATTTACATATATACAAAATACATTACAAATGACTTCAATTAGACCTAATACTGATTAAAGAGATATGAATTCAGGAAATCTTTATGATTCATACTTTTGATTTCCTATTTATCTGTTTAAATAAAAAATACAACATATACCTGCGTACTTATATCTTGAAGAATTTCATAGAAAAGGCACATTGTAGTATTTTATGTAAAACGAAATTTTTAAATATTTTTTCTTTTTCTAGACATAAATAGCTTATTGTATTAGCCTGTATCTTATATAATAAAGAAGTTAAATATTTAACCAAAGAGTTCATGAGTTACGTACTGAAATACTAGTTATTAGGTATCAAATTAAATTTGTCATAACTTCCACATTCATGTGCATTGCTACTAGCAATGAAGTAGCTTATGCAAGTGACCTTGAATAATTTGGCATAACCAGACTGCAACCTAAGGTGGCTAATAATTAATCAGCCATAGTAAAATTTGACAATTCAATATTTTAACCTTCAATAACATTCTCAGATTATTGAAAGGAGGATTACGATATATACAGCTTTATGAATTAAATGAAAATAATCTCCAATTCTACCATTATAGTTAACATATGTCATAATCTTATTTTACTAACCACTATTGATGCCTAAATCTACATTGAAAATTTTCTCTTCATGTTCAATTATTCACGCAAGAGAAGATTATTTTTCCTCAATTTTAAATGCTGTTCAAATATTGATATTTAATGCATTGTAAATTGAATGAAAACGTTCATAAACTCAATCGCACATTGACTTTGAGCTGGTTTAACGCTACGTGTTACTATCACTCACCATTTCATCAGCCAATGAGAGTCTGTGACGCCAGGCCACGTTTGTGATTCCAACCAATCAGAGAACAACACGAGACTGTAGCAGACGATGAATAAAAGCCCGGTGCCGGGTTGGTGAAACTCATAACAGAAAGTGTCATAGTCGTGTAAAGTTGAAGTGTGCAGTGAGTGCGCGGACAATTGTTATCGGGCGTGTCTTTATTGATTATAAGAGAGGTGAGAAATTAATCTAATAGTTTTATCAGAGTGAAATCTAGGTATACCGTATCTAATTATTTTCATTTTGTTTGTTTGGTATAATGACTGCACTCGAATCGATTTACCTAGGTATTTCCCCATTGAGTTGGTACCTAATTTATGTACCTTACTGTACTTAGCTGTGTTTTTAGTTCTACCTAATTCACTAATTAGTCCAGTACCTAGTTAGATATTATTTTATAAATTAGTTAGCAGATATTGTTAAAGTATAAGTTTCAGCTTTGATCAGTCCCCCTTAGGTATTACGTATGTTAAGGTTTAGTTTGTACCGTTGCGGTGTGTTGACCTACATTCTTAGTTTGTCTCTTCAGACATAACGGTTAACGGGTTAAGCCACCTACTTACATCCTTTCCTTAGCATTTTAGTCTACACTCTATTATGAATTATTTGTAACTTAATCATAATGTACCATTGTACCTGTGTTGTAGACTTAGACTTGTAGCAAAGCTAAGTTACTAGGGTTATAGTATGTATGATCTTCACATCTGGCATCTGCCTATCCTATATTGTAAACATTTTTTTATAGAATTTTCTGGAAATTAATTGGCCAAATTGCAATGACAATCATTAATGCCTAACTTTTTTTAATACATAGATTAGTATATTTATACCCAAGTTTGCAACTAAGTAAGTATTAACTTAATTGAGTGTTGAGACTGTACATCTCAATAAAAACTTAAAATTTGTGAAACTAAGTGAAGTATTACCTAGCCAGTGGCCCAGTAGCCACTAGGCAAGATGTGACATACTATTGACCTAACTGTGGTCTCTAAGTTTCTAACCAGTAACCAAAGAAACTCTTATATGATTAAGGAACATCATGGATTCAAAAAATTTAAATTAATAAATTATAATTATAAACTTTTCATATACAACATTTCATTATCAAATTGGTTTACAACTTGACTGGTTCAGCTTCATCAGGTTTTACCTTTTTAAGAGTATTAGATGTTCCTGAATCATTCAAGAGTTAGAAGTGCCAGAATTAAGAATTAATTTACCAGTGACCCCTATTATGATTCAGGAGTGATCTTATTTTTATTCCTATCAATTTGAAAAAATCATATTGCCTTATCTTCCAAGTTTCTGATTTTCAATAATTTTGCAAATCAAAATTGCAAGCTTTGGATGATAGAATTCCATTAGCAAATAACAACACTTTATTAGTTATATACTAAAGTCTTAGGAAATACTTTGTAACTATAATTTATTCATCTTTTTTTGCAGGTGGGTATACTACACAATGAAGTTTGGAGTGTTGTTACTGTGTGCTGTAGCACTGATTGCCAGTGCTGCCGGCAAAGAGAAGAATGAAGATGTGGGAACAGTCATTGGAATTGATCTGGGAACAACTTACTCATGGTGAGTAAAATATTACACTTAAATCATTCTTTCTACAAATTGTCAAATGATCACTGTGCAAAAAATAACTTGAGAATCCAATTGACTATTGGTCCATGTCTTAGAGAGTAGAGACTGGCAACTGTAAGCTAATTTTTAAATAAGATTTCACAAATATTAATCAGAGCCAATTTTGTCTCATTTCTTTGAATATTAATCAAAATTAACATAGGAAGAAATTAATTCAAAATTTTATGTCTGATATATTTCAGTTTTTACCTTGTAATAAAATGCAAGCCAATTAATTACCTTCAGTTCAACTGACATAGCTACTCTGAAACATTGCTTTTGGTGGATTAGTTTGTATATGTTCAACCATTAGCTAATAAACCCAATTTTCTTTGCATTATAGCCATAATGCCATTAGACTATAAATGCATCAATTTTTCTACTGTAGTCTTAACTATTTTACTATATTTTCCCTTAAATTGGTTCTTTGTTCTATATTGTCTCATTTGTCTGATTGGAAAATAGATATATTTGAAATTTACATTGAGTAACTGCTACTGTTGAAAAGGGCTACTGTAGATATTAACTAAAGCTAAATTATAATTTATTTACCTGCTACTCATTTTAAATGTCATTCTCTATACTGTTGAGTATGGAACTGGATAAAAAGTTTAGATTATATCTTTAATTATAATTAGCTATTTGTTAAAGAAATTTATCTGAAAATTGAATAGACATTGTCAATTTGGTGGAAATGATCACATGTTCAAAATGGCTCTGTTTTCTTTCCAGTGTTGGAGTTTTCAAGAATGGCCGTGTTGAAATTATTGCCAATGACCAAGGTAACCGTATCACCCCCTCATATGTTGCCTTCACAGCTGATAATGAGAGACTGATTGGTGATGCTGCTAAGAATCAGCTCACCACCAACCCCGAGAACACAGTCTTTGATGCCAAGAGAATGATTGGCAGAGACTGGACTGATAAGGCAGTACAAGGAGACATTAAACTCTTCCCCTTCCAAGTTATTAACAAGAACGAGAAGCCCCACATTAAGGTGTCCACTTCTCAGGGAGATAAGGTCTTCGCAGCTGAGGAGATCTCTGCTATGGTTCTTGGAAAGATGAAGGAGGTTGCTGAGGCTTACCTCGGTAAGACAGTCACTCATGCTGTTGTCACTGTGCCTGCCTATTTCAATGACGCTCAGAGACAGGCCACTAAAGATGCTGGTGTTATTGCTGGTCTCACTGTCATGAGAATTATTAACGAGCCTACTGCTGCCGCCATTGCTTACGGTATTGACAAGAAGGATGGTGAGAAGAATATCCTCGTTTTCGATTTGGGTGGTGGTACCTTTGATGTATCTCTCCTCACTATTGACTCTGGAGTGTTTGAGGTTGTTGCCACCAATGGTGATACTCACTTGGGAGGTGAAGATTTCGATCAGAGAGTTATGGAACACTTCATCAAATTGTACAAGAAGAAGAGAGGAAAGGATATCCGTAAAGACAACAGAGCTGTGCAGAAACTCAGACGTGAAGTAGAGAAGGCCAAGAGAGCTCTGTCTTCCAGCCATCAAGTCAGGATTGAGATTGAATCATTCTTCGATGGAGAAGATTTCTCTGAAACTCTTACTCGTGCCAAATTCGAGGAACTGAATATGGATCTGTTCCGTTCTACAATGAAGCCTGTCCAGAAAGTTCTTGAAGACTCAGAATTGCAAAAGAAAGAAATTCACGAAATCGTACTTGTTGGTGGTTCCACCCGTATCCCAAAGGTACAGCAGTTGGTGAAGGAATTCTTCAACGGCAAGGAACCATCCAGAGGTATCAATCCTGATGAAGCTGTTGCTTATGGTGCTGCTGTTCAGGCTGGTGTCCTTTCTGGTGAAGATGATACCTCCGACCTCGTTCTCCTTGATGTCAACCCCCTAACCATGGGAATTGAAACCGTTGGAGGAGTTATGACCAAACTCATTAGCCGTAACACTGTCATTCCCACCAAGAAATCCCAGATCTTCTCCACTGCTTCAGACAATCAACACACCGTCACCATCCAAGTTTTCGAAGGTGAGCGTCCAATGACTAAGGACAATCACGTCCTTGGAAAGTTCGATCTGACTGGAATTCCACCTGCCCCTCGTGGAGTGCCTCAGATTGAAGTCACCTTCGAAATTGATGCCAATGGTATCCTGCAGGTGTCTGCAGAGGACAAGGGAACAGGAAACAAGGAGAAGATCACCATCACTAACGATCAGAACAGACTCACACCTGAGGATATTGAGAGGATGATCAAGGATGCTGAAGTCTTTGCTGATGAAGATAAGAAATTGAAGGATAGAGTTGATGCTAAGAACGAAATCGAATCTTATGCCTACAGTCTCAAGAACCAGATTAACGATAAGGAAAAGTTAGGTAAGTTGTCTCCTAATAATTAATGTTAATGTGGAATTTTGTAACACTAACTAAATTTCTAATGAACATATTTTCTGTTCAATACTAGGTTTTAAATTTTCTTTTATTTCTCAGGTGCTAAGTTGAGTGACGACGAGAAGACTACTATGGAATCTGCCATCGACGAGGCCATCAAATGGTTAGAAGATAACCCCGAGGCAGAGGCTGATGATTACAAGAACAGAAAGAAGGAATTGGAAGATATTGTCCAGCCTATTGTTGCCAAGTTATATCAAGGAGGTGCCCCTCCTACTGAAGAAGGTGGTGAAGAGGAAGAACCTTCCAGTGAAAAGGAGGAATTATAATAGTCTATTATAGGCGTTACTGATGTATAGTCAATTTCTTTTATTACAAATTTGTACATTGTTCACCTTCCCCAACTAACATCTTTGGTGTGATTTCGAAATCCTCGATTCTCGTGAGGGGCAATTCTTGATATTCGAATGAACCTCTTGTGATTATGAACAACTGAGTATTTATCGAAGGGAAACTTATGTGTATATAGATACTTTATTCGTAACTTTTGTTTCTATTTAAAACTTTATTTTTAGCGCTATACTAGGGATCATGTGTTAGTGGGAAATGTGACAAGTTAATTTATTTTTGAGTATTCAGGGCATTCACATTCACTGTCATTTCACCGCCATGTTTTCATCTCATCATCCTGTTTATTTCATTTGAAAGGAGAGCGAATGTTTATAAGAAAATATTCTATTGAACTTTGAGTTTTATTACCTTCTAGCAACTCTTTGGAGGAATTATTCTCTAAATGTAATAAGAGATTTAGTTGATATATCTCAGTTTCACTGTCAAACTGATAAAAAATCTAGTTCAATAATCCTAGTTCTTGGTTCTCTATTCAGAACTACCTAGAGTTTTAAAGTAATGTAAAATTTACCGAATTTTCTTACCATTTTAAATTATTTTCTTGAGAGGTTATTCTCTTGCGATTGACTTCATCTTCTCGCCGCAAATGATTTTAAAGGTTAACTTAATCAGGGAACTAAACCGCTCTTACTTCTTGAGCGATTTTAATGAAAATATTTTTTAAACTGAATAAAATAGAACTGTTCAGAGCCCGAGAGACCCCACCTCCTTTCAACTAAACGGCAGATACTCTTTTGTAACAGAACTAAATAGATTTACCAGAAAACAACTGGAACGTAACCAGTGCTCATTTGAAGGTGAAAGAAACTATATATTGTGAAATAAACTTTATATAGTTGAACATGACTTGGTACATATAGCATGCGAATAATTATTTATTGCCATTTAAAATAGTACACCATGAAGTGTTCTGAACGTAATTTAAATAATGAATCTTGCTATAAACATATAACAAAGCAATAGCTTTAGTTAGGAAAATGTGATACACAACATTTATAAACGAATTACACTTACCAATGACTAGACGATGACCAATCATGTGAAAGAAGTCTAGAAGAAGACAAAAATGCTATTCACTTAATGTCCAACAATCTAAGAAGTTGTTCATGTACTAAATGAACAACTATGAGTAAGTAGAATATATAGAAATGTCATTTGTGAACATTATATCTAGCTACACATTTTTTATCAACAAGAACACGTACAGTAACTAACTGCTAAAATGGTATAAAAATATTCTATTTGAACACTGATTAAATTTAAAAAAGTTCCTTTATACACAATAAAGGGTTGAAATAGTTATTTTGAGTCCCATTGCCTCAGTGTAGGACAAGTCGTTCCCTAGCTTCTCCTTTAAATATTAGTATAAGGCATGCAGTATTTAAATAACTTATTTAATATGGAATGATATGGTTATAGCTACAGCTTCATCGTTTGTGTCGCATCACCGTAAAATGTTAGAACAATTTAACGATAATGGGACTTCAATCGCTGAAGCAAGACTTACCCTTCACTTAATAGTGCCTGTGATACACTTAATAGTATATATGATTAACTATCACAACGTAGCAGTGATATAAAATAAATGAAGCAATACACTAAGTGCTAAATTATGAGCAAATCTTATAACTATTTAATTATTTTGCAGGTATAATTAAAGTGAATGAATTTTATGATCACCCAATTTAAAATAATTCTCAACGCAGAGGCTATATTTCTTTGACAGCACAAACAACTCCATTGGTTACGAAGTTCCTCCTTTCAAAAAGGTAGAAGGATAACTTAATATTGCATCACTGAACAGCAGTCACTGGGAAGCTGTAATTGAATACGTTAACCTCATCTAATTTAGATGAGTCTTAAAGACTTTCTTTTTCATTAATTTTCGCAGTCTAGTATCTTCCATTATTTAGTGAGATTTAACGAAATACTAAATAGGTTTTGTTAAATTATAACTTTGATTTATACACATATAGAAATCAAATATATATATAGTTAGTTTCATACAACAGGAGATGACACCAGTAAATTCCTGATAAAATTGAGCTATAAATACCATGCCACTAAATCTTATTATAATCAGACTCATTTTGATTAAGTAAAATAATTTGATATCTAAAAGTACATGATCGACCTGTTTGAAATGAGTTCTAATTTTCTAATTAATAATTCT
Source organism: Caprella mutica (assembly GCA_947561585.1). Classification (NCBI taxonomy): domain Eukaryota; kingdom Metazoa; phylum Arthropoda; class Malacostraca; order Amphipoda; family Caprellidae; genus Caprella; species Caprella mutica. Next base: position 126,871 of record CANNZV010001483.1, read on the forward strand.
TTGCTACTAATAACTTTACTAAAATCTTTGGCATCTAATTCTCTCATAATAATTAATTATTTCATAGCAAGACTGTTTCTACAAGAAAGAAGAAAGTCAACGATAAAAAAAAAAAGAGAAAAAGTCCAGCCATAAAATTACAGTAAGTGATGAGGTTGTCCTCTCATCTTCTTTTTTCTCTGCTCTCTTTTCTCTCATCTCCTCTCTTAGTAAACCAAAGTTCTCTCATCCTCACTCTTTTTTCTCCTCACTACAAAGACTAAGAAGAGGGCAATCACAATGACAGGTGTGATGATCATCAGACACCACATGATGGTGACTGTTGGGGTGCGCATGAGGAACAGTACTGGTTTGAGCTGTCCAGCAAGTTCAGCGGTGAGGCCTGCATCCACTTCGAACCAAAGGAGAGGCAGCACCACATGGGGAACATCCTTCAGAATTCTGAGAAACGAAAATTAGTCAGAAACTGAACTTGAGAACGTTAAACTATTAGACTAATAACTTCAAATAAATTTGTTGACGGTTATTTCACGTTCACATTAGATTAGCTATCTCAAGCCAAGTTGCCAAAATTACTAATGTTACGTATCATTTTACGACGATGATGATGTTATGCGCTTTTAATAAATAAACTACACATTTTAGTACTCATAATTTCAACTATTTCTATTACTGTTCTTTAATAACACCATTATAAACTGAGACTGAGTTTTCCAAGACCGAAATTTCCTGGGAGAGAATTTCGGGCCATAATGCTGAGTTTTTACTTTGTTCGCATCTGGTAATTGTTCCTTTACCCTACAACTGGACAGTGTGAACTCACTCAATCATTCCGAGGGGACCGAGTCCTTTTCGAGGGTAAGGGATAACCTGCATGTTGATCTGCATCCTAGCCTTGACCTTGATGGGGACACCGAGCTCCTGAGAGAGAAAATACTGGATAATGACCAATCGACCCACCAAGTTTCATGCAATTTGGTTGAATACATTTTGATTTATTGAGTTAGAAATGACCTTGACCTCTTTGACCAGATGATTCCTGGACATTGACCACTTGTTCCATCAAATTTAAGACAATTGAGTTAGATACTTTTCGAGTTATTGAATTATAAATGACCTTTGACCTGATCGATCCCACAATTCAACCAAATGGTTCCTGGATAGTGACCAATCATCCCATCAAGTTACATGCAAAACGGTTGAATATTTTTTGAGTTACAAATGTCCTTGACCTTTGATCAAATCACTCCCAAAATTCTACCAGATTGCTCCTGGACATTGAATAATCGTTTCACCAAATTTTAGGCAATTTGGTATATAATTTTTTGAGTTATGTGAATAACAAGATGAAAAATAAATGAATATAACAAATATCTAGACATTACAGCCCCCATCAGTGACTCACTGGGATCATATCTAAGAGGAACTGGTCCCTCTCCTCATCAGGCTCTTTCATACCGGTGATGTTGTCAAAGAGTTCAGGGTCAGCGTGAAGGAAATGGGGGAAAGAGATGTAAGCCGGGGCACCCATTCGACAGGTCTGAGCGTCTAGGAGTCCTGTGGAGGAGAATGCAATTAGATATTTCAACTTCCCTCACCATAGGGAAAGTTATGAATTATCGGTCAGTTCCACATCTTCAATCATATAAGAAAAATGATATAATAAAAGTTATTATAACATCATTTTTTCTTATAGCTATGACCGAAGATGTGGAAGTTGGAACTAACCGATAAATTGTAACTTAGAGGCCATAGTTCTTAGGTTTGAAAACAGTTACCTTCTAACCAATAGAACCGTTTAAAGGCCTCTTCACACATGTCAGTGATCCGCCCGGGACGTCTCCGGTCCGTCTCTTCTCAGTGCTTCAGTGTCCGTGAAATTTTTTTTTACTTTAATTTCAACGGACACATCCACACAGTACTGGCTTCTCTCAGTGATAAAAAATCACTGACCGGAGACGTACTGGACGGATCCCTGACATGTGTGAAGCAGCCTTTACTAGTCAGAGATAGTTAGTTCTTTACCAGAGGGAGGGCATAACTTGGTGTCGTTTCTAAAGCAGTAGCAGTGGTTCTCAGGCACCAGGTCAGGGTGTGCAAAGGTAGTGTTGTCTGCCCAGTACCTGTAACCCTCTATGCCATACTGATCCACCATCTTCTCTTTGTAGGGCATTGTCAGGGTCCTGAGGCACAGAAAGCAAAGGAGCTTGGACAAAATTGTCTATTTTTCAGCAGTTTGGTAAAATAGCTACATAACTACCAACATAATCATAAAATAATACTTTCAGAGTAGCTACCTATATAAATAGGGTAAGTTACGAATTGTCAGTCAGTTTCACATCTTCGGTCATACAAGAAAAAACGATATAATAATTGCTATTTTATTTTAGTTGGTATCCATGATACCTGCAGGTATCATGGATACCAATAAAAATTAAATAACAATTATTATATTGTTTTTTCTTATATGACCGAAGATGTAAAACTGACTGATAATTCGTAATTTACCCTAGATTGAAATAATAGCAACTCTGCTCACTCACATGCACAGGTCGGAGCTGTAGAAGCTGATGTTAGTGGCAGTTTGTCCCGGTGCCCAAATTTCGCCCGCAGATCCAAAGACTTTGTTGCACGGGGTGGTGAAATATTCCGTCTCATTCATTTCATTCCAAGTGTTGATGGAGCCTGTCGAACACAAACACCGTGAGAAAATAGTATACTTTCACCAAGAACTACTTAATTCCTATTATATTCGCAGAAATATACAATCGAACTAATCTAAAACACACGTCATATTTAATAAATATTACGAAAGTCAAAGTTTGAATAACTGCATTAAAAGCTATATTTAATTTAGTTTTTAAAAATTTTAGTTGATAAGCTAAAGCAATAGTAACTAAAGGGGCCTTTACACGGTAAGTGCTCAGTGCCACTTCGTGGTGACACTGCTCTATGCCACGCCCACTTTGCTACTTGCCCCACCCTTTTTGGCAAAACTTGGTGGTGACCAAGCTATCGCTCTGAGAGCGAACGCTCACCACAAAGTGCCACTGTCTGTCAGTAGCGATTGCCAGACAATCAACAACCCCTTTCATTGGCCTAGTTGAAGAGCACCCATGCCTATAGAAAATAAAATCTGAAGATTATAAAGAAAAAACACTAATAGCGTTAGCGTTTAATAGCATATTAGATGCTAACCACGATACTAAAGTGTCAGTGCCCACCAAAGCACATTCTGCTCGTGTAAAGGCGCTGAGCTAATTGGTGGGCAGTGTGGTGAAAAAGTGTGGTGAATAGTGGCACTGACCAGTGCTCGTGTAAAGGCCCCTTAACAGTTAGGTACAATTCACCAGTGAGTACATTAGTGTGCTAACTCACCAACTTTATAGAAATCTTCGTGGCCTGTGTACATATTGAAATGACCATCGTACGTTTCACTCATATTCCTCTGAAAAAAGGAATTACAAAATTTCAAACACATAAATTTCTTTGCACATACTTTTGAATGAACACGTCAACTATGTGTGGCATTGTATATATTTCCACAATATAAAATAACTATAAAACTGTTAAATCACGTCAATAAAATTTCTTTTCAATTGAGTGCGTGATGTAGTAATTTCTTCCTTATTTTATAGTTAATCAAAATTCGCTCCCCTTAAACTGAAAATATTTTGGACACAATGTTTCTATTCTCCGATTATATTGACTCTAAAGGTTCGTACACACGCAGAGTTTAAGTCATTCCACCTCACTTTTTTGCTAAGCTCCTCCCTACTTTTTCCACAAGACTTTTGAATTATATAAAAAAACGATATAACTTATAATTTTATAGTTTTTTCTTATATAATTATTCAAGTCTTGTGGAAAAAGTAGGAGGAGCTTAGCAAAAAAGTCTGGTGGAAAGTCTTAAAACTCTTCGTGTGTACGGCCCTTTACTTTCCATAAGTAATTTAAAGCATTCTATGAATGCAATACTGGATTTCTTTAGTTCATTAAGAGAACATTAAGTCTTTTACTTTACATGGAGCATTTGTGAAGCAATGGCATCAGCACAATGACTAAAAATACAAAATAGCTACATCATGTATCAGTGTGCAGCACTCACACTAAAGTCTTGAGAACAAACAATGCTGATTTGTATAAAATATTGACACTTTCGTTGACAGGACACAGTGAATAGTTAGGCTTACAGAAAATTGAAGGTATTAAAGGGGTTCTAGGTATATTCCACCCCTGTGACAATGCTCATTTGGGTGACAATAAAAAGTAAAAGATTATATTTTTAAATGACCAGTTGTTAAATACTTCGTACCAATGAAAAAATAACTCAGACGATATCCTGAGACATTTGGACAATATTTAGAGGTAGCTAAAGTAAATTAAATTTTACCCTAATAGAATTACAAATAATCTCAATATGGTAGTATATTTCAAAGTTTACGTGTTGAACAAGTTAATATTAATTCCTTTTTAACATGAAACTGCACATGTGCTCTTACAACAATGGTTGGATGAGGTGTGGAAAGGGTCGACTGGCAGAGACAACCCACTCAATGTTTTCGCTCTTTGCTAATAATTTGCTGTTTTGGATTCTAGGACCAAATTCCCCTTGGTCAAAATCTCTCAATGTAAAAAGGCAATAATCTCCCAGTCTTAATACCCTGTACAATAATCCTCACCTCTCTATCGAAAACCTCCTAGTAAAAAAAAAAAAACGTAAAAAAAACCTTCGGTCAAAAACCACCACTCTTACAAGTAGTTAAAATACCAAATTCAAAATGAAATAAATATAACAATAACAGATATATGACCTCATCTTACAATTAATATCGCTGTTGTGTTGGCAATAGGGAAGAAAATCAGCTTGAGATTGAAAATCTAAATACCTCAACTGATAAATGCGTTCACACAACCTTTTTTTCTGCTGTTCCATCACATGTGTACTGAAATTTTTTTACAGCTTGTGATTAGCCAGCAAAAGGTTTAATTTGATGCAGTGAAAATGCAAGTTACCTAGTATTATATAAAATACTAATAGATGACAAATATTAATAACTAACTAAACCTAACCTGTAAAGTGGGGTGGAATATACCAGGGTGGATTATACCAGTCACCTACTAAAGGTCCTACACAATAAATGTGACCATGCAGTGGTCTTACCTTGTAGAACCATCCGAACCTGTCATAGTCAGTGAGTCCAGGTGGCAAGGTGTCAAAGATGGCATCTACAATATCACTGCTTACATTGTCATTGGAAGGGAGACCAAAAATCAAGTCTAGCAGAGGGTCCTGAAACAACGAAAGCAACAGTCAGTCACAAACAGAATGGAATGATTACAATCAGGAAACAGTAACATAAAGGAGTAACCAGTAGACAACACAAAAATATGTCACATTTTTTGTTTGTGACCGAGCAGCTTGTAATACCTCGTATTTGCATGTTAAACTTAATTTATAAGCGTTTCGTGTGATAAATAGTAAAAAAAATAGCACTGAAACATAGAATTTGAATTTATGGATATAATTCAGGTTTGTTCATATTGTTCTCTTCTTTTACTTATCTATAAGAAATAGGATCTTAAACATATACTACCTAGAACCTAGGAGCCTAAACCAGTGCTAATTTACTGCTAAACTCTAGTTCCTATGAATAGCAATTAAAAAGTAAAATAATGGAAATACATTTAAACCAATGCCTAGTTAGTAATTGATAAAAAATATTAAATTTAGTAGTGACTAAATTTAAGTATGTAGTCCCATATTTCAAAGTGTGGTCAGAGTTGCGAGTCGACTGGAGACTTTCCAAAAATAAATGTAAGTAAAAATGAACTAACTAATTAATTTAGTAGGGGTTTAACGTCTGCTACGGAACCAGAGGCCATATTGCTGACGTAAAAAGGAAATTAAATACAAGTGACTGGAAGAAGCAGTCAGAGAGGAAGTGGGTTCATGAACATAGTCACTTACCACCGTCAGTGACAATGCTCTTGGATGCAGAAAAGCTACTCTGTGAATGCAGTCACTTACCAAGGAATGTGACAAAAAGGGACACAAGCCATGGTGGCTGCACTCACGGATGGAAGAGGAAAATGAAGCCTTCGGGCCTACCTAACACAAAATCTAAGACCTCGTAGTTGAAACTAGAAGTAGCATTAAAAAAATGATAAACATGGTAAAAAATTAAGAAAGAAAATCCATAATCCTAATTACAACAGTTCGGGGCCCAAGGGACGCCACCACCCTTCTCTTCCATTCACCAAAAACAGCTTCAGGATAGAGCCCCTGGGGGCTAAAAATGAACTAGTTAATAACCACAGAGCATATAGCTAATTCGAGTAACAATCAATGCAGTTTAAGATTTTACGGTCACGTCAAAGTAGTTTTGATCAGTTGATTACTATACCCTTAGTACCCTATACAGTCATTATATCCTGATTACTAATACAGTATTCACAGGGAGATATTCGTTAAAGGTCCGCTCCGGGAAAAAAATGAGTATTAATTATTACATAATATTATAGAGCAATGGTCTAGCATCATTATTCTGCAAACCGCATAAAATTCAGTTTAGTAAATATATAATTATTTAGTAAATAATTTTATACATACCTTTGAAGTATTCAATACTCTGTGTGCAACAATTGTACAAAAAAATAATCTGACACTGAAGAAAGAGATTGTAAATTCTTTGTTTTAATTTATTTTCTTTGTTTTTATTTAAATAATCTTGAGCTGAATAAAGAAATTGTAAATTCTTTGTTTTAATTTATTTTCTTTGTTTTTATTTAAATAATCTTGAGCTGAATAAAGAGATTGTAAATTCTTTGTTTTAATTTATTTTCTTTGTTTTTATTTAAATAATCTTGAGCTGAATGAAGAGATTGTAAATTCTTTATTTTAATTTCTAACGTGTTGGAAGTGAAATGGCTATTGTAGAGTTTTGGTTATAAAAATCTTTAATAACATATAATATTAAATATATGCCACCAAATTTCATGGGGTTTGCAACAAAATGATTAGAAACATTAGCCTCATTGATGAAAACAATATAAAATATACTGGACATTTAAAGGTACCCTCCACATAAAAATTTCTCTATAAATAACTAATTCAAATTTGTACAACTAACTAAGGTTATTTTACATTAACACCGTTAATAGAAAATAAATAGATTAATTATTCGCATGGTAATTAATTATATAAGAAATATTTGCAATCAACCTACACTATTTGACTTTCTAATATATTAAATAGAAGAACAAGAAATGCTTACTAACTATCACCCTATTGTCAAATATATAGCGGTAATAAGGTATTACGGTTCTCTTCTATATGCACCTATTGCTTTTTAGAGTAAAGATATTGAAGTGAAAGTAGAGGTAGCCATTTATTGTATATCCAAATGCCTTATAATTGTTTTGAATTAATAAGAAGTGAAATTCCTTTTAATTTGCATTTAAGATTGGATGGCAAACCCCAACAACTTAAATTACATAGTACAATAAGAATATAGTGCCTAATTGGAAGATCTTTTATAACTGCAGCAGGTGCTGAACGGTGAGCCATGTACAATCAAAATATAGGGAGATTAAATTTTCTAGTAACTAGCTAACTACAAATACATTGTGCAGCACTTACCCAATGGAAGATATGCTAAAGCAGTACCTAGGTACTGTGCAGCACTCACCTGAAAGCCATCCCACAATATTTCCCTGACAGTAGTGACTCTCACAGCCGTCTCACCGACTGACTCCAACGCTGCATTCAAACCCGTTAGCAGAAGCTCAGATTTGGACACGGAGTATGCAGCTGACTGTTGGTTAGAGATAATAAACTAATTAAACATTCAATCAATAATGAATACCATGTATTAGCTACTTTGAAAATTAACTAAAAAGTGATAGTTAGTTAAAAGATTGAATACAGTATTAACCAGCAATCAAGATTTTATTCCTCTTACAGAATTATATGTATGTTTATCTTGCAAGTGAACAACCTGATGGGAAAATAAAACTAAAAGTTTTCCTTTTTAAAGATATATGAAAACTATCTAGGTGGGTCATATAATAAAAGAAATAACAGTAATGGTCATGAATGGAGATTGTAATTTATAATATATCAAAACGGAGCTGTCATACATAAAAATAGCTCTTTTTAATGTCAATTCGGTATAGATTTTGACACTATTGAAGCTACTTGGTGAGTTGAGCTAACCTAACGACAGAAAACTTATAATATTGTTTGTTATAGCTATCATTATTAAGCTAAGAAAATGTTAAAATGTGAGTATTCTTTGATAATTTATCCTAAATAATATAAATGATGCAACAATACTGTAAAGGGCCGTACACACGCAAGGTTTTTTAAGTCTTCCCACCAGACTTTTTGCTAAGCTCCTCCTATTTTTTCCACGAGATTTTTAAATTATATAAAAAAGATGGTATATTTTTAAAAATTAATTGGTATCCATGATACCTGCAGGTATCATGGATACCAATTGAAATAATTAATAATTATACCGTATTTCTTTTATAATTTAAAAATCTCGTGGAAAAAATAGGAGGAGCTTTAGCAAAATGTTTGGTGGGAAGACTTAAAAAACCTTGCGTGTGTATGACCCTTTACATCCATATTAGCCTCCGTTACAGTTAATAGACTCTTCAAGACAATTCCAGTCACTGTGGGGACAACTATCTACCTAATGAATAAAGTAGGTGTTACAGTGTACTCCAGTTATGCTCTATAGAGGAAAATGTCTTCCTAGGTGAATGAATTCTCTGCTCTAAATACAAAATTCTAGAACTCATTTTTTTTCATCAAGTAGCTACACACAATTTATTCTAAAAATTATCTTGAAATTTTTTTTAGTTCACTTTGACCAACATAGAGATATACAATGGTATAGCTACTAACTAGCAATTAAAGCCAACTATTCATGGAATTAAACTTAAGATATATATTGAATACCTAAGACAAAATAAAATATGTTACATAATTACATCGAATATTTTTTTTTATTTATTTAGCCTATCAAAGTCATGAAAAGATGACTAAATTATTATTGAGTTAACATTAAAGTAATGCTGATTGTTTTCTTTGCATATCTTATTCTCACACCGAGGCAATCACTCACCACCGGCACTGGGTTAAGAACAATAATACTGTCACTCTCGGAATAATTAGCCGATGCCTCTGCATCCCACGTCCACCATCTTTGCTGGAAGAATGACACGCTGTCATTGAGGTAGAATCCTATCTCTACTTTTTCATGGAACTCCCTGAAAAGTAAGAGTAGATAGCATTAAATTATCAATTTGAACATTCATTAAAGAAATTATAGATTACTAAATGAAAAAAATCAACAGAATGGTAACATTTATTAGTTAGTCATCACTAGGGTTGTGAGAATAGGCTTCTATAATCATAGATCTTAAAAATATCATAGACGAAACGAAAAGAAAGGGTATATATTACTTTATTTAGCTGGAATAGAATGATTCAAACTGTTTAATTCTTTCTGTCTATTATATATTCAGGATCTATGATTTTAGAAGCATATTGTCATAACCCTAGTCAGCAGGTGAATACATAAATATACAATATATAACTATTTTGTAAATGCAATTTATATTTATACTTTTAATAGCCAACTAGAATTCATTAAAAGTTTACACAAAATAGCATCCCATCTGTTGAAATTAACTTCCTGTAGAATAATTCATTTAGCTCATTATTAAACTTGAAATAGAATATGGTGATATATATAATTGGATTCTTTTTATATTTTCATAGTAGCTACATAACACACATTAGCTATTTGATCTGATGATTAAAAGGAAAATTTATCTCTGAAATATTTGTTTCTTCAACAAATTTACTACTTTAAAGGAATTCAGAATTGAAATTATACCTTCAATAGAGATGTAGGTATAATATTCACTCAAAAGCAAGTAAAAGAGTTACTAGTTAGGTACCAAACTTAATAGCTACTATGTAACTCTAAAAATACTACCTATCTAATCTATCACAAGGCAGGTGCTCACTGGTAAACATATGGGCCCACTTCTTGGAGCTCTGGCTTGGCCCCTTTCAGGAACTTCTCAGGGTTGGTGAGATTAAAGAAGTAGAAAGTGAGAGTGAGGGGCACAGGCGTGTCTTTCCAGATGTCAAAGGAAATGGAGCCAGGCAGAATCTCTATTTGCTGGGGATAAAAGGTAGATACAATGGATTATATACAGTATGCCTCACCTAAAATCCTCCCCCCCCCCTCAGACCATTAACCTAGGTCTTATATATTTATGCATTAAAGTGTGACCCAGGCTACACCATTACCACACAATGTATCTAATAAGCTTAGTTAAAAAATAAAAGAGTTAGCAGGGAACTGTTCAAGGTTGAGTACCTTATCAATGTTGTATGGTAAATAATTAGCTACATTTAAGATAAATGTGAAATATTTATCAGTATTACATAACTAGATTATGTTGTAAATAGAACAACATAATCTAGTTATGCTAAATAGTATTATTTTTACCTAGTGTGGAAATACAAAGATCAATAACATTGTTATTGTTAAATTAATCACAATTGCTTAGTCAGCATAAGTGGGAGGTAACTAACAATTGATTGAGAAATTGAACTTAAGTTCGTAGCTAATATTAATTATCATTGCTTTACTTTTTAACTCTATAACAACCACCGTCTTCTGGAGAGGACATAAGAAAAGCATCAAATAGCTAGCTCATGCTTAAATTTATTCAATATATTGTCATATTCTAGCATTAAGAGGCATTAAAATAAATGTAAGCTATGCCACATAATTATTTGATATCTTTGTAATTAACTAGATTTTTCAACAGATAAATGAATAAATAGTTTGAATTTAACATTGCTGAATAGATAATCAATAATTCACTTAAATTATTACACATCAAGTAATGGAATATCACACAACAAACTTATTATACCTAAATAAAAGTTAGGTGATTGAGGTACAAAAGGGAAATGAATGTCAGTCAAGAGATAGAAAGCTAAACTGAACCAAACCAATTGGCAATTGATAGGTATTTGATACTATTTACATATATTTTACATATCTACATTAAATTTTTAGCTTTTTATAGTATAGAAGCAACTTACATTATGCAGTATAGCATCAAACATGGCATTGTACCCTCCAGCTAACATGGCAATGCCTATTGCACATGCCACCACACTAGCGGTTATGTAACACTTGGAACATTTAGTGCAATATTTTGTGTTTTGAATGTGTTCATCATCTTCATGTACATCCGATACTTCTGGAGAAGTTGCAGGGGGTTGTATTTCCATATTTAAAATTTATCACTATTCTACAATAAATATCTGGAGAAAAAATAATTGATAAAAATTAAAATATTGTGATGAATTATTAGATGGCTAAAATCATTATCATTGAAATATTATAGTTAAATAGCTACTAGAGAAATCTGAAACAAGATACATGGAGTGACTGACAGTGTGACCCAGTCTGTATTTGGTGTACTGACTTTTCCAAGAATTTTTATGGCTTTTCTAATTATCTGAATCCCTTACAAAAATAAATGGTACCTAATAGCTATATGAATAAATAGCTAAAAGACAGCAAATATCCAAAGGATATTAATTTCAGAGAGAAAAAGTCAGCCAACATGTCAGGTAAATTCAGGAGACATCTCATTCTTAGAACTTTTTTATCAGAAATAAATAAATATTCCAGCAAAGTCAGACTAAGTTGTTTTTAGCTATTTATTCCTATGTTTTTCAGATTGTATTTGATGGTAAACTTTGCTAACATTGTTATGGGGGGCCGTGTCCCAAAAACATAGAACTATTATTTGCTATGGAGTATTTGAAGGGATTGGTTGTTGGGTGGAAGTAGACTATTGTTGGTATGGACTATTGTATTTGATCTTTTAAACTATTATACAGAAAGAAACCAGGCTGCGAAAGATACAAAATAAACTATTGTTACTATATGAAAATTACTAATATTTACATATATAGACTATCAATATTTTACAAACATTAGCTTACCCTGGCTTTCCTTTTCCACACATCACATTAATAGCTTATTTACATTATTTTTAACACAATACACCATTTAATTATTTATCACTTATAATACCTGTCACATAAAACACATAATTACTTCACAATATAAGGTAAGTTTAACAGCACAAGGTAAGTATATGTTGTCACTATGGGAGCTAGAATAAAACTGACTATGCCTGTGTGTTTTGACTCTAACATTAATATTAAGGGGTAGTGCATGCTATTGTTAAAATGTCTTGCCTGCTTAGGGTTAAGGTGTGTAATCATAATTTTCTATTTCAGGTTTATATTATTTACATTCCACTACAACATATTTCTCTCAGAAATAAATATTTTTGTAATGTCTACGGACTTCTATTTATTATTATTATTATTACCATAAATTTTGGGAGGCTAAATGAAGAATAATTTAAAGTTCCATTATTGTAAAATCTGCAAAACTCTAACATAGTAATCCATTCATCAGAAAAAATGGTATATTTTCCAGAGTGGCTGAGGAGTGAGAAAAGAGCAAATGGGAGAGCACTAGTTATTCCTTTAGGGCCAGGTTATAAAGCATGGCATCTCTCATCATTTATCTGGCAAGTTACTATTCAAAATTATAACAAATCACTTTTGAGAACATTTAGATCAACAATGAAAGAAATGTAATAGGGTAAGTATGGTAGTACCGCAATCATTTGCACTTCTAGCCAGCACAGTGACTCTGTGAGTGACAGTGAGTCCGTCTACCAATGAAGAAAAAAAGGGTTACAGTTTTAGAAAGAAGGAAATAGGGTTAGCAACAGACTACAGTGTTAGAGTGACCATCAGTTGGACAGTTGATATAACATAAAAAAAAATTCAATGATGTGGTTAGTTGTTCAAATATATATATTTTTGGTATGGAAATAGTGCTTTTTTTAAACAAAACTTTCAGTTGACTGTAGTCATTGTCAAACTGAAGCTATTTAACTTATTTATATTCCTAAACAAATTGAACTGTGAACAAATTTTAAAATAGCATTGGAAATATGGAAGTTAATAAAAAAATATAATTAAACCTAATCAATTGCAATAAAAAATACATAAAATCATGGTTTAAACATGTATTCTATACAAGTTCAGAACTTCAGGTAAATGTTAAATTGGTAATAAAGTATCCATGTTATAGAGTATGTCGGTTAAAGCCAATTAATGGCTTAGATTTCAAAAGGTCCAAACTCAGATATGTCTAATTGGCATAAAATTTTGAATTCATTGAAATCTTCAATAATGAGCCAATTTCCAAATTGGCTTGGCTCAGAATTTTTGTGAATTTTTGGGTCAAAATTGGCTTACAGTTTTCCAGCCTATGAAACATGGTAAAGTATGTCCATACTTTCCAATATATTGGCCATGTAATAAAGCATGTCCAAACTTGCCATTTCAAAATATCCTAAATATCTCCCATATTCTGCAGACTGGCGAAAATGTTGGTGGACTGCAGTCTGCAAAGCGCGTCCATGTTACTGAAGATATTTGGAGACATATTTTGAGGGAAAATAATCAAAATATCTAGGTAATAAAGCATGTTCTTTCTCACCATTTCAATGGCGAGTTTATGACAGTTATTTTGAGCCCTCAATTGAAAATGGCGAGAAATATCTAATTTTCTTCTATCAGTCCTATGCTACAATCAATCACAATGTTATTTAACTTATTTTGGAGAGAATTTATGATAATTTGATCACTTGAGAGAAATTTGGTTTCTTTTGGTGAGAAAAATGGAGAGTTTATGAGCCATACTATTTTACTTGGCAAAATATATCATTCTAACTTGTAAGAAAAGATCTTGCAGACAGACAACAGCCAGACACAGTTTCTTTTCTAATAAATTCCTATGGTTACATCATGAGTCCATGACCATGTATTTATTCATTTTATTGGAGTCTGGAGACATAATCATATAGCAGAATTCTAGTCATATTGGAGACTGATTTGAAAATATTTGGAGACAAATTGTCCTCAAAATTACAAAATAAATTCATGGGAGACAGATTTGCCACACTTTGCAGACTGGGATCAGACAAAATATTGGAAATTGACATTGTTGGTGGGCGGTGGCAACCAAATACAGATTGGCAATTTGACAGAAGACTGACTACTGACTAGCCAGTCTGCAGAATACGTCTCTTCTCCCGCAGTCTCGCAGAGACTTTAATTTGAGAGACACTGAGACAGTTACTCTCTGACTCTCAGTTGCAGGTTCAGAATCTCCCGCAGCTAAATTAATGGTAATATAAGAATTAATTCAAAAACTCCCGCAGCTAAATTAATGGTAACATAGGAATTAATTCAAGATCTCCCTCAGAGATCTCCAATTTCTAAAATTCAATCAAAAACTCCCGCAGAGAGTCTTGGAAAAATGTTCCATATTCTGCAGACTGGCTGACTAGTGACTATAGAATCTATAAGTATAGATTAGTAAGATTACTGACAGATTCATACTTCATAAGTTCATACTTTGTAACTTTCATAGAAATTTAGCAAATAATAATTGCAACATAAATATAAAATAATTCACCCTGTGCCCCTGGCATATATTATAATATTTACATTAAATTGATTAAAATACATAAGTTCACAACTTCACACGTAGAGTTACACATAGGTAGGTAGCTATTGTCTATTGCACATAAACTACTGAAAATCTAGTTAATTAGGCTAGATAGGTAAGAATTAGAAAGAGTTACAGTACCTACTTCTATTTTTGGAGGTCACATGACCTGCTTTGACTCACGTCTGCACGTGAATGATGAATCCTTACAAAAAAATATGTGTGTCTTTTATTTCAAAAGATGTTGATACCTGTACGTTTGGTATCCTCTAAAAACTAAATGATGATAGATCAGTTTAAATCACATATTATAACAATATATTATATATCTGAGTAGGTACCCTAACACTTTAGTGATGCTCAATATTTTGCGGGACAAACTTCCCCAATTGTCGTGAAAAGGTTTAAGACCTTTAAAAACTACTATTTTGTGGAAAAGGGTAAGTTCTTAGATATCGGCCGGTTCCACATTTTCGTTCATAAGGAAAAAAGTATTTGATAATTTTTATTCAAATTAGTATCCATGATACCTGTCAGTTATCATGCAAACAACATATTAGAAACATAAAATCGATATTACTTTAAAAGCAATTAAAAATCTCTCAATCAATTTGATAGAATGAAAGATGAATTTGTTTTAATATATTAACTAAGTGTGTAAACTCTACCTATAGCTATAGATCAATGCAGGGATTGATAAAAATTAATGTTAATTAAGATTTGCATTTGAAATTTGACAGCAACTATTTGCTCAGCAACTATTCACCATATACCTACCTTAGATGTGATATATTTGACTAGCTCTGTCAATTATTATAAGATCATTTCTCTGCAACGACTACTGCCTCTCTGATGAAAGCAGTTCAATTATTTAAAATCTTTATCAGAAATTTTACAAAAATATAATTGAGTAATTTGAATTAATCGGGGTCGGGTATTTTAGTTAACGTTTGTTATATTAATTAGTGTTTAACCAGTCTGCCAAACTAGTATTTGATCAAGAGTATATTCATATTGAGCAAATTCAAAATAATTTGAGACTATATATTTATGCATACACTTCTAAGACGAAGAAAAGAGTCATCTTCCCCATCGAGCCCAATGCACCACTACTGACCACTTGCTCTCATTACATCAGATATATAGTGAGTGTCATCATATTAATGAGTTACTTTATCATATAATCGTTAGTAAATGGTTTTCTTGTCTTATCTTATCTATTGTCGTATCAAAGTCTTCAGATTTTACGTAACGTAAGTGAAGGCCGTGTATGGTTATATCGAACACAACTAAATAATTATATTACTATTTTCATTGATTAATTCAATGAATGTAAATGGAACATGAAAATGTAATGTATTCAATTATTCATATCAAAAGGTTTCTCATGGAAATATTATGAGAAATTATTAAGCTTCAGGGTTCTAGTTCAATATCTACATAAATACAAGAGACTTCTAAGATGCAGTCGGACAACTAAAGTCTAAGTGGATCCTTGATAAAGTCATTTACCACCTTTTGGTGAAAAATAAAGATGTAAAGAAGCTACTGCGTGAATTCATTAATTTTCTTAGAAGGAAAGATTGTCATTAATGAACAATTGTTGTTTATTTTAAACTAATGTGGGTATGTGAAAGATCGGTTTTGACACCTTTTAAGTATAAAGATACATACTATTAAAAAAATAAAAATTTGCTTGAATATTCTTATTCTATAACTAAAATGAATGCATTTTCTTCATTTTTACCGGTGAAAAATTATTCTTTCAAAACAAAAACATCAACATATTATCTTAGTGTAATATCATATCTTTTATTGAGTTCAACAGCTGCCAATCTTCCTCAATTAATTACTAATTTTTAACATCGATTGGTATTTTATATAACAATATTATTATTATCTAACAAAAATGAATGAATTCTTTCTTTTTAACTGTCGAATATACATTTGGGACTGACTTGGCCATTGCAAGACATGAACGTTATTTTTCAGCAAAATATTTCTTGTAGATGTCTTGAAATGGCCAAGTCAGTGCCAGACTTGAACACAATCGAAAATTTAAGGCGATATTTGAAAAAAAAAATCAACTTGGGGGAAAAACAGCAACAAATATTAATAACATTGAGGACAATATGTCAAGATGAATGGGAAAAATTCAAAAGGTTGGAAAATGAATAGACATTATATACACTCTATAATCCAAATTACAACAGTCAGTAACATGCTACCTTTTCATCCAATCAGCTTCCGAATAATGAAGGTTCTGAACCTTTTGAATAATTTAAAATTTCAAATATATATGGATATATTAAATTGATTACCAGTGATCTAATTCCAATATATAATTTGCTAAAGGTGAAAAGGGAAATCATGAGGGGAGTATTATTATATTTCCTATTATAATTTTTATTGTAGCTATAGTAGATTATATAGAAATGATATTTTTTCACTTTCTAAGGCATAGCCAGACATCAGAAAATATGAAGAATATTGTGAAAGTGGATTAGCTTGAGTAGATTATTACTGTTTAACAGTATATGCATTTGAATTGATTATTCTATAGTTAATGGTATATTTTTCTTATAACTATTAACCACTTTGTTTTATTATTGATCGTTTAAACTCGTCCATAACTCAATTTACAGAAAATTACAAAATATTATCATTGATTGTGAGATAATATGGCTATTACATAATTAGGATGGATAATTAGGATAGGTTCCGACTTATCGAATGGTTCAGCATTTCATATTAGAAAACAATTTAAATATGTAACTTGTAATTTTTGTAAGAGAAATGTATTACGAATTGAACATTAGTTCTATTTGATTATAATGGTAAGGAAATGTCATTTTATAACTAGATCACGGGTATTCGTAGAGCGCATACCTTCATCGCAGATTAATGACCTTGACCTTTGACCTGTTAACTCCCAAAATCTAATTAACTGGTTCCAGGTTAATGAAAAATCATCCCACCAAATTATAGGGAATTTGGTTGAATACTTTCTGCAATCAACAAAGGTAATGAGCAATGACCATAAATTATTCATTTTCTGTATATCCCAAGCAACCAGAGTTAATAAGGTTTATGTGGGGACTAGGTTGACAAATCTTATTGGTACTGCTTCGTTTTTTACAAAATGGGCCAACATGGTGACAGCATGGGCTGTTATGTTGAAACCATCATGGCCCAAGATGTTTTCAACATGTTAATTAAGTTTCAGCCTTATAATGTTGATACGCTATATATTAATCAGGTTTGGCCAATATGACAATTCAATGGGAAAATTCACTACATTGAACCAACCTTCACCCAAAGTAACACAAGAGAATGGAAAACAACATTATCCCCATGTTATTTCTAGACTACTTTTCAGTCCGCCATCCATTGGCTATCTAACCATCTAGTGCCCATGTTGGCACAATGTGTCATGGTTGCTGGGGACTTTGTATCAAAATTGTAGGAATTTCATGTTTCCTAATTTAGGGAGTATTAAAAGGAAGAATAGGAATGAATAGTGCAAAGAACAGTGATAATCTATATCTCTATTCAGTATACTTATACCTTTTAAGATATTGTGCTAGGTAATGTGATGTAACTAGCTGCCTGTTACATAATACTGATAAGGGGGTCACATTGCATAACGTATTTCCTTATCAGTAGAAAAACATGAACAATTAATGAAGCTTCCTGATAATTAGATAGTCATTTTTCCCTATATCATATCTATGGAATCTATTATTATATAATATAGTTATGTAATAATGTATAAAATGATAAAGTAAATTGCAGGAAACTGGGATTTTAGGTCATAATGTGCATGGCAACATAGACCGACATTTTCCTACTACCGATATGTGTAGTGCGGTCTGAATGGACTTAAATAGTGATCACGAAATCACATTAAGGGAATGTCCCTCAAATTACGGAGTAAGGCAGTCAAGATGAAGTACTCAGCAAGCTGCAAAAAAATTTTTTGATCATTTTTATTTCGAAAAATTATCCAACTTCCCAGTTAGTAGCGGAAGAATGCAAGATTTCAGTAACTGTAATAGGGGTTTCACCTGCAGCACTATATATTTATATGTAGGATATTATTCACCAGATTTTCTTGAGTCACTGCACAAGCAATCAGCTATTATTTACTTGACTTTGTGGGAGTTAGCACAATGGATCCGAAAGGAACGCATTTTTTTTTTGGATATATCCACTCTGTAAAATATAGTTTCCAAACATTTAATTTTAATTGATAGGTATTATCATAAAAAAGATCATTCAAAATTTAATAGGCTTGAATCAATTTATTATTTTGTTTTTATATTGAATATTTAAAAATATTCAAATTAATATTTTAATGAGGATTCGGCATTATCAAAGAAAAGAATCCCCGAATGATGCTAGCCAATTTCTCAAATCATAGTTTTCTAATTTCCTTTCATTTTCAATTTTTTTTATTTATCATCGTATACCTAGACTATTTATTTTATCTACAACCAATAAAATTAGTAATGTTTATTATTAAATCTATGAAATGAGTAAACTGTCATAAACTCATTACGGACACACTTTTCTTAGATTGACATTAGCGTATTGAAGGTGCGGCAGTGCTAGGTTTGACAAAAAAGTTCAGCTTCAACAACAGCATTTAAGAAAAGTGTTCTCCAATAAGTTTCTAATCGTCAAACCATCTAGAATCTAAATAATTATCACAAACAATTCATTCCACCTCTTCTTTTCACAAGCCATTCAAGTGGTTTACATTTTTTGAAGGTCCAGAGTCGTCTCATTCCTCATCACCAATTAATTCGACTCATTAAACCTGGTATAGCACCACTCTTTTCGTCATTATCACCATTCTTCTGTTGGCCATTCTTACGGCCCGATCCATAATTAGGAAATAGTTAAACACCCTACAATTCAGTGGAGTCAATCTGCTGCAATAGAGACTACAAATACCATGTGGTGTTAGGTTTTAGGCAGTTTTAGTTCTCATTTCGAAATATACAAGGTCCCGAAGTTTAATCGGGACTATTTTGTATTTCACATATTTTTCTAACAATTCCTCTAATTTTTATTAAATTTTTATCACATAAATTAAAACCATATTCTTAAATACAGTATAATAATAATTAGGGAGGTGTCGTTTAATTGGGCAGAATTATGACGATGGATATAAACATAATTATGCGAAGTGAAACGATTGGAACCCTTTTCAGGATATTATTAAGAGCTCTGGCTATGCAAGAGTCGCGGGCAAGTTTGATGCACAGGGTAAAATTGAATGAAATAGAAATAATACTTGACAGGATTGAAAACAAATCAAGACTTTTCTAGCGCGAATGGAAATGTTGTTGAAGGCAAACTCAAATAAGTCAAGTTAAAACTGGCTAAACAATTATTGAACACCTTGGGATGAAATCTTACATTAAAAGAAAACGAAACACCCTTACTGCTCCTTTAAAAGCCGTCACGGTTTATTGATGCTTAAATCTTCTAAATCATCTAAAAACAAAGAGTAAATGTTCGCCTTTTGTCGATGAGAAAAAGTTCATCGTTGACGAGGTTGCAAATTGCCATAACACGCGAGTGATCGTCTGTGACTCTTCATAAAAGTATCTTCTATGAATGCAGAACAAAGGTGATGCCTCCTCATTTCATCGAAGCTGGACTTAAAATCAACACAGCGGAGTAGTTGAATTTTGTTCTGTTGCTCCGGATTCGGAGAAACTACGATGCTACCAAAGTCATGCTTCTTAAAAATTATGCATCAGCATGAAGTGAAACAACTCCAGACTTTCATGAAGGAGAATCTTCCCTTGTTTGTCCCGAATGAAGTTTGGCATAGAGTTTCTCCAGATCTGAATTTTTGAGAGTATTGGATAATTGGCGTGAGTTAATAAAAGTCTAACGTTAATGAACACCCTTTATATAAACTCTCTGAAGACAGACATTATATAGAAGAGTATTCCGGAGTCTTGATGCCGATGAAATAAAGAGGAGGTTGTTCATAGTTTTGCCAGAGGATCTCTCAAAAATTATTATGATAATAGGCAGTTAAAATATACACAGAGAAAGGATTAGTTGAATCAAATCAAATTTGATTTGTTTTAACTCATATGAATGGGTTATTTTCGCGCCAACCTACGTGGTGAGTTGCAGGTACTACTTAAAAGTAGTTAAATTGACGTGGGTTAAAACAAAACAGTCGTTTTGACTCACTCCTAAACTTAAAAAAAGTTGCTCCAAATCACAAAGTAAGTTAATTTATACACCAGATACATTGGATTAACAGTCTTTGTGAGTTACTACAATACACTCTGTTATAGTTGTTTCAACATACTTTAAAATTCTCAAAAAAGTAACTTTCAACCCTCATAGTAAGTTGATTCAATCTATAAAATGAATTGAATTAACTAATGTTTGATGACACACCACGTCATAGTTGTTTTAACACACGTGAAAACATGAATAAAGTCCAACTAACTCACGTAATGAATTGATTCAAAGCATAAATTGATGACCCATTAGATATGAGTAAACTTTTTTCTCTGTGTACTAAGATGGTACTGTTAACAAACAAAATTCAAGAGTTTGGGAAAGGGTAAACCCTTAAAATATCCATGCCTTACCTCTTCAGTCTCAACGGGTAACAGTTTGGTAAGTAGTTACAACGCATGAAGTTATTGGATACAATTTTTTTAAAATTTGGTTGGAATTTCAGTCACTGGTAATTCAGAACGTTATTTAAAGATTCTTAATTATTAATTTTCTCTATTGTATCAGAAAAAGAGATTGGTAATTGTGATTTTTTTGCAAGACGGTGCCACATGCCACTCAGCACGATTTTCAATGGCTGCTCTGAGGTATACATTTCCTTGCAAGTTGATTTCAAAATTTGATGATATTCAATAGGTGTTCCGCGTTCTCCCAATCCTACAGTTTCTGATTTTTATTTGTGGGGTTAATTGAATAGCAAAGTATAAAGGAACATCCCCGCCACAACTTCATATACCTAAAGGTAAACATCATGGTAGAAATTAACAGAACTGATTATGCATCGGGACAGAGAGTCGTTTCATCGACTATCAAAAGAATGCATGAATGTTTAGCAGTTCGTGGTGGTTATTTAACGTCTGAAATATTCAAAAGTAGAGTATAGTTTTGTGAAACGTAGGATTTTAGCTTCTAAATTGTTAATTCATTTTTCCATGTTAATCAACAAATTCTATGTATAATAAGTGTTTTTAAACTGGCCTTTTAAAGCTCAAACTGTACAATGATATGTCTATAATATTAGTGTCAATAAACTTTCTAATCAACGCACCATTACTCAGCAATGATTATTTAATTTATGTTATCATCATTATCTATTTCCTTATTATTTATCAGCATCGCAATAACCTATTTTCTCTGTACCTTCTTTCTTATCGTTAATAATATATTATACAATACCATACATAGTTAGAGGTTTGAGAACTGATAAAAATATTATAGGTATATCGTCATATTAATATATTAATTAATTATCGTATATTAATATATTAATTAATTATCGTATATTAATATATTAGTCGGGATATCTTTCACCTCATTAATAAAATAATTTCATAAAAGGAATATTAAACATTGCTTGTCAGAGATTATACATTTTAATAAGACTCTATTTTATGTTTTTAAAGATAAAATTGAAAAGTACCTACTGATAGAATGAGTAACTATTTTATTATTAACAGGAAGATCAATCCAAAATTGTACATACAGCATTATAGGTAAGGCAATTTTATGATTTGGATTTATAAAGCAAGGAAAATACAACTTACTAGTGGTAACCCGTGCAAAATACACGGTAACGAGCATATATTCCTATTTTGTTTAATATTTAGGGTCTTACATATCCCATTTCTATTTAATTTAAAATTTAGTAGGTAAAAAAAAAAAAAAAATTCCATCCTGTGACGTCATCAAATATATGAGTTTTGTCGTTACATAATAAATTAATATATAAGACAGATGTATCAATAACTACAAAATACAAACATTAAAAATCATTCAAATAATCACACAATGAAAATTAAAATATATAGTTATAGCGATCACGATCAATTCAATGATTGAAATGGAAGAAATAGAATAGAATCCATTCATTTACATTAAATAATAAAATCATGTTAAATTCGTAATTGTTTAATTAAATATGTTTTAAATATAATTTATTTCGAATATTTATTCATGTTCCCACCCATCAATATCAATATTAAAATTAATTATTATATTTTCAATCGTGCAAAATATGTCATTTATTTAAGTGAGAAAAAATGTTAACCAACGTTGAATTTTATTTTTTATTTTCTAATTTTGGTCATATCTCGGAAAGTACTTCTAATTTCGAAAAACTGTTTACGCAGATATTTTTGTAGACTATTTTTTACATATCATAGATATTTTTTCGATTTGATTATTGTAAATTTTATTTTTTTAATTATTACCATGTATTTAACTATTCGAATTAAATCCCTATGTATTCCATTATAACTTAAGATTTGAATAATTCAAAAAACCGTTCGAATTCCGTAAAACAAATCAATAGCGTTCTGTATAGGACAATAAACCGGACGTTTCCAGAAAATTTCAGCCCATTCTGTTGGATAGTCTCTGAAAATATCCTGGAAAGTATGCAGGATTAATTCCTATGTTTCCCATTATTAATCAAGTGTTAATAATTCGAAAGCCCTTTTTGAATTTCGAAAAATCCTATTGACACATTAAATTCAACACCACTTTCTAGAAAGTTGTATATTTTCAAGACTCTAGGTTCAGCCGTTTGTGAGTAATATTGCTACAAGTAACACACACACAGACAGACAGATGTAGCGTATTATATATTCGATAAATTTCGTAACTATACTACCAATTGCTTTAAAATTACAAACCGTTAGTGTGACGGACAGAAAGATTATAATTATACGTATAGGATAATAAAAGTCTGTATATTTTTATGTGAATGGTCTATATTTGCAATATAACATTTATAAAATGTTAATGTTTTTTTAATTACTTTCATTCACTTTATTATTCAATAAACGTCAAACAGTACGTTAAAGTTTAAAATTTATAATATTAATTATTCCAAGAAAGCTGTTCATTCCAAAGAGAATTTCCTCAACATCCTCTACACAGATGACGAGCCGACAGTTCCGATTTCCCGTAGAATTGGCGATCCTGCGTTTCTTGATCGGTAACTCTTTGTAGCGGAAGATCTCGAGCTCAGTTACTCGTTCCTTCTCTCCTTTATTCTTTAGCGACTTCTTCTTAAATTATCGGGTGTCCCTATTCCCCGTGTTTATCTTCCTTGTTCGTAACGAATAGGAATGGTGTTCCTTCTTCTTGCCTCTCTCCTGTTCTACTCTAGAGCTCTGATACGCAGCGATTGCTCATCTAATCTTCTTCGTTAGTCTCTTCTTCCATAAGAAGATCTTCTTGATGAAGAATTGGAGTTTGAAGACATCACATGTGTCCCGTATCTTCCCCTACAATGAACTGGAGATCTTCTTTTCATCTCATATTCTTCATAATCTTGAGAATTGGCTCTTGCACTCATGGGTAACCCGCAGCAAAACATCCTAGCCAAGAAATTTCCAAGTCGTGCACCGAATCCCATTTTGTTGAAAAATTGAGCGTAGGTCTCTTACCAAGTCAGTGTCTTACTAAAAATTATATTGCATTTTTAACATTTATATTCTTGCTTCTCATAGCTATGATACCGAGACAAATTTTCTATATTTCATAAATTAAATTCGTCTTACCGCGTTAGGCTGAGTTTACATAGAGCTACACCTCACGCTACACGCTATCCGTTTTGAGAAGGCACGCG
>CANNZV010001484.1:0-14462 GCA_947561585.1 Caprella mutica
ACTATCAGAGAAAAGAGTCACTGTGATGAAGTAGTATCAGAGAAAAGAGTCACTGTGATGATGTACTATCAGAGAAAAGAGTCACTGTGATGATGTACTATCAGAGGAAAGAGTCACTGTGATGATGTACTATCAGAGAAAAGAGTCACTGTGATGATGTACTATCAGAGAAAAGAGTCACTGTGATGATGTACTATCAGAGAAAAGAGTCACTGTGATGA
The DNA here is from genome assembly GCA_947561585.1 of Caprella mutica. Classification (NCBI taxonomy): domain Eukaryota; kingdom Metazoa; phylum Arthropoda; class Malacostraca; order Amphipoda; family Caprellidae; genus Caprella; species Caprella mutica. Next base: position 222 of record CANNZV010001484.1, read on the forward strand.
TGTACTATCAGAGAAAAGAGTCACTGTGATGATGTACTATCAGAGAAAAGAGTCACTGTGATGATGTACTATCAGAGAAAAGAGTCACTGTGATGATATACTATCAGAGAAAAGAGTCACTGTGATGATGTACTATCAGAGAAAAGAGTCACTGTGATGATGTACTATCAGAGAAAAGAGTCACTGTGATGATATACTATCAGAGAAAAGAGTCACTGTGATGATGTACTATCAGAGAAAAGAGTCACTGTGATGATGTACTATCAGAGAAAAGAGTCACTGTGATGATGTACTATCAGAGAAAAGAGTCACTGTGATGATGTACTATCAGAGAAAAGAGTCACTGTGATGATGTACTATCAGAGAAAAGAGTCACTGTGATGATATACTATCAGAGAAAAGAGTCACTGTGATGATGTACTATCAGAGAAAAGAGTCACTGTGATGATGTACTATCAGAGAAAAGAGTCACTGTGATGATATACTATCAGAGAAAAGAGTCACTGTGATGATGTACTATCAGAGAAAAGAGTCACTGTGATGATGTACTATCAGAGAAAAGAGTCACTGTGATGATGTACTATCAGAGAAAAGAGTCACTGTGATGATGTACTATCAGAGAAAAGAGTCACTGTGATGATGTACTATCAGAGAAAAGAGTCACTGTGATGATATACTATCAGAGAAAAGAGTCACTGTGATGATGTACTATCAGAGAAAAGAGTCACTGTGATGATGTACTATCAGAGAAAAGAGTCACTGTGATGATGTACTATCAGAGAAAAGAGTCACTGTGATGATTTACTATCAGATAAAAGAGTCACTGTGATGATGTACTATCAGAGAAAAGAGTCACTGTGATGATGTACTATCAGAGAAAAGAGTCACCGTTATGATTTACTATCAGAAAAAAGAGTCACTGTGATGATGAACTATCAGAGAAAAGAGTCACTGTGATGATGTACTATCAGAGAAAAGAGTCACTGTGATGATGTACTATCAGAGAAAAGAGTCACTGTGATGATGTACTATTAGGGAAAAGAGTCACTGTGATGATGTACTATCAGAGAAAAGAGTCACTGTGATGATGTACTATCAGAGAAAAGAGTCACTGTTATGATGTACTATCAGAGAAAAGAGTCACTGTGATGATGTACTATCAGAGAAAAGAGTCACTGTGATGATGTACTATCAGAGAAAAGAGTCACTGTGATGATGTACTATCAGAAAAGAGTCACTGTGATGATGTACTATTAGGGAAAAGAGTCACTGTGATGATGTACTATCAGAGAAAAGAGTAACTGTGATGATGTACTATCAGAAAAAATAGTCACTGTGATGATGTACTATCAGAGAAAAGAGTCACTGTGATGATGTACTTTTAGGGAAAAGAGTCACTGTGATGATGTACTATCAGAGAAAAGGGTCACTGTGATGATGTACTATCAGAGAAAATAGTCACTGTGATGATGTACTATCAGGGAAAAGAGTCACTGTGATGATGTACTATCAGAGAAAAGAGTCACTGTGATGATGTACTATCAGGAAAAAGAGTCACTGTGATGATGCACTATCAGAGAAAAGAGTCACTGTGATGATGTACTATCAGAGAAAAGAGTCACTGTGATGATGTACTATCAGAGGAAAGAGTCACTGTGATGATGTACTATTAGGGAAAAGAGTCACTGTGATGATGTACTATCAGAGAAAAGAGTCACTGTGATGAAGTAGTATCAGAGAAAAGAGTCACTGTGATGATGTACTATCAAAGAAAAGAGTCACTGTGATGATGTACTATCAGAGGAAAGAGTCACTGTGATGATGTACTATCAGAGAAAAGAGTCACTGTGATGATGTACTATCAGAGAAAAGAGTCACTGTGATGATGTACTATCAGAGAAAAGAGTCACTGTGATGATGTACTATCAGAGAAAAGAGTCACTGTGATGATGTACTATCAGAGAAAAGAGTCACTGTGATGATGTACTATCAGAGAAAAGAGTCACTGTGATGATATACTATCAGAGAAAAGAGTCACTGTGATGATGTACTATCAGAGAAAAGAGTCACTGTGATGATGTACTATCAGAGAAAAGAGTCACTGTGATGATATACTATCAGAGAAAAGAGTCACTGTGATGATGTACTATCAGAGAAAAGAGTCACTGTGATGATGTACTATCAGAGAAAAGAGTCACTGTGATGATGTACTATCAGAGAAAAGAGTCACTGTGATGATGTACTATCAGAGAAAAGAGTCACTGTGATGATGTACTATCAGAGAAAAGAGTCACTGTGATGATATACTATCAGAGAAAAGAGTCACTGTGATGATGTACTATCAGAGAAAAGAGTCACTGTGATGATGTACTATCAGAGAAAAGAGTCACTGTGATGATATACTATCAGAGAAAAGAGTCACTGTGATGATGTACTATCAGAGAAAAGAGTCACTGTGATGATGTACTATCAGAGAAAAGAGTCACTGTGATGATGTACTATCAGAGAAAAGAGTCACTGTGATGATGTACTATCAGAAAAAAGAGTGCACTGTGATGATGTACTAGTCAGAGAAAAGAGTCACTGTGATGATGTACTATCAGAGAAAAGAGTCACTGTGATGATGTACTATCAGAGAAAAGAGTCACTGTGATGATGTACTATCAGAGAAAAGAGTCACTGTGATGATGTACTTCACTTCTTAGGTTCTCACTCTGAACTAAAAGAAGTTTGTGTATAATGGTAGGAGGATATCATTGGCACATGTGTTCCAAATGAAATAGTTCCAACCACATGTGTTCCAAATGAAATTATATATAGAAAGAGAGAAAGAGAGACATGTTGTATGATACAGCAAGAGATACGGGGGTGATACAGAGAGAGATACAGGGGTGATACAGATAGAGATACAGGGATGATACAGAGAGAGATACAGGGGTGATACAGATAGAGATACAGGGGTGATACTGATAGAGATACAGGGGTGATACAGAGAGAGATACGGGGGTGATACAGAGAGAGATACAGGGGTGATACAGATAGAGTTACATAGATGATACAGATAGGTTCACAGGGGTGATACAGATACAGTTACAGGGATGATACAAATAGAGATACAGTGGTGATACAGATAGAGGTAAAGAGGTGATACAGATAGAGATACTGTGGTGATACAGATAGAGATACAGGGGTGATACAAGAAGAGATACAGGGGTGAAACATAAGTCACACAATGAGTCACAAGGATAAAGGGACCATCAAAAGGCACAATATGCCCATCCAAGGATGGCCCCTGTGCACAGCCAGCTGTGCGCTCGACGTTGGGTTAACAACGGAGCAAGGTGAATCTCTCTCCATCACTTCCAACTTGGAACCTAAGCACTCCAAACCGTACTCCCAAACCTGACAAAGGAAGAACCTCCACCAGGCGTAGGAGCAAAGTTTGGGAACAATCATTAGCTCCAAGTTTTTCCTGGACTAGGTCAGTCAAACCCTCCAATCACTGCCCCCTTCACAGGGGCCGCCCGAAGGCAGTCCCTGAGACGGTGACAGGACGCAGGGTGTGACCTGATCTCTCTAGCCGCGGAAAGGTGCCAGGTTTTCTCTTAGTTGGGTGGTAGGAGTTGAAGTAAGAGTGCTATCAGACAAGATAGCTAAGACTCTCATCTCAACTCCGAGGTCAAGTCATGGAGGCGCTTGACAGCTCAGTAAGCTAGCTCACTGAGTATCCTGTCAAGTCGCCTTTTGAATGTTGACAAAATTTACCGGCAGTCTGTTCCAAACATTACAGATATTAACCAGCATGAAGTTCTCTAGCTGAGCAGTGGTGAACCGAGGCGGAACCACCTCCCACCCGTGGTTGCGGGTGGGGTTCACACACAGCGAAAAGTAGTCTTCGGGATCAACTCGACTTATCCCTCGAAGGATCTTAAAAGTCTCAATGAGTTGACCCCTCAAACGTCGCTGCTCAAGCGTGAAGAGGCCCAGGTCTTCTAACCGACGTGCGTATCCCTTGGATCGGATTTCAGGTACAAGTTTAGTCGCTCTCGCTTGCACTCGTTCCAACCGCTGGACATCTGCTCGCAACGTCGTTGACCAGAACTGGACTGCAAACTCTAAAAGAGGTCTTACCAGAGAGTTGTACAGGGTGAGGACTGTCTCTCTGTTTCGGTTGAATTGCCTCTTGATGTACCCTAGGATCTTGTTTGCTCTCTTCTCAGCTTCCAGGCACTGCCGAGAGAACTTGAGATCCCTGGTGATCCTAACTCCAAGATCCTTCTGTACATCAGTGGGTCCTATTTGGGCTCCAAGTAGCGTGTAGACAGCTTCAGCATTCCTAAAACCAGCATGAAGTACTCTACACTTGTCCACATTGAAGGGCATCTGCCACTTTTCCGACTATTCTCCGATCTTGAAAGGATTACGTTGGAGTTGTCCGATGGCCTCTGGACTTGCAGCGTTGATACTAATCCTTGTGTCATCATCAAACTTGGATACCCTACTGACGAGTCCTACGTCAAGATCATTTATGTAAATAATAAAGAGCAGAGGACCAAGGACTGAGCCCTGGGGAACTTCGCTGGTTACGGAGCTCCACACAGAAGCCACGCCATTGACCACCACTCTTTTCATCTGTTATTTAGCCATGACCTGATCCATTGTAGAACTCGACCACCTACACCAATAGCTGCTATTTTTGCCATTAACCTCTTGTGTGGTACCTTGTCAAATGCCTTCTTGAAATCAAGGTAGACGATGTCAACAGCTTTGGATTTGTCATGCTCCTGAAGAACGTAGTAGAAGAACTCTAGTAAGTTTGTCTTCTTATGATTAAGGTCCTCCTTCAGTGGTTTCTGAGGCTTGAACAGCTTCACAGCCAGCTGTTCGGCAAATAAATTGCTGCCTCGACCACTGAACTGTATCCCGTCCTTTCAGTAGAGATCATCTCTTCCGAAAAAGAGATGCCAGAGGTCAACATACTTGAGGCTGTAGGTCCGACATAGGTTACTCAGTCGACCATTTATCGCCTGAGCTCTTCCATAATGCTCATTAGTGGCTTTCTTCCTAGGCAAAAGCCACACAACGATACCTCTGTTGACCTTGGACTTAACAGCACTGAATAGCCTATTAAAGTCCTTGACTATACTTTCAATTGGACCACTTATCCGTGAGTTCAGGAACAGGTCATTTCTTCCATCTGAGACAATCAGAGTACTGTTTCTGTCTATGTTCAGTTTTTGGATCTCCTGGACAATCCTGCTTATCTTGGCACCAGGGAAGCACAGTATTTATTTTTATTTATTGAACCAATATACCCTTTATAATGAGGAATTGGAGTCAGGGTCACTACCAATTCCATAAAAAAAACTTAATTCTACTGCTACTAGGGAACATTGAGGCCCACATAAGCTAAGAGCTTCGAGGGCAACCTAAAATTAAATTAAAAAAAAAATCACATTACTGATATTAGCTTACAAGACAGACATGCTTTATTATTAACGATGTTAAGAGTCTAATAGTGACTTTTTAAGTTTTGATTTGAATGCAATTAATGACTCTGCTTCCCTAATGCTAAGATCAATCTGATTCCAAAATTTACAACCTACATAATAAATAGATGACTGAGACTTAATTTTAGAATATCGAGGTAAAGTAATTTGAGAGTTATTGCGCGTTGAATAGCTATGCTGGTTAGTGTGATTAACTATATAATACTGAAGATCACTATCAAAATTCCCAACATTAACACAATTATACAGATAGGTTCCAAGATTACAGATGAAGATGCTTTCCAATTTCATAATGTTCAGTTCTTAAAGAAGCTCCTCAGTATGGTTCAAGAAGCCAGCTCCCATGATCACTCTGATAGCCCTTTTTTGGTGGATAAATAAACTGTTAGTGATACGTTTAGGTGCAGCATACCAGGCTATTATACAATAATTTAGATAAGGATGAACAATAGAATAATAGATTTTAAGAACACTACGGGGTAAATATCTACTTATTTTGCACATAATGCCAACACCTTTGGAAACCTTATTAGACATCATATTAACATTGGGACCGAAATTTAGGTTATTGTCAAATATAAGACCAAGATACTTAATCGAACCCACACATCCAATATCAGTTGCATCAAGTTTTATTGACTGTAGAGTGAAATTATTCCTGTACGAAAATACCATATACTTTGTTTTATCAATGTTCAATTTCAATCTATTGGCATTTAGCCATTTTGACACAGAGCTCAGATGATCATTGATTTGAATATGAACAATATTCACACTTTGCCTTGGGAATTTAAATGATATGGATGTGTCATCCGCAAATAGAAAATAATCAAGATTGGCATTACAATTAGGAAAATCATTGACATAAACAAGAAACAACCAAGGACCAAGTATATTTCCCTGAGGCACCCCACATGTAATATTTTCATAACTAGAAGTAATATCATCTATGCATACATACTGCTTACGTTCACTCAAGTAGGAACGGAACCATTCATGGGGGATGCCTCTGATACCATAGAAATACAATTTATCTAGCAAAATTTCGTGGTATACACAGTCAAATGCTTTTTTTAAGTCGAGAAACATTGTAAAGAATAAATTATCACTGTCCAGTGAATCATAAATTTTATGTAACAAGTTCAGAACAGCCTGAGATGTACTCTTACCCGGACGGAATCCATACTGGTGTTTAAAAAGGATATTACGACTATCCAAATAGCATAGGGGTTGCGAGTGAACAGCTCTTTCATAAATTTTAGAAAAATTACTAAGAATCGAGATGGGCCTAAAGTTATTAACACTCAGAGAATCACCGTCCTTAAATATGGGCACAACTCTAGCAGTCTTTAAGAACTTAGGAAATTGTCCAATTACAAATGAAATATTGATTAAAGACTCAAGTATAGGAGACAAAAGATCACTAAGTGAACTGAGTACATAAATAGGTATCTCATCCAAATGACAAGATTTAATCTTCAAACTATTGATAATTTTATAGACAGACTCGGAAGACACAGGGCTAAGATAAAATGAATGTAAATAATTTCCAGTCAGGTACTGTCTATAATTTACAGTTGTATCACCTAACAAACTACCAATCCGTGAACCAATGGAAGAAAAATATTCATTGAACAGTGATGCCACATTCTGCGAATCAGTTATTAATGTATTATTGTGGAACAATTTATAATCAGTGGCTTTCTTAATAACGTTAGGTTTAATAATTTCATTAATTAATTTCCAAGTTGCTCGTAAGTTAGTTTTCAAATTAGTAAATTTAGAATTATAATATTCTATTTTTTTTGTCGTATCAGAGAAGTAACCAAATTACGGTACCTGCAGTAAGCCTGTTTACTCATCCTACCCATCATGTACCCATCCTGTAGTACTCTGTTCTCGCGACAAAGCTGCTTGTAGCGTAGGCCGGTTTGTCTCCCGACGAGAGAGTCACCCACCAGGAGGTTCACGGTTTCCCTCTCTGGTGGAACCGTAGCTCTACCTTTCAGCTTCGTTTCGCTCTTCCTCCTCTCTGTGTCAGGACGGCTTTTTGTCCTAACACTTTTGGCAACGCTTCTGCCTACATTGCCGTTTAAATCTCTGGCTCCTGAGGAAACTTCCATAGCCACTACAGAAGTGGCTGGCTTCTGGGGGACAGGATCTCTCAATTGGACGCTCCGGGAAGAATGCCTCTCAGAGTCATCCTTCGACCTCTTTGCCTCCAGGGACGCCAGTCTGATTTCTATAATGTCCATTGTGGACTCCTGGATGTCAAACCGACACTCCAGGGGAACAAGAAGCGATTTAAGAGTGCTGGTGGCGGTGCTAGGAACAGATACCCGATTCTCACACTGCTTCTCTCGGAGGTTTCTGAGTTCCTCGGCATGTTGTACCTCTTGACGGTCTAAACTTTTTCGGAGGTCAGAAATGACCTTCTCGTACTTCACGAGTTTTGCGGCCTGACTCTCAATTTTGAGAAAGAGCTCGCAAAAGAGGCACACGCTCAGCCTCGTGAGATCCGCTGCCTTTCCCTTCTTGAAGTCAATTGACCACTTCTTCTTTTTGAACCTGAAACATTCATGTTTCAGGGCACTAGGTCCGTTTTTCCCCTTCTGAGGTCCAGGTGGGACGTCACGGACTCCTGCCTTTTTCCCTCTCACTCCTGATCTAGTAGCCTGACTACCAAATCTTCTGGTGCTCACTGTCTGAGCACCTGTACAGGGTTGTTGTGCTTCGGCAAGGGTGGGAGATTGGGGCTCTACCAAGCCACAGGGATGTGAGTTTTCCATAGAATATTTAGATTTGCCATCACTACTACCTCCCCCGCCACCACGGACGGCAACCAGGGCAAGGTACATGAGTCTCATAAGTACAGAGACCCTCCTTAGGGAGTATATGAGTGAGGATTCCCTCCGTAGCGGTCAGAACGACGGTTTCCCTCCAAGGCAAGACCTCTCACCTTGAGGGGGAGGCAATATGCCTCTGCCCTCGTTCTTTTCCACTGGTTTAGCTCGATAACGATAGTATCAAATCAATATTCAGTTCAGATCAATGAGTTTGCAGGGTCGTTATAAGGATTTAAAATCAGAGTTACCCTTTCTTAGCCTTCCTCTTTAGATTCGTGAGACATACAGGGCTGGGGTGGTTTTATATCGGAGTTTTCCTTCTCTTAGCCTTTCCTCAATTGGTGGGACCTACAAGGCAGCAGGCGGTGTTAAGTCAGAGTTTCCTTCTCCTAGCCTTTCCAATAATAGGTAGGCCTGACAAAGCAGCAGGCACTTTTTGTCAGAGTTTGTCCTCTCTTAGGATACCCAGCCATTACAGTCAGGGCTTCACGCTTAACGGCACCTATGCCGGATAACGTATCCCCGTGGACTCACGACTGCTATCATTACCGAACAGTACGGTCCGCCACTGCTTATTCAGTATATTCGCAGCTAGCCTGCATATCTGCAGGCCGTTCGGCTATCCGCCACCTGCCGAGGCGCTCCACATAAGTTGTCAGCTACCCACATTCCGTCTTATGAATAAGAAAGCTTAAAGTTACCTTAAAACTAAACTCATTCTAAGACTTCCAGCAGCCTGTTTTCACAAGGACAGGAGTGATACATCAAGAGATGCAGGGGTGATACAGAGAGAGAAACAGGGGTGATACAGATAGAAATACAGGGGTGATACAGATAGAGATATGGAGGTGATACAGATAGATATACAGTGGTGATACAGTTAAAGATACTGGGAGGATACAGATAGAGATATAGTGGTGAAACTGATAGAGATAAAGGGTTGATACAGAGAGAGATATAGGGGTGATACAGTGAGAGATACAGGTGTGATACATATAGAGATACAGAGGTGATACAGATAAAGATACAGGGGTGATACAGAGAGAGATAAAGGGGCGATACAGATATAGATACATAAGTGATACAGATAGAGATACAGGGGTAATGCTGATAGAGGGGTGATACAGATAGAGGTGCAGGGGTGATACAGAGGTGACACAAATAGAGATAGATGGGGTGATACAGATAGAGATACAGGGGTGATACATATAAAGATGCAGGGGTGATACAGATAGATATACAGGGGTGATACAGATACAAATACTGGGGTGATACAAATAGAGATACAGGGGTGATACAGTTAGAGATACATGGGTGATACAGATAGAGGTACATGGGTGATACAGATACAGATACAGGGTTGATACAAATAGAGATACAGGGGTGATACAGTTAGAGATACAGGGGTGATACAGATAGAGGTACATGGGTGATACAGATACAGACACAGATACAGGGGTGATACAGATAGAGATACAGGGGGTGATACGGATAGAGATACAGAGGTGATACAGATAGAGGTACATGGGTGATACATCAGGTTGGCTCTTCGGAGGTTTGGAACAATATCAGGCGAAGATTATTAGCCGAAAAATTGGTTTATGTGCCCACATCTGGTTACTCTCTAATGCAGTGTGATTAACATTGGTAATCTGCCATTCTTTAGTGCTATTTTTAATATTTTTCTTAATATCTATTTTCATAATTGATTTTGGTATCGGTAGCCGTCGTATCAGAGGGAGAGTCCGAAATACGATTCCCAGGCGATCTGTGATAGCTGTGATAGTAGCCATTCACCGGTTATTGCAGGCGATTCTGCTTCACAAGATTCAGTTAGCATGGACAAGGTTTATGAGCTTCTGCTAATTGGCGATGCATTATCCAGATGGCGGTATGAAGCTAGTCAGGTGGCTTCCAATTTGGGAAAATCAATCTGCAGGTGGCTCAGTTTTAAGAGACTGATTCATTAGTTACTCTCCCAGTACCCATAGTCCCTGTTGTTCGCAATCACCATTTTTCAGAGGATAGTTAAGTACAAAAGTTGAAATCAGGAAGCAAAGAAAACGTGGCCGAAAATTTAGGTCTCGGAAATTTCGATCCAATTTAATAATGATGTTTTTAAAGAACAATAATAATAGAAAAAGTTGAAATTATGAACACTAAATTTTGTAGTTTATTCATACAAAAGTGGATAACATTATTACCCGTTGTAAAATTATACGTAGTATTAGTAATTTGGACATGTTTTGATATTTAACAGGAGATTTGAGCAGAAATTTCGGTCTTGATAAATTCGGTCTGAGGTATAAATGTGAACTTATCAGTTAGATGTAACAAGACATTTTTTAGTCAGTGAAATGATTTCGAACACTATGTTGAATATAAATAAGAAATAATGAAATTCATTAATAAAATGTTTCCAACTGTTTTTGCCCATGAATAATGATTTTACGAATGGTATCAGACAATATTTTAATTTCACTGTCATTAAAATAATATCAGAGCTAAATCATAAGCTTTGGCCTTCAAAACTTAATAATTGATACATACTAAGCTAACAAAATGAATATTCATAAGGGATACTAGACTATATGTACACTTGAATTGAATAGAACACATACAAAAACAATGATCCTATTATTAATAAGAAGATTCAAACTATTGTTTTAAATATACCAATGTTTAAATTAAAAACAATTTATTTTAGAGTTTTTGAGAAAATCGATTTTACTCATTTTTCAATTCATTCTGATGCAATTTTTAATGGGAAACAATAATTAAAAAATGATACTAGATTTCACATATCTGTATTTTAAATAAATCAAATTAATCCAATTTGATATATATATCGGTCATAATTGAACTTTTGCCAGGCGTGCTTGAGTCCCTAGTATTTTTCATTCCTAGAATAAAATTTTCATTACTGAATTTTCCAAACAGAATTTATCGAGACAGAATAATCCTAGAGCCTAGAGAAAAGAGTCACTGTGATGATGTACTTTCAAAGAAAAGAGTCACTGAGATGATGTACTATCAGAAAAAAGAGTCAGTGTGATGATGTACTATCAGAGAAAAGAGTCACTGTGATGATGTAATATCAGAGAAAAGAGTCACTGTGATGATGTACTATCAGAGAAAAGAGTCACTGTGATGATGTACTATCAGAGAAAAGAGTCACTGTGAAGATGTACTATCAGAGAAAAGAGTCACTGTGATGATGTACTTTCAAAGAAAAGAGTCACTGAGATGATGTACTATCAGAGAAAAGAGTCAGTGTGATGATGTACTATCAGAGAAAAGAGTCACTGTGATGATGTACTATCAGAGAAAAGAGTCACTGTGATGATGTACTATCAGAGAAAAGAGTCACTGCGTTGACGTACTATCAGAGAAAAGAGTAACTGTGATGATGTACTATCAGAGAAAAGAGTCACTGTGATGATGTACTATCAGAGAAAAGAGTCACTGTGATGATGTACTATCAGAGAAAAGAGTCACTGTGATGATGTACTATCAGAGAAAAGAGTCACTGTGATGATGTACTATCAGAGAAAAGAGTCACTGCGTTGACGTACTATCAGAGAAAAGAGTAACTGTGATGATGTACTATCAGAGAAAAGAGTCACTGTGATGATGTACTATCAGAGAAAAGAGTCACTGTGATGATGTACTATCAGAGAAAAGAGTCACTGCGTTGACGTACTATCAGAGAAAAGAGTAACTGTGATGATGTACTATCAGAGAAAAGAGTCACTGTGATGATGTACTATCAGAGAAAAGAGTCACTGTGATGATGTACTATCAGAGAAAAGAGTCACTGTGATGATGTACTATCAGAGAAAAGAGTCACTGTGATGATGTACTATCAGAGAAAAGAGTCACTGCGTTGACGTACTATCAGAGAAAAGAGTAACTGTGATGATGTACTATCAGAGAAAAGAGTCACTGTGATGATGTACTATCAGAGAAAAGAGTCACTGTGATGATGTTCTATCAGAGAAAAGAGTCACTGTGATGATATACTATCAGAGAAAAGAGTCACAGTGATGATGTACTATCAGAGAAAAGAGTCACAGTGATGATGTACTATCAGAGAAAAGAGTCACTGTGATGATGTACTATCAGAGAAAAGGGTCACTGTGATGATGTACTATCAGAGAAAAGAGTCACTGTGATGATGTACTATCAGAGAAAAGAGTCACTGTGTTGATGTTCTATCAGAAAAAAGAGTCACTGTGATGATATACTATCAAAGAAAAGAGTCACTGTGATGATGTACTATCAAAGAAAAGAGTCACTCTGATGATATACTATCAGAGAAAAGCGACACTGTGATGATGTACTATCAGAGAAAAGAAAAGAGTCACTGTGATGATGTACTATCAGAGAAAAGAGACACTGTGATGATGTACTATCAAAGAAAGGAGTCACTGTGATGATGTACTATCAGAGAAAAGAGACACTGTGATGATGTACTATCAAAGAAAAGAGTCACTGTGATGATGTACTATAAGAGAAAATAGTCACTGTGATGATGTACTATCAAAGAAAAGAGTCACTGTGATGATGTACTATCAAAGAAAAGAGTCACTGTGATGATGTACTATCAGAGGAAAGAGTCACAGTGATGATGTAAAATCAGAGAAAAGAGTCAGTGTGATGATGTACTATCAAAGAAAAGAGTCACTGTGATGATGTACTATTAGAGAAAAGAGTCACTGTGATGATGTACTATCAGAGAAAAGAGTCACTGCGTTGACGTACTATCAGAGAAAAGAGTCACTGTGATGATGTACTATCAGAGAAAAGAGTCACTGTGATGATGTACTATCAGAGAAAAGAGTCACTGTGATGATGTTCTATCAGAGAAAATAGTCACTGTGATGATATACTATCAGAGAAAAGAGTCACTGTGATGATGTACTATCAGAGAAAAGAGTCACTGTGATGATGTACTATCAGAGGAAAGAGTCACTGTGATGATGTACTATCAGAGAAAAGAGTCACTGTGATGATGTACTATCAGAGAAAAGAGTCACTGTGATGATGTACTATCAGAGAAAAGAGTCACTGTGTTGATGTTCTATCAGAAAAAAGAGTCACTGTGATGATATACTATCAAAGAAAAGAGTCACTGTGATGATGTACTATCAAAGAAAAGAGTCACTGTGATGATGTACTATCAGAGAAAAGAGTCACTGTGGTGATGTACTATCAGAGAAAAGAGTCACTGTGATGATGTACTATTAGAGAAAAGAGTCAGTGTGATGATGAACAAACAAAGAAAAGAGTCACTGTGATGATGTACTATCAGAGAAAAGAGACACTGTGATGATGTACTATCAAAGAAAAGAGTCACTGTGATGATGTACTATGAGAGAAAAGAGACACTGTGATGATGTACTATCAGAGAAAAGAGACACTGTGATGATGTACTATCAAAGAAAAGAGTCACTGTGATGATGTACTATCAGAGAAAAGAGACACTGTGATGATGTACTATCAAAGAAAAGAGTCACTGTGATGATGTACTATAAGAGAAAATAGTGACTGTGATGATGTACTATCAAAGAAAAGAGTCACTGTGATGATTTACTATCAATGAAAAGAGTCACTGTGATGATGTACTATCAGAGGAAAGAGTCACAGTGATGATGTAAAATCAGAGAAAAGAGTCACTGTGATGATGTACTATAAGAGAAAATAGTCACTGTGATGATGTACTATCAAAGAAAAGAGTCACTGTGATGATGTACTATCAATGAAAAGAGTCAGTGTGATGATGTACTATCAAAGAAAAGAGTCACTGTGATGATTTACTATCAGAGAAAAGAGACATTGTGATGATGTACTATCAAAGAAAAGAGTCACTGTGATGATGTACT
>CANNZV010001484.1:18481-169792 GCA_947561585.1 Caprella mutica
GGTGTCCCAGAATACTTGCAACCCATGTTAGATCTAATAATTCTGCAAATATTAATTCTATGTTTTGTATTTCTCAGATTTGCTAAGAGAAAACCATAACAACGATTGACTGACAATCAGACAAATTTAAAATGTCTTCGATACAAGAATGAAAAGTATCTTGCGTCACTACTTATTTGGAAACGAAATCAATCAAAAACAGGGCAAGCCAAATGTCGCACTACAACAATTATCCCCATAAAAGCCAAATTTATTTATCGTTGGGTTCACAAATTCAAAGTCAGCCACAGGCTCAGTGAACAACTACAACAATAAGGCAGACCAATCCAAATCTGACAGGAAGCTGACTGTAAGATTCTCTTATAGTTGTGAGAAATTCTGTTGGAGTCAGGGTCCTATTCGATCTAGTCCTCGAACCTCCGACACATCACAACAAATTAGCCATGTCAATTAGTGTACGATCTGTTTCCTATATGGGTAAAGAAGAAAAATCTGATGTACTGATGATCGTGAAATACCCCGCTCTTGGTTCCGTCTTCGGATGGCCTCTTTCGGAGTCATTCCAGCAGAATCTCTCTCTGCATTCACACTGTCAGGAGATCTTACTGTCAGCTTCCTGCCAGTTTTGGGTGGGTCTGCCTACTTGTTTATGATCTTAACTGAACTTGTGGCTTTAAATTTTTGTGAACCCAATGATATTTTTGGATTTTCTGGGGATAATTTTTGAAGTGAATCTTCTCGCGATATTAGGCTTGCACCTTTTGGATGATTTCTATCCAAATAAGTAGTTACGCTAAATACTTTTCACTTTTTTGTCCAAGGCTTATTAATTATTCGTTGTTACGGTATTTTCTTTGGAATTATCTAAAAAATATGAAACCAAGCATCGATATTGGAATGGTTATCAGCCCTACATAACAGGGGTTGCAAGTATTCTAAGATACCCGGTGTAATAATCAAATAGAATTTTATAATTGTGCACTTTCGCTCCATTTTAGGCATAAATGGAATTTGTATCAGACAAAGCCATTCTAATTGAAGTCAATTTAAATTAGTTTTTGAAAATGATGTGGGACAAATATGATCCAACAAAGGTTACCTTCTGAATGCACTTTAAAGCAGGTGTAACCTTAATAAATTAGCATATTAAGTTATTTTATTTAACGTATTGATAGTTAGCACTATTTATTCTACATTGTATTTTAAAATGTTAAACGAAGATACTATTCTATAAAGTACACCATTCTCGGAAATTTCGGTTTCAAAACTGCATCGTGCTGCCACTGTGTTTCAAAGTGGGTTCCATAGACATAGCCCAGGTTAAACAGTTAATTTTCAATATTTAATTTTAAAAAACAGTGACTGAATTGGCTGAAAGAAAGCTTTAAAAAAGACAAGTTTAAAGGTCTCTTAACAATGTTTTAATTAATACCAAACGTCCAGTACATTAACTTTCAAACAGAGGTTGCAGCACGCTTCATATTTATAAACTGAAATTTCGAGAGTGGTGTACCTTATTGTAATATTATATCTTTGGTTAAGCTATACTTAATCATATCAATTAAATTCGATCTAAGTACGTAGATTGCTACTGTAAATATATCCATTTACACCTTCCTATAATAGATAACAATGTTTCTTTGGGGCAGCATTGCAACAATATTTTTTCAACATTGCCAGTATTGGAACAATGTGAACTCAAGAAATATTGCAACCTGAGTTTCATAACCTATGCATATCATATATTCTTTACTCATTTTAATTTCCTTATCATATACCAATTTTTATAAAACGTGAACTCATAGATATTGATTATATTTAAAGAAGAAGAATACAGGATAAGATTAAAAATGGCCAGTTTTAAAAGCTCTTATTTTAGATCGATTTAAACGATTAACATGGAAAAGTGGTATGCCATTTTGAAGCTAAAGTCCTACGTTTTACAACACTATTTTATATTTTGAAAGTGTCAGATGATAAACATTCGTGCATTCGTTTGATGGTCGATGACATGACTCTCTGTAGTTTGTAGCGTTGCATAACATTCTTGTATATTTTGCTTTTCAAATAACCTCCCAAATAAAAATCAGGAACTGTTAGGTTGAAAGACATGGGTACCCATCCATTCAATATTACCAAAATTTGAAATAACTTGCCAGGAAATATATTCGTCAGAGCAGCCACTGTGTGGCACTGGCATGTGACATCGTCTTGCGGAAAATGATAATGTCCAATCTCTTTTTCTTATAATATTAGGAAAAATATTCCTTACGCATTAACCAATTCTACTCAGATCTTATAAAATATAGGATCCAATAACTTAATGCGCCGTAACTTTAATATTCATTCATTAATTCAATATGTTTTTATCAGTCGAAATTCATGGAAGTGTGGTTATTATTTTGAATTTTCGAGTATCTGATACTTTGTAAGCTTTCATTAATAAACTCATTATTAATATTAACTGCGCACCAAAGTGTAACCCGTTGAGAATGAAGACTCTAAGAGATAAGGCATGGATATTTTCATTGTTTCGGATTGTCCAAACTCTTGAATTATTTTGTTAACATTATCATCGAAGCAGAAGTGAGCTTCATCTGACATTATGAAATTGGGTCCATGAAATTGTGGTCCATTTCTTTTATTTCAATTAACGACGAAGCAAGTTGTCTTCTATTGTCGAAATATGCTGCAGTTTTTGAACAATTTTGATCTTGTAGCGTTTCAGCAGTAAGATTTTTTCCATCAGAACCTTACCCAACCGCCACGTGTTGTGCATTTCGTCTAAATGATGAATTCTGAACCATTTCAACAACAACAATCGCTTTAACGTTTTGCTATGTTCGTATGGTTCTTAATCTTCCCGTTTTCTTTCGAGATGAAATGTTGCCATTTTTTTAAGTTTTAACACACCGCTTAATATTTTTCACAGAAGAGCATTAAGTGTATGGAACCTGATCTTGAATGTTCGTTGAGAAGCAGTAACACTTTCGGAGTGTTACTGTAAATATTTTTAAATATTACTTATGTACTGCGAAGATTATATACAGCCACGATGAAATACGGATTGAATTTACTGTTTTAATCGTGCATTCAAACAAATTGTTAGCTACACGATTGTATTTTCAGAAAACTACTTTTCTTCTCTTTAGATTGGTGTACGAAAAATTAGGATTTATTGAAGTCATATTGACTGTATCATTGTTTTAAAACTGTCCATTTTCAATGTACTTTGTTATATATCATGAATAGCAAATTGAAAGATACCTTCTGGATGTAAATATTTCTAATTTCTAATTCCAGGTGCTCGATATGTGAGAATATATTTCCAACAGCTCAGTCCTTAGAGTCTCACAAACAAGATTCAAACCACTGGTCAGACGATGAGGATATTCGATCAGATTCTGAAACTGACGATGAGAATTATCCTCCTGGATTTTACGATGACGAAGATGACGATCAAGAGAGAGAAAACTTGATTTGAGGTTCATATAGTTAGGTTATGTTTAATAGATTGCTGCAGAAAATTGTTTATATTTCAATTGGACTTGAGCATTGTAACTGATCAAAAAATATTGAATGTGAGTTTCATGACTATATACTATTTAGGTATTGTGCTGTATAATTTTGTTCGACTCAATTACAGACAATAATACACGATGGTAAATTTTGTTGCGCATCTGAAAATATAAGAAAAATTGAATGTCAGAGAGTCATTGAATTGTTATGAAAATATAATATTGTATAAAAATATTATTTTATTCAGTATTATGAATGCTTCAGAGTTGCTAATTCCACCTAACTAAGAAAACTAAAATGTTCAAATATAAATTCATTTACAAAAAATCTTAGAAATAGCTTCACATTTTGAATATTAATATCTTTAAATGATTAATATTATTTACTGATTGTTGATGATATTCTAATTTCATCCTTTTACAGCTTCCCAAATATTATCAGCGAAACATGATAGAATGATGAAAGATCTCACTTTTAGAATATTCGTTTCATTTACAGCACTCCCAACAGATGGCGCTTTACTGATTAAATTCAATTTTAGAATAATATTTTGTTTAGACTTTAATTTTATTTTATACCTAATTTCTTTCAGTAGACAAAATGTTCTACTATCAATTTTGAATATTATTTAAAGTTAAAAAAACTCTGTTACATATTATTTTGGGAAAATCTTAAAAATAATTAAATGAAGAAAATGACTGTGCCAAATTGTAAAATAAAGCAATTAATTATAATTAGAGACTTTGTAAATTATTATAATGTTATATATATTTATGTATTGTTCCGTGGAAACGTTCGCTCAGTACACGTTCAGAGCATAATTTTAAAATATATTTTAGAATAATAAATGGTAATTATACTTCGTTCTAACGGATCATAAACATGATTGATATTTAAATTAATTTTAGGAATAAGTTTATAATTTCATTCATATATATTCAATGTATTAGTAATTATTCATATCTATAAATAATACATATCATGCTAATCTACTGAACTTAATTCCAGTGCTTTTTACTGATAAGAATTTATTTAGTTGAGCATCCAATATATTTTTTAGCATTAAGTATAGAGTGCCAGTTGTAATGAAATATCTAACTTATTTTGATGCTCTTCATTTTGAAAAATAAAACCGTACATGGAAACTAGTTTCATTTTATTTTCAATCTAAAAGAGATAAATATATATAAATTAATAATCAACTCAGTAGAACTCTTGTATAGTGGACTCCACTATAGTGAAGAAACTATCCCATATAGTGAACGAATTTCCTTTAGTCTGTCATGAATAGAATCAGTTTTAGAAAAATAGTTGTCCTTTTATGGCAGACTATAGAAGAACGTCATATAGCTATACCTTTTCCAAGTCAATTTGGCACAAATGAAAAATGAATTGGCACAAATGAAATATGAATTGGCTGAAGTGAAAATGAAAATTGCATGGGAGATAACCAATTACAATCTAAAAGATTTTTCTAGGAAAATTACAACCTCAAACAAATTGTAGCATATTTCAATCTTCTCTATCAGACAATACCCAATTATAGGATTTTACCCAATTATTGAATACATCCCAATTATTGGATACTACCCAATTATAGGATACTACCCAATTATGGGATACTACCCAATATTACACGGCCTGATTTGTTACATTTCTCTTCTTAAAATAGAAGGCCAGACTTTTTATTATATATAACCATAAGGTGTATTATTTATTGAAAGCTTCAGATCAATTAATTCTTCAGTTAAGGTATTAAAACACATTTTCATTTATGTATATTTTAATAACTGTATGATTTCCCAATTAACCTAACTGAAACATAAAAACTAGAAATTGTTAAAGTTGAAACAGTAAGGTGTACATTATTTATAAGTTAAAATTAAAAGCATAGCTAAGGCATTTTGGCTTCAACAAGCGGCCATTGATATGTCTCTTAATTTTCTTGAAGGCCACCTCTCTATCTTTCACAGCAGATTCTGTAAGTCTCTTCCTTTAGTTGTTGATACAATTATTAGTTATTATTCTATCAACTCGAGATGAATTAACGCTTTGATGTGATTCACAGAAAACTTTGGTCCTACCCAAAGTCCACAGAATTTACTCTGCACAACACATCTCTAAATTCATCAGAAGCAAAAGTCAGACCACCACGTGTGACGTGACAGCAAAAAAGTTTAAGTTGCAGGTTGCAGTTTAGTCATTTCTTGAAAACTTATCCTTTCAAATCAAAGGTCCTGGAGCTCAGTACGAGTAAATGCAGCATCTGCCTCTACTTCACAGACCCATCTGAGTCGGGATGGACACCGGAAGTGAGGATTGGAGAGGAGCTTCTCAAAAAGGATGACAACCAAAGGTTCCTTGGGGTCACATATGACAGAAGACTCACTTTCGGAAGACACGTGGATGAGGTGACGGAGAATATGAAGAGTAGGAACTGGTTATTGATCAGGGTAGCGAAAACAAGCTGTGGCTGAATGAAGGAGGATGCCATCAAGATTTAAAGTGACACAGTGAAGCGTGGTAGAAAATGCCAGTACATCATGGGCTCCATGGCTCTCCTAAACTAACCTGGAGAAGGTGGAAAGGGCTCAACTGTATGCGGAGTAGAAGAGCACCCAAATGATTAGGGAAGCGCTTGAGACGTTCATGGAGGGAATGGAGGTATGGAATAGCAGGAGAGAAGATGATGGAGGGGTCTTGCCCTGGAGGTGTGACTCACAAACGAGATGGAATTCACCAGAAGAGAGATTAAGCAGGTGTTGGACCTGTGTGGACGGCTGGACTTGATGGTATACACAGACGAACCAGTGGAGAGAAAGTGAAGTTGGGGTGGGGGCATAGATCGAGTGCTGGTGAGAGGGAGAGAGGTAACGGTTGAGCAGTGGGCCGTACCAGTCGATGCCTGGTGCATCAGTTTTAGTACGGATAGGAAGGCGATGAGCGAAACGATGTGAGGGTTGCTGGATGAGGATTTGAGTAGACCGGAGATGGTAACCGGCAGCAGCTCCTTAGTGGAAATAATGCAATATAATGATTTACATCAGTCGAATCATCAAATATATGTATACAATTCTGGCTGAATATTAGATATATATTAAATTCCCATTTATCGAAAGGTTCCACACTTTGGATAAGAATATTTTTTATTTTCCTCTTTATTTTCAAAATTTCAATTTTATGTATTTTATGATCGAAAATGTGGAACCGTTCGATAAATTGGAATTTAATATATATCTAATATTCAGCCAGAATTGTAATATCAGAACACAAAGTTATCATTCTCTTCGAAAAATGGATATTTTTTTATAGAAGGACTAATTCACTGTATTAATCTGTTGGTTGCAAGAAAATATACGACATTATACCATAATTAAAATATTGAACCGAAAATCCAAAAAAATTGGAAACCCGGAAAAAAGGACAATCCAAAAACTGAAAATAGAAATCCAGATTTTTTAAGATTCGAATATGTTTCTCCGGATAATTATAAAAATTGAAAAAAAATTAGAGGGTAGCATTCTAGAAAAATCCGATTAACTGAAATAACTGGATGATAAGCAAATACTGGATGAAAAATACGAATTATATTTATATGGAAATTTCGGAATACAAAAAAAGAATGATTACTGGGAAAATATTGAATAACAAAAATACGGATAGAAAATCTAGTTAATAAAAAAATGGATAGTTTTAAAAACTTAATAACATTATTCGAATAATTTTAATAGATCCGAATGACTCCGTCATTTTTATATAAAAAAATAGATATATATGTATAAATTGTATTTAAAAGAGACATATAGACTCAAAACTTCTACACACAGAGAAAGGATTAGTTGAATCAAATCATATTTGATTTGTTTTGACTAAATTTTATGGTTTATCTGTGCGCCTACCTACGTGGTGAGTTGCAGGTACTATTTAATATGAGTTAAATTGACGTTGGTTAAAACAACACATATGTGAGTTGATTATTTTTAATTCCCGATGGTCACAACAACTACCTGTGATAGTCAAAACTGCTCGTGATGGTTGAACCAATTATATGTAATGGTTAAACAACTACAGAACAAGGTTACATCAACTACTTGTGTATGTTTCTCCAATCACTCCTATGTGTTATACCAACTACTCGTGTAGGTTATACCAACTGATTGTGTAGGTTATACCAACTACTCGTGTAAGTTATACCAACTACTCGTGTAGGTTATACCAACTACTCGTGTAGGTTACATTAACTACTCGTATAGGTGATATCAACTACTCATGTAGGTTATATCAACTACTCGGTTAGGTTATATCATCTTCTCGTGTTGGTTATATCAACTACTTGTAAACTAAGTAAATGTATATCAACTATTATAGTGTAGGTTGAAATATCGGTCTGGTTAGCAGTAGCCAGACTTTTTACAAGACTAATATGCTAATAGAATTACCAAGGTCAAATTGAAAACGAAATATAAACATTTAAGTTTTAGATTTATTATTTAGAAGTTTAATTTGAATTCTCGTCACTTTCTTTCACGACTGTATGTTGCCAATTCCTGAAATAAGAGATTCGTATATCAATATATATTGAATAGAAATTCACAGTATCGTTCATATACATTATCAATAACATCACCTACTCTTTTTCCTTTTGTGATGAGATAGCGACAGCTTCGATATTCTTTTCATGTCTGGAATCCCTAAAAGCATATGAAAAAGTAAGAGCTAATCATAATCCAAATACATATTTAGAAATCATTTAATATTTTCAAATACTTACTTTGACCTAGCATAATTGTTCCTGAACCATTCAAAGGAATTGAAGAGGACTTCGATAGTTAATGACGTTGATCTACTTCATCAATTCTTCATGAAGCTAGATCTGAAAGTAGATTCAGAAAATATAGAAAACCATATATTAATAAAGAAATGAAAAGAATTATTAACTGAGAATTCTTTCATATAGGTAATTAAATTATTTATATAAAATGTTAAACTAATTATAAATCTTCAGATGCAGTATAAATTTAGCTCTAATAAATGCAATGGATTTTTCTAGCTAATTTTGTTCATTATAAACTCATAATGTAGACTTTAATTAAATACCAAGAAAGTATAATATATCAAAAGGCTCACCTCTGGTTGGAGTTCTCCCTGCTAAATCCCTGGATGGAGTTCTCCCAGTCATAGAAAACTAGGGTCAAGTAGGTAAATTGCGGCACTTTAAC
Source organism: Caprella mutica (assembly GCA_947561585.1). Lineage (NCBI taxonomy): Eukaryota > Metazoa > Arthropoda > Malacostraca > Amphipoda > Caprellidae > Caprella > Caprella mutica. The sequence continues at coordinate 27,220 of CANNZV010001484.1, forward strand.
TAACTGCTGTCTCTTATCTCAGAAACATTAATAACCATCATGACTTCAAGGCACTCGTGAAATGAATAGAACCTATCATAAATTGAGCTTAAATTATGATGTTCAACAATTCAGTATATAGCTAAACTAATTTCAGAATGATTTTGAGACTCTCTTAATAGGGTCACAATTAGAAATTAAAGAACCGAATTTGGCTGTGTAACTCTACCTATAGGTACACCAACTAGTTTTAAAATATATAGATTATCAGACCACTTTACTTAAGATACTAGGATAAGTTCCGAAATATCGGACGGCTCCACATTTTCGGTCGTGTAAGAAAAACTATATTAAATTAACTTTTATTTTAATTAGCTATTAGGTAGCTATATACTATATTTCATACGTGACCGAAAATTTGAAATCGCCTGATTATTTGGAACTTACCCTATTATGAGGACAGCGCAGTAACTGCCTAGCCTATGTAGAAGGGGTGTAGGTCATAAGCCCCCCCCCGGTCATGAGCCCCCCCGGCCATGAGCCCCCCTAGGTCATAAGCCCCCCCCCCCGGTCAAGAGCCCCCCCGGTCATGAGCCCTCCCGCTCATGAGCCCCCCTGTTTTTAAATCCTTATTTACCTATACTATTTAATCCTTATTGACACTTTTGTAGTTCATTACTGAATAGACATAAAATTTATGTATATCGGGGGGTGTGCCGCCCCCGAACCCCCCTGCCAGATCATTAAACAATCATGAAGTATGCAGTACAACAAACTAGCGGATACAACAAACCACATTAGTAACTCTCAGTTATTTCTATCTAAGTAATTCTTCATTTGTTTAACTAGGTAAATAAGGGAGGAAAAAACAGGGAGGGGGGGGGCTCGTGACCGGGGGGGCTCATGACCTAGGGGGGCTCATGACCGGGGGGCTCGTGACCGGGGGGCTCATGACCGGGAGGGCTCTTGACTGGGGGGGCTCTTGACCGTACCCCTATGTAGAAGGTATTGACACTGAAAAAAAAACAGCTAGGTAGGTATGATGCTTAAATATGTTAACATATAATAATCTAGGAAAATTAGTTTTGATATCAGTTTACAAACTGCAAGGCAGTAATCAAAATTTATTATTATAAAAGTTATATACTGATAATCAGCTCTTCAAATAACTACCTATATAAGGCCACCAAACTATCAATCACCAATATTTTAGAATATTTAGGCAGACATTTATCAATTTATTAATGGAAATAATTAATAATCGATCGGCAGCGATAATACTATTTATTGCATATAACGCTATTGTTTGCACTTAAACTAAAATGGTATTGAGGAGCGTTCACATTCAACACGTAACACACTTGAAACAAGATTTGAACTGTAAAGTGTTATGCGAATAAATTAGCTTTGAGGAAAGCATAAGTTGCCACTTACTCATTTGATTGAACTCACACATAAACTTAAAAAAAAAAGTAGCACTAACTCTCATAGTAAGTTAATTTATACACCAGATACATAAGATTAACAGTCTTTGTGGGTTACATTATCACACTATGTCATAGTTGTTTTAACTCACACCTAAACTTACAAAAAAGTAGCGCCAACTCTCATAGTAAGTTAATTCATACACTGCAGAATACATTGGATTAACAGTCTTTGTGGGTTACTATAACACACTATGTCATAGTTGATTTAACTCGCACCTTGACTTCAAAAAAGTAGCGTCAACTCTCATAGTAAGTTGATTCATACACCAGATACATTGAATTGACAATCTTTGTGAGTTACTTCAACACACTATGTCCTAGTTGTTTTAACATATGTTCAAACTCCCAATATGTAACTCCAACTCTCATAGTAAGTTGATTCAATCCATAAAATGATTTGAATTAACTATGTTTGGTGACACACACGTCATAGTTGTTTTGACACACATGAAAACATGAATAAAGTCAAACCAACTTACGTAATAAATTGATTCAAAGCATAAATTGTTGACCCATTAAATATGAGTAAACTTTTTTCTCTGTGTATAGTTAGTAGTTACTGTAAAAACTGTTCTGCATTATTATTCAAGGTCGGGATGTTATTAAGCTTTTCCGATAGTATTTTTATGGTTATTTGCAACACTCTGTACTTTTATCTTATCTGATTAACTAATATTATCTACTATAGTGTAGGTGCTCATTTTATTCTGATTAGTTAATAGCACCTTCAAAGAATATATTTTGACGTCACCAAAGCTATAATGTTAAACAGATAAACTTAGAGCTTTACCACCTTCAAAAATAATACAAATTGTTCTTTATTGGATATAAGAACTACCTTTAATAAATATATTTGGTAGTTTTAGCTATTCAAATTGATAAATTATTATCTCTGTACGTGTTAATGACATCACCCTCACAAAACAATTGAATGCAGTGATATGATACTCAGGTTAGATTTGTTATATTTTCTGGCTTGTTGTCGCATGCAGTATAGGTGGCAAACTACCCCCACAGTTATGTTGTGCAGTGTGCACTATATGTGATATATGTATATAAGTATAACATGTGCTAAATATACATTCTTCGTGAATGACATTATTCCTCTCACCATATATACCGAGTGGTGTGTAAGTGTGGAAACAAATTTTCAAACATAAATATCATTTCGGAAGAGTAGTTAAACAGGAAAATTGGGTTTATAGAATAGCCAAGATACTATACACTATCACATCACATTTTTTATTTTTTATTAATTTAACCAGTTCTTAAATGTCAGAGAAAAGAGCAGCTAGGAGTGAGGACACTCGTGATCATTCCAACAAGCGAATGTTACAGAATGTTACATACAGATACAGTGAATGTTATTTTAATTTTGTATGTAATTTTTGGTGCGATCCAACCTCTAAGCAAATGCCTGTGGAAAAATTCATCACAATGTGAACGACTTAAAACCTCCCTACATCGAGCACGGCAAGAAACTTTACAAGAGTCGTTAAGGGACCACGGCAAAAGGTGATCGCAGGAGACTGGAGGCGGTAATGAAATGCAAAGAGTGTCTTTTTTGAATAAAATAACTATTTTGGGCTCTGTGTTGATGTTCATGTAATAATACATATCTATGAATTGTTAATTATAGTTTTCGTTACATTATAATATTAATTTTTCTGCTGCCATATTTACGAATGTAGATATACGCATTATGAGCACTTGAACATCGACATTTTCATTATAATTATAGTGAAATAGTTCATAGTTTGAAAGGAAATAACCTAAGTGGAGAACTGTTACATTGTCATGTATACCTTGAACTATAACACTAGCTGCTAATCTTGGCAAATAAGATGACTATGCAAATCTTCAGATAATGAAGCAGATAACGAATATGATACCTTGAAAGAAGTACAAATGAGGCATTTCCAAAGATAAAAAAAGAGGTAGAGTGCAGTTCTGTCAAATATACCTTTGATGAAGTATATCATTGAACTTTTATTTAAGCACAACATATTTTTCGATCAAATTCAAATGTTCAAGTTAGATCCTGGTAGTATAATCTACTTATCAAATAATAAATATAATAATTAACTTTTCTTTCTTTGGACTATAGTTTCGAAACCTGTGTATTTTTAGACTGCCATGGCAATTTATCCTAAATTGCGGAAATTATAAACATCCCTTTAATATATGGCTTTACACATTTTTTGATTATCACCTTCGCAGAATGCGGAAAGGTCATAGTTTACCCGGCATTTATTTATCATCTTTATTCGCATAACTGAAAAAGTGTTCAACCAAATTGCCTGAGATTTGGTGAAACGATTGGTCAATGACCAGTGACCTGCTGGTGGAATTTTGGGAGCGACCCTGTCAAAGGTTAAGGTCATGGTCATTTATAACTCAATAAGTATTGAACCATATTGCATGAAACTTGGTGGGACGGTCGGTCAATACACAGAAACCATTTTGTTAGATTTTGGGAGCGATCGGGTCAAAGGTCAAAGATCAAGGTCAATGTTATCTATTACTCAATTACTCAAAAAGTATTGTACCATATTGCATGAAACTTGGTGGGACGATTGGTCACTATCCAGTCACCAGTTTATCAGATTTTAAGAGAAAACGGATCAAAGCGGCGACGAACGTATGCGCTCTACCGAGTGCACGTAATCTAGTTTATAAATAAATTAATATGGTTTAATTGTTAAATAAGCCTGCAGTTGAATTGAATGAATATATAATGAAAAGGGATTGGGAAAGGGGAATGAAAAGGGATTGGGAAAGGGGAATGAAAAGGGATTGGGAAAGGAATTGCAGTAAAGAAAAACTGGACTAAAAAATAACAGAAGAAATCAACATACAAATAAGTTAAACTATTAAACGAACATAAATAATGAAACATAACATAAATAATGAAAGAATAATATATAATATAAATACACGAATAAATAACACCAATTCATATAAATTTACCTTGTTTTTGATGTTTTCTATTTTAATTAAGTTAACTCAGTTAATTGTCTCAAAATAGCATTAGCATTAAATGTAACTTTACTTGATTAGCTACTTTATGCGAGAATAAACATTACTCATTTCCAAAAATTAATGAACCAATCTGCAAGCAAGATTTTTATCTTTCTGGTGAGTAGTTATGTGTTACGGGTCTAGGACATTTCGTCCACGGACAATTCGTCTACGTACATTTCGTCCAACGGACATTTTGTCCAACGGACATTTCGTCCAACGGACATTTCGTCCACGAATTGATAAATTTTGTATTTTAAAGTTTATATGGGATTTATTTCACAATATTTTTCACTATTACATTAATAGGCATGTATAAATACATAATAATATTAGTTATAGTGATTTATTCCGGACAATTCCATATGAACACAAAAAAAAATGTTCACCCTTCGATTAGTTATGAAATTAGACATGATAAACGGTTTGACTGTATATTTAAGTTATATATCTCCTTTAATATTTTGCATCAATAATTAATGAGTTATGAGTATCCAAAATATGGAACTGAAATAACAGGGTGAAATGAAATAATTACAATAGGTAAATGATAATGATTATATATGGTTTTATTATGAGTCCGAAAATATGGAACAGTACAATAGCATGGACGGTTTTACGTTTAAATAATTAAAGGCAACACTAGAAAGTACCATTATCTACCTAATTCTTTTATAACATAATTCATTATCAATCACTTGTTAAGTAGTATATTATATACTTGTATCATGTATGAATTTTTATTCAATCACTGTTAAAAAATGTGTTATAAAAAAGTAATTTCTGTACCAATATTGCTTCTAATAACCTAATCTGAGTAATAATATTGATGTTTATTGTAGTTATTGTTATTATGTCCACTATTTTCAATGCTAATATTGTAAATATTGCTAATATCTGTAAATAATGTTCAATATAAATTATATACACATTATAAATATAATACAAAATAAAGCATTTCGTGGACGAATTGTCCGTGGACGAAATGTCCGTGGACGAATTGTCCGTGGACGAAATTTCCGTGGACGAATTGTCCGTGGACGAAATGTCCGTGGACGAAATGTCCGTGGACGAATTGTCCGTGGACGAATTGTCCGTGGACGAAATGTCCGTGGACGAATTGTCCGTGGACGAAATGTCCGTGGACGAAATGTCCGTGGACGAAATGTCCGTAGGACGAAATGTCCGTAGGACGAAATGTCCGTAGGACGAAATGTCCGTAGGACGAAATGTCCGTAGGACGAAATGTCCGTGGACGAAATGTCCGTGGACGAAATATCTGTGGACGAAATGTCCGTGGACGAAATGTCCGTGGATGAAATGTCCGTGGACGAAATGTCCGTGGACGAAATGTCCGTGGACGAAATGTCCGTGGACGAAATGTCCGTGGACGAAATGTCCGTAGGACAAAATGTCCGTAGGACGAAATGTCCGTAGGACGAAATGTCCGTGGACGAATTGTCCGTGGATGAAATGTCCGTGGACGAATTGTCCGTGGACGAATTGTCCGTGGACGAAATGTCCGTGGATGAATTGTCCGTGGACGAAATGTCCGTGGACGAATTGTCCGTCGACGAAATGTCCGTGGACGAATTGTCCGTGGACGAAATGTCCGTGCACGATGCGATGTGGAGTATATGTCAGCACAAATATTAGAATGATTGGCAGATATTGAATTGACTGTGCAGACGTGCTGTGTCTCCTTGCTCTCGTGATATAAAGTGATATTGAAGTAACCTAATTATGATATAACAGTGGTAGTGTACATATAAGATAATAAGTGTAGGTTTAATGTTAAGTGCCTGTCTAGTGTTTAAACAAGTAATGTAGTCCTAATTGTGATCTAGCATAATCTTAGTGTTTAAGTGCATGTTTAGTGTTAGTGTTGTGCCTAAGTGTTAAGTACCTTTAGTGTTAAGTACCTTTAGGGTACGTTCACACTACAAGCGGCGCGGAGCGGCGCGAGCGGAGCGTCATTAATGTTGTTTGATATTCGTATGCAGAGACGCTTGGCTGTTCACACTGCGAGTGGAGCGGCGCTGCAAATAAACAATGATATTTATTGCGCTCCACTACGCGCTGCTCCGCTTCGCTTGTAGTGTGAACGTACCCTTAGTGTTAAGTGCCTTTAGTGTATAAGTGATTCAAACAACTATAAGTAAAATAATAGAATTTAGTTTTCAAACAGATTAGAATGGCAAAGATGCGGAGAACACCAACAAAGAAGTGTGAGATAATGGAATGGTCGGTGGTGGGAGCGGAGAGGGTTGTTGGTGAAAAAGTAGAAGATATATCTAATGTGTTGGAAATTTAAGATTGTGATCGGGAGATGTGTAAGATTTGCATTCGAAGAGTGAATAGTAGGGAGATGGGATTGGTATGTGATCTGTGTGGCTGGTGGAACCATGCTGGGTGTGAGAAGGTGGGAAAAAAAGATTATGAGATGATAAGTAAGATAGGGGATAAGGGAAGGTGGTACTGTCAGGGATGTAAAGAGGTGGAAGGTAAAATGAAGGAAGAGAATAAGAAATATAAGATGGAAATTGGGGAAATAAACAAGAAGTAAGGACCTAAAACAAGAGATTAGTATGATGGTGGAGGAATTTGGGGGAATGGAGGAAAGATATAGGAAGATGACTGAGGAATCACTGGTGAATTTGAGGAAGGAAATACTAGACAGCATGGAGAAAGCTATGAATAAGATGAGGAGAGAATGTGATGAGAAGATCACCATGGAGAAGAAACAAGTAGAAGAGTTGAAGAGGGTTATAGAAAGTAGGAACTCAGTAGGAATTCAGGGGGAGGGAGCGGAGAGAGAAATCATCAAAAAAATCAAAAAAATGGATAATATCAGAAGCATGATCGAGGAGGTAAAAAAGATGTACAGCGATGAATGGAATAGAAATAAAAGAGAAATTGATGACTTGAGGAACTCCATGAGAAGTAGGGCGGAGGTGGTGAACCAGGGTGAGAAAGTGAGGGAGGAAGAGAAGAAATTAAAGGTTGAAATAGCAAGTATTGGAGTACAAGAGATGGGATCGGAGGGGGGAAATGAGGGGAAGAAGTTGGAGGAGATAGAGATGAAACTGGAAGATCTGGAAAAAGAGAAAAGGAAGAAAAATATTGTGATCTTTAATCTCACAGAGTCGGACAAACAAGAGCCAAACGAACGGTACAAGGAGGATGAGAGCAGGTGCAGGAAAGTGTTAGAAGAATTAGACATAGTAGAAACACAATTGGTGGACATGATTAGATTGGGCAGGAGGATGGAGAATGGCAGTGGCACCAGATCACTCTTAGTTAAGCTGGATAGTGAGGAGTAAAGAAATGAGATACTGTATGTGACAAAAAGATTGAGAAATTCTACGAGATATAGAGAAGAAATGCGGAGGAGGGTGCTACATTTGCCATAAGGAAGAGAAAGGTGGTTAGGATTGAGAGGGAGGAGGAAGATAGAAGAAATAACAATGAAGGAATGGGAGGGGCCTCGCTTGGTGGGCAGCCTCCACGTGGAGCGAGGGGGAACGCTCCTGGATTTTCTCTGGATGCGGCCAATGGCGCACCAGGCCACCCGGAAAGGAGTGGGGCGAAGTCCCCGAGAGGGGAGATGCCTCACACCCCCGGGGGGACTACGGAGGGAGGCCGGTCCAGCCAGCCTGCCAACCTCCTTAAACATCTGTACGGTGAGGGTACTTTCGGTGACCGATCCACTGGGGTACCTCTGGTGTCGGGCAGACACTGCCGGCTTCTAGTAGAGGTAAGGCTCAGGACGATCCATCCAAACCATGGACCTATGCCCAGGGGGAGGATCAGTCGTGGGAAGAGAAGACAGGTTAGAAATAGTCGTAGGTACAGAAATGGAAGGGTGGGAAGAGTAGAGGTAGGGGTGAGAATAGGAGGGAAGCTACTATAGTTACATGGAACTTACAAAGAGTTTCTTTAAAGGATCTCAATAGGAGAAGGTTAGGTAGTATTTTAGATTTTATAGTTAGGTGGGGATGGGAGATAGTCCTGGTTTCTGAGCTTAACTCAGACCAGGAGGGGGTAATTTGGCTAGCAGATGATAGGGACCAAATAGCTTCAGTTCACGGTAGGAAGTGAGGGATAATTCTTAGAGGGGAAGCTTCAGATAGTTGGAAGAGGGAGGGTCAAAAGAAATGGTTAGGAGAGAGGGTGACAACAGTCACCCTCCAGGGCCTTAGATTAGTCGCTGCTTATCAGCCTATTTGGGGTAGGGATATAGAGGGAATGGATAGATATAGAATAGATTTAGAAAATCAGGTAAGTATGACTAGCGGGGGGGGGGGGAGAGAGGTACTAGTGATAGGAGGAGATTTTAATGCTAACGTAGGGTCAAATAGGCAGAGAAGGGGGGTGAGTGGGAAGTTTGGGATAGGACCAGGGAGTATTGCGGGGGAAGATCTAGTTAATTGGTGTGAGGAACAGGGTTTAGCGTGGGTAAATAGTTTCATGCCACATAGGAATAGGGGGACTTGGTTTAGTAACGTGTATAGGAGGTGGTAAGAGTTAGATGGTTTTATGATTAAGGGAATAGATAGGCATAGGTTAGTTAGGAGTGTAGGAACGGTCAGAGAAAATACTTTCTCTGACCATAGGTCTAAGAAATTAGTTATCAGGTATAGGGGTAAGAGATGGAGGGAGGTAGATAAGAAGAGAAAGGGCACCTAACATTAAGTGGGAGATGTTGGGAGATGAGGGGAAGAGTAGGGAGTTCAGAAGAAGGACGCGGGAAAAGTTTAGTGAGGTAGATTGGGAGGACGGGGACTTAGGGGGAATGGAATGGGAGAAGATTAGGAAATTATTAATAGAAGTAGCTGATGAGGTATGTGGTAGGAGGGATGAGAAGGTAATAAGGTAAGGTAATAATAAAATAAATCCATAGGGAGAAATAGAAATAATGAGGAGGGAAATAGGTAGGTTGGTAGAGAGTAGGAATGAGGGGATCAGTGTAAATTCATCGCGGGTAAATTCATCGCGGTAAATTCATCGCATAGTAAATTCATCGCATGGTAAATTCATTGCATGGTAAATTCATCGCATGGTAAATTCATCGCTTGGTAAATTCATCGCATGGTAGTTTCATCGCAGGTAAATTCGTCGCATATAATAAATCATCGGTGACATATAACAGGAAGGTAGATAATACAAATAATAGAGAGGTTAATAAAATATGATTAAAAAAAAGACATTGTAACGTTACAAACGATATGGTCCACCGACAATTGAGCCCATGACAATTGGGCCCCGACAATTAGGCCCAGGACAATTGGGCCCCAGGACAGTTAGGGCCACGGCAATTGGGCCCCAAGACAATTGAGCCTAGAAAAAAATGGGCAGAAGAAACAATAAAGAAGTGTTACTTTGTTATTATTAGGGTAGTGACAATATTAGCTTTGAAATATGTTTTTTATTCTATAAAAATATGTTTCTAATTTTTCAATTAGTTTGATATACTTAATAAGGTATATATTAGCAAGCCCGTCAAATCACAATTGGACACTAATCTCATATTCGGTGTAATGAAAATTAAAGTATTTAAATAATAAGATTTTCGTTACATGAACTAAGAAAAATTGAACAGTTGCAGGGATAAAATGAGATTGTGAAAATACATTTTGTAATACTAATTTATAGGACACTTCTGTTTTGAACACTGAACAGTGAATAGGTTTCAACAAATTCACATTAACTTTAATTTGACTTGTATGTTCCAATAATTTCAGCATGTCTTGGTGGGCCTCGGCCTTCTTTAAATACCCTCATTCTTATTTTCTATTGTCTATTCATCTAAAATAACTACATCTTATTTTCTATTGGCTACATCCTAACTCAGGGTGGGCACATGTTGTGTTTTTCAGTGCCGAAAGATGGAATCTCAGTGCCAATTTTCTTTTCGTTTTCTAAATTACTGGGGATACTGAGTAATTATATAATGAGGTGGTAGATTTAATTGAAGTATAACTGTAAATATTTTGCGCATAAATATTGGTAGTAGATTTATCCCTTGCATTAAAAAGAATTAATGAATGATATATGATATTTTTTTCTTCATGTGAAAATAATTCACAATAAAAACAAAAATAAGCTATCTTGCATAAGTAACTCACAAATTCACATGATAAACTACTATGGCTGCCTAACTTATTAAAAAAGGGAATTAAAAATAATTGCATAAATTTTTACCACAGTGTTTGAATATACCAAGACAAGCGTATGAAAGATATAAAATTAACTGTTCTAGATAAAAAGAGACAGAGGTAAATGAATTAAACACCGGCACTATTGTAACAAACAAAAAATACCTTATTAACGGATAATATTGACTATCAAAGTATCAAGGTCATTCATTACAAATATACTGTTCATCAATTACAGACAATTAGTTGACTATACTCTTCTATATTATCCTTTTAATTTATAAAGCAGTCAGGACTAAAAATTCTAAATTTTCTTTGGAAGAAAACAAAGCACTTTTTCCTTGGTAGGCAGTGGGGCCGCGCTGAGGGACAAAATAGCACTGAGTGCTGCATTTGCCCACCCCTGTGGACCTAACTCATTCACTATACAAGAGTTCACTATAGAGGTACTGTAACTAGAAAATATATTGCTAACATGACCTATCTCAGAGTAGAAAATTATAGTAATTTAAAAGAATAAAACCATTTATTCATGAAATGAATATGCTCTAAGATATATATTTTTCATAACAAAAATATTTTTTTTTCATATTAGGAATATACTATATTTTAATTATGCTCAAGACTACATTTTATACCAAACGCATATTGTCACATCCCTAATTATCACGGTAGAAATGGTTTTTAATTAAGTTGATACTGTAGACTCTGATAAAATGGGCAAATAATATATTGGTCCTTGGGCCCAATTGTGCGGGGTCCAATTGTCGTAGGGCCTAATTGCCCTGGGCCCAATTGTCTTGTGCCCAATTGTCGTAGCCCAATTGTCGGTCCATGAAATAATAGATGGATATGTTGCTATAGCAAACCGTTAATATTAAAGATTAAATTCTATCGTTACAACTGCACAAAAAATATATCTAAATTACTTTTAAAAAGATAAATTGTAATCAATACCTCTTAAATAATTAGAAAACCTGGTTCCCAAAAACAATTATGCTTTTCTGATCATATTTTCAAAGAGGTGTAGTATTTACAGTTATGTTGTTGTTCAAACTATGAGTAGCTACCCAAATACCTAATTTGAGAAATATTAAAAATTTAAATTAAAGAAAAATATGCATAACTATAAAATAATAAATGAATGCAAGTATACTCACATATTAAATATTAATTGAATGATATACATGCTAAAATTATATGACATTCTATTACTAAAATCCAATCATTTAAAATAAATTAACAGCACAGATTCGTACAAACAAGTTACCCTAATCCAGCGAAAATAAAGTAAGGTCGGCGCGATAATTTACAAAACGTATATTTAAGTTTATCAATTTAATTTTATAATGTACCACGCGATGAATTTACCATGCGATGAATTTACCATGCGATGAATTTACCACACGATGAATTTACTTGCGATGAATTTACCACACGATGAATTTACAATGCGATGAATTTACCACGCGATGAATTTACCATGAAATGAATTTACCATGCAATGAATTTACCACACGATGAATTTACCATGCGATAAATTTACCATGCGATGAATTTACCTCACGATGAATTTACCATGCTATGAATTTACAATGCAATGACTTTACGGCGATGAATTTACCGGCGATGAATTTACGACGATGAATTTAGCGGATACCCAATTGTGGGCGGGGAGTTTTGGTTCTTGGTGACTTTAATGGTCACCTTGGGTATTTGGGTTACCAAGAGGAAAACAGAAATGGGATTTTGATTAACAATTTTATAGAGAGATGCAATTTGATTTTGTTAAATTGTGATGAGAGGTGTGATGGGACTTACACGTGGGAGAGGGGAGAGCAAAAAAGTGCTATTGACTTGGTGATGACAAATGATATAATGTATGGAAGATTTATGGAAACGAAAATTGAATTTTCAGACCATTGTGTGGTTGACACTTTTATGAGAGTCGGTGGGAGAAAGGAGGGGCAAGAGAATGAGGGGTGGCATGAAGGAAATTATTACAAGTTTACAGAAGAAAGAAGCGAAAGATTTATAGCTGGAGTCGAGGAGGAGTTGTCAGGATTGGGGGAGATAAGCATAGAAGTATTGAATAGCGTTATGAGAAGTGTAGCAGAAAGAACGCTGATAGAAAAATATAGGAGAAGAATCGAGAGTAGTGGGAAGATTGAGCAGCCATGAATGAGCGATTTGATTAGGGAGGAAATTAAGAAAAGAAGAAAGCTGAACAATGAACATAGGAACTGGAGAGGAGGAGAGGGAAGGGAGGAAGCCTGGAGGATATATGTGAGAGACTGGCTGAAGAAATAAAAAGAGGCAACAAAGGGAGGAATCTTTGGGAAAATATCAATAAACTGAGAGGGAAAGAAAAGAAGAGAGAAGACCTGAAGATTTATGATGTGGGGGAGGAGACTGGAGGGGGAGGAGATGAGGGATGAGGTGAGAAATTTTTGGCAAGGCATATATAAAATGCACCCAAATAGAATGGAGGAGGTGTGGACGGAGGAGGCTAGGGAGACGTATGAGGAGGATCTGGAGCAGAGAAGGAGACAGGAGAGAGAAGAGCAAGAACATGTGAGGATGGTTCTGCCTAGAATTGTACTGGACCCCTATATAAATGTAAGGGTACTGGATGGGGACATAAACAGGGATGAGATAGAAAGAGTCATAGGAAGATTGGAAAACAGGAAAGCAGGAGGAGGAGATGGAATGAAACCAGAAATGTACAAAATATTAGGGAAAACTGAGGTGTTTTTGGAGAGAGTGGAGGGTAGTTTCAGGAGAGTGTTGGAGACGGGGGAGATACCGGAGAGTTGGAAGAGATCGCGAACAGTTATGATCAAGAAAAAGAGAAAACCGACGGTGGGGGACCTGAGACACATTGCTATGACTGACATCTCGTACAAGATTCTGATGGCTGTACTGAGGGATCTGATTGAGGAGCAGATAGACACGAATGGTATGAGAAAAGATGAGTAGGTGGGGTTTACAGCGGGGGGCATGATTGCAGACAATCTATTTGTTCTGCAGGAATGTGTGCATGAAACATTCAGAAGGAGAGAGGAGTTGCTGTTGGTGGCGGTGGATTTTAGAAAGGCTTACGATTCGATAAAGAGAGAGGTGGTGCTGGATGCTTTAAAGGAGTACAGAATAGAAGGAAGAGTGATAGATTTGTTCAAGAAGATGTATTGTGATGATAAGACCAGAGTGATGTTTGAAGGGGAGGAGGATTTGGAGATGTAGGTGGAGAGGGGGATTAGGCAGGAGAGTACTGCGACAACTGTATTGTTCAAGCTGATAACCTTTAAACTGATTGAAGCACTGAGAAGAAAGATAAGAAAAGTACAGGTGGGGGAAGTGAGGTTAAGAAGCTTGTTCTATGCAGATGATGGGCTGCTGTTGTATAGAAATGTGAGAGAGGCGGAGGAGGGTATGGAGGAGTTGAAGAGAGTGGCAAGAGGATATGGATTGGAAGTGAATACAGAGAAGAGCCAGTGTTTGTTGTATAATATGAGAGATGAGGTGGAGGAGATCAGAGGGATAGCAGTGGTTGAAGAGATTAGGTACTTGGGAGTGAAGATTGTAAATAGAAGGAATATGTTTGAGGGGCACAGGAAGGAGATGGTAAACAGAGCAGAATGGATGAGCAACATGACCTACTCAGTTATAGAAAAGAGCTGCCATAAAGTGCTGATAGGGAAGAATTATTGGAAGGGAGTGGTTCTTCCGAGGGTGTTGTATGGTGCGGAGGTGGTTGGACTGAGGGTGGCAGAGATGGATAGTATCCAGAGGCAGGAGAATGCGGCGATGAGGAGGATGTTGGGGGCAAGCAGGGGGTGGCGGTGGCTGGAATGAGGGGAGATGTAGGAATTAGTACAGTGAGGAGCAGAGTTGCCAGAGAGAGACTACAGTACATCAGGAGAGTAGAACAGGGAGATAATGAGATACTGAGGAGTGTGATGGGAGTAGCTAAAAGGAGGGGTAGGAAATGGGTGAAAGAAACAAGGAAGTGTATGAATTGGGAAAGCATTGAGGAAGAGGAGCTGAAGACTATGACAAAGGAAGCGGTGAAGAGGAGAGTGGCTGATAGGGTGCATCATGAGTGGATGGAGCAAATGGAGGGAAAGAGCAGTTTGAGAGTCTACACGAGGTTTAAGAGGGGAATGAAGGAGGAGGATTATGAAGGAGGTATGGAGTCTAGGGTGTGGTTTGGAGCAAGAACAAGAAAATTGAAGCTGGGATGCAGGAGATGGGATGAGGAGAGTGTGGGTGCAGGTTGTGTGGAGTAGGGAGAGAAGATGACGAGCACTTTTTGCTGGATTATGGGGTGCTGGAGTAGTTGAGGAATGAGGCAATTGAACTGCAGAGGCTGAGAAAGGAGGATGTGGATGAGGTTGTTGGGGGATTACTGTTTGGAGATTTTGGAATGAGAGAAAGTAGGAGAGTGCTCTACAGTATGCGGAGACGGCGGGAGAGGGAGGAAGCTGTGGTTGTGGGTGGAGTTGTGGAGTGAAAGGTGAAGTGCTAGTGAAAAGAAAGAAAAGAAATTGAGATAAGTGTTAGGAAATTAGTGCTAGTGATAGGTGTTTTAGTGTTAAGAAGTTAATCTAAGTGTAGTTATAAGTGCTGAAAATTTGAAATGAAGAGTGAATTGTTTTTTTTTTCTTGTGATGGCAGAGGTGAAAACCTGAAAAGAAAAGTGAATTGGAGGACAGACCCGCTGAAAAGGGAATCTACGAAGGAACACCTTGACCTTGACTGTCTTCACTATCGTTCATGGTTCTAATCACTTTTGTAATGGGACACATACTCTATTAAATATATCAAGCTATATATAAGAAAAGAATATAAATATTAAGTAACTGCACTGTTTGAATAAGAGAGATTCTCCGCCCTAACACAATATACGTAGCTTCAAAGTAGATAAAAACTCAATTAGCATCCTCGCATAGATATTTATTAAAGCCAACAACATCTTCATTGGTTACAGGTCCTCTCCAATCTAAATAAAAAAATCTGGAATTACTTTAAATTTGTAGAACTGAGGTTAAATAAGATATAACAGTTAACAGAAAATAAATCGACCAAGTATTCTATTCATAATTAATTATATTACAAAATATCCACATTCAACTTCCACTCTTTCTATAATTCAATAGAAGAACAAGGCTGTGTTCTAACTTATCACAATTTATCGTAAATTTAATGGTAATTAGTAGAGCCCGGACTTTTAGGACCTATAAAAAAGGCATTTAAGGACCTCAAAAAGGCAGTTTAGGACCTATAAACGCATTTTAGGAACTAAAAAAGGGATTTTAGGACTTATACATGCCCTTTTGGGATTAATAAATAGATATTTACAACGAATAAATAAGCATTTTGGAATATAAAATAAACAGTTTTTAAACCGCTTAAATGAAAAAATGGTGAAGACAAATATACAATTCATTCCTTAAAAATTCAATGAATCTAGTTTATAGTATATTTATTCAAATTTAACCTAAAAGTATAATAAAAGAAAGGTTAGGTAAATTGAAATTCATGATATGAAACTAATTCCAATATCAAATTCGAAATTTGTATTTTTACCAATTAAGATATTTTGAAACTGTAGTACAGGAAAAACCACTTACAAGACAAAACATAATTTTTGTCATCGACAGTTTTTTTATTATAAATATTACAAATATTACTAGGTTCTACATATATCTCTTTGAATAGTTTATTATATTGATTATTCCCTATTTTATCTTTTTTACTAATGACAGAGTCTGGACTAAAAAAAATTGATACGAAGAATCATAGAATACTAGAATAACCCCCCGTGAAAAAAAAAAAAAAACTGCAATATACCCCCGGTGCAAAAAAACCCTGGTCGATATAAATAGCCTAATTTAATTTATTAATTTTCATTAGTTTTTTTTTTATCAATAAAATTACTACTTGTCATATTTTCGAAGAAAATGTAATAATTATTGGTTCGCATTGAATAATATTTAATATATTATAAAAATGAATTATGGTATTAATATAGACCGAGGGTTTTTTGCACCGGGGTTTTTATGCTTGGGGGCTTTTTGACCCGTGGGTTTATTGCACGGGGGTTTTTTGTCCGGGGGTATATTGCACGGGGTTTTTTGACCGCGGTTTTTTTTTACACGGGGGGTTATTGTCCTGGAATCCTAGAAACAGTGGTGACTATGCTAATCCTCGAAATGATAGAAGTAGTTTATTTATATAATAATTCAGATAGATTTTGATTGAATTATAACGTTCTATAAATTTGCCAATATAACCTATCAACTTTATCGACTTACCAAATTATTGAATAGTATAAAAAGCCCAAAGTAAGACTCTGCATCATTTTAGGAATTTATGATATTTTTAGGACATTATGGCATTTTAAGGACTTTATGACCTTTTAAGGACTTTATGGCATTTATTGACTTTATGGTTTTAAGGACTTTATGGCATTTATTGACTTCAAGGCATTTATTGACTTTATGGTATTTATTGACTTTATAGCATTGTATGGCTTGTATGGCATTTTATGGCTTTTATGGCATTTTATGGCTTTTATGGCTTTTATGGCATTTTATGGCTTTTATGGCATTTTATGGCTTTTATGGCCTTTTACGGCTTTTATGGCATTTAAGGACTTTATGGCATTTGTACGGGCTCTAGTAATTAGGTATAAATGTTCACTTTTAGGTACCTAATGTTTTTTTACGGTAATGGTAATTAGATACCGGTATAGGTAGCCATTTTTAATATGTCTAAACGCTTTATTATAGTTTTGAATTTTTCAAGATTCAATGGATCCCATTTCTTTGCTTGAAATTATGAGGTTAGATGTGAAATCATAAGAATGATTAAATTACATATTATGATAAAATAATAGAACAAATTTGAAATGGCTTGTAGTTTTATAATCAGTAACCTTAGCTGTAAAATCTAATGAATAGAGTATTTAAAAACAGAGTGGAGGGGACCTTTAAATCGCTAATGCACCAAACATTTTATCTTAAATTAAATTAATAAAATTATTATATATCTATCAAGATTAAGGTTTCATTAAACATTCATGAATTGTGCAGTACAAAAAACTTTATGGATACAACAAAGTGCATGAACTCTGTACTATAGGGGAGGATGATCATCAATGGGACAAAAAACACAAAAAGATGAATGAATTTACTATGAGCAAAATATGAACAACAAAAAAAATCTTACGTAATATAGATATTCCTTTATAAAATGAAACTAACTCGAATGTTATCACACTCGAATCACATTGACTAGAATAAAATTAAATTAAAAACAAAAAAATTGTCCCATTGTATACCAGCACTAGTGAACAATGGGACATGCCCTGGTGAACGATGGGACAGTTCATTTAACTATTATATTGTTGAAGTTATAGTCAAATTTCAAGTTCAAATTATCTCTTTATGTTGTCCCACACTTAGTTGGTTCATACAATATCAGTTTAATGACCTCTAGCTTCACCGATTCCATGTTAGGAACATTTGTAAAATGAGACTCATTGCACTTGAATCTTCTCCTTACATCAATATTTCGTATTCATCTTTTTCATCTTTTGGCTTAGTAAATTACACCAACAGAACACGTTTTAGAAGTCTCATCAAACTTCAAAAGAACATAAACCTTCATTTCCATCGTTTTTCGTACTGGTATAAGTTCATCAAGTGATCATATCTTCGGGATCCGGAAAATTGATCGAAAGCAATTGATCGAATGGAAAATTTGTCAAATGGAAAAATGATCGAAAGGAAAATTGATCGAATGGAAAATTGATCGAAAGGAAAATTGGTCGAATGGAAAATTGATCTAAAGGAAAATTGATCGCACAACAATTGATCGAACGGAGAATTGACCGAAACAATATTGATCGAAATTGATATTGGATCTATTTACACTAATTAACAATGATAACTAAAACCATGGATTACCAGAGAAACTTACATGCAATATATTACAGCTAGTAGATCTTGTTACCATGATTTATATATAATAATAATAATTTATATAATATTATATAATGATAATTTATGTACCTATAACATTTCTTCAATCAACTGTTTTTCTATAACAGAGAATTAAATGCTTTGAAATATATTATAATTTGATTGAAAAGATTCAAACTCAACGGGAAATCCATATTATTAGAGGTTATTTAAATTCTGCGTTGAAGGTTTTTTTCAGATTTCTTCAAATGTTCTTCTTGTTAAAAAAGTTCTTCAAATGTTAATTTGAAGAACTTTAAGTTTTCTTAGCTCTAGAGTTTAGATAGTTCTTGATAACTTGTGAATTGAAAGTTAAATAACTAATTAATTTAGTATAGTTTTAACGTCTGTTTCGGAACCAAGAGCCATATCACTGATGGCAAGAGGGAATTAAATACAAGAGATAGGAAGAAGCAGTCAGAAAGGAAAGTGAATTCAAGCTCATGGATGCAGAAGCTACTCAGTGAATTCAGTCAATTAGCAAGGAATGAAACAAAATGGAAAACTAAGCACCGGTTGCTGCACTCACAGATGGAAGAAAGAAATGAAGCTGATCTATTCGATCAATTTTCCTTTCTATCAATTGTTGTGCGATCAATTTTCCTTTCGATCAATTTTCCATTCGACCAATGTTCCTTTCGATCAATTTTCCATTCGACCAATTTTCCATTTGATCAATCCTCCATTCGATCAATTGCTTTCGATAAATTGTTTTCGGTCAATTGCTTTCGATCAATTTTCCTAGACCCCATTTCTTCGTCCACTTCTTCTCAGAATGGATCAGTTAGATTAAGAGTTCTGTACCAGACCAAGAACAAGAGAATTGCATGCCATCTACGGATACTTTATAGTTTATGAAGTGATTTCTAAGGCCTTATCTTTTTTGTGGCACCGTCAATAAGCTCTTCTTTCTCTGTTGTATCCTGGTCAATCATGCTGCGTCTTTTTCTTTTGTTATTAAAAAAAAATTATATGCTGTGCTTAGTGATGACATCAGATTGCTAGAAAATCCCGCTTCAGCTGGAAGTTCTGTTTCTACAAAAAGCCCTGAAGCTACAGTTCACGTTGTTGTATCAAAAATATATATTGATTGATTCATATGGAATAACTAGACAGTTTGGTTGACAATATGTCACTGTCCCATTGTTAACCAAATTTGCTATCCCAATGATCACCATGACGCCATTTTAAAAACATATGAGTATAGTGGTTCAACAACAAAAGTATAAAGGCAATCCTTTCATATGTTCATATTTTACATATTATTTAATATTATGGAAAAATACCGTAAGTATAATATGTTAACTTAACAAATTTATAAAAAAATTAAAGCTAAGTACGACAAATTTAGTTTTCCCACCTCTAAAACATGTTTTGGCTTTTAAGCAGAGCTGACTGCACCCCAATCGCTGAATGCAATGCGAGTGAATGCACTGAAGTGTTCCTAATTTTCCACTACTAAAGTGTTAAAAATTACCCTCAAATAAAAAAGTTATTGGGCATGTCCTATTGTTCCCAGTGTCCAATTGATGACCATCCTCCCCTACCATACATACATTATACTACTTTATATCAAAACATTTATCATAACAATTTGTTTGATGCTATTTTGCGTCTAATGGACGAATTTTCCTAGGACGAATATTCCGTGGACGAATATGTTCCGTGGACGAATTTTCCGGTCACGATTTACTTATTAATTAATATTTTTGAAATCTCATTCTATTTCAGCATAACTTACAACCCTAATTAGATTTTACAGTGACTTTATAAACAATTGAATTCAGCAATGCCTCCTAAAAACAAAGGAACAAAGCGCAAAGCAGCCAAGACTGATAAGCTGGAAGAGTAAGTATTCAGAACAATAACTCGTTTTGCCAGGGAAATACATTTGAAGTCATTTCATTGTTGCTAAATAGTTGTACCTTAACATCATTGTTTTGATTCAGATCTACTTCAAAGTTACCAAGAGCTGACAGTGAAAAGATTGTGATTAAGCGAGAGTCTTCTGCACCCAAATCAAAGGCCAAAGTGGATAAGCATATGCTAGAAAAGTTTAAAAAAGATGAGAAACCTGTAATTCATGAAGACTTTTCCTGTATGCTGAATCAGACCAATGTGGTTGGCGTAAAAAACAAACACAATAACAAATTCTATAAGATTCAAATAGCTAAAGTGGGAGAGACTTTTCATTTATTAACTAGAAATGGAAGGGATGTAAGTATACATTAGATAGCATTATTTATTTATTTCTCATTTTCCCTTTTAAAAAGAGAGGACAGTCGGGAGTCTTTCACTTCAGTACAAAAAAAAAATAATTGATAACTACATGACAATAAACTGATCATTTTTACACTTAGTAGGTAGCCAAATGACTATATGAGTTATGAAATGTAACCATTCAGGGTGATCCAAATGGTTCTAAACGCAAGAAGAGTTGCACAAGTGCAGAAGAAGCTGAAAAGGAATTCAAGAAAAAATTCAAACAGAAAACAGGAAATAAATGGGACAACAGAACCAACTTTAAAGAAAAAGCAAAACAATATACTTTGCTGGAAATGGGTAAGTAAGATGATATTTCATAAAAATATGTTGCTTTTCTCCTCTTATATATTGTTTAGTGTGACATCCTCATGTCATGTGACTATTCATCAATTTTTGTTCCTATTCCTAGATAATTTGATAAATACAACGCAAATAGTTCTTCTATGTCCTATGAGTAGCGCATGGTCGCTACAAAAGTTTGACTTAACTTTTTGGGGCACGGTATGCCTGCTAATATAATTGACCCTACCTAAAGAATTAAAACTCAATTAACTAATTACCATTTCCGATTGTCATCGCATATCAGCCAAGTTTCAGCCAGCATTACATCAATTACGACTCAACCAGACACTGATCTCAACCAGACAGACATCTCAACCAAACAGACATCTCAACCAGACAGACATCTCAACCAGACAGACATCTCAACCAGACAGACATCTCAACCAGAGAGACATCTCAACCAGAAACTGATCTCAACCAGAAACTGATCTCAACCAGACACTGATCTCAACCAGACAGACATCTCAACCAGAAATTGATCTCAACCAGACACTGATCTCAACCAGAAACTGATCTCAACCAGACACTGATCTCAACCAGACAGACATCTCAACCAGACAGACATCTCAACCAGACAGACATCTCAACCAGACAGACATCTCAACCAGACAGATATCTCAACCAGAAACTGATCTCAACCAGACACACATCTCAACCAGACAGACATCTCAACCAGACAGACATCTCAACCAGACAGACATCTCAACCAGACAGACATCTCAACCAGACACACATCTCAACCAGAAATTGATCTTAACCAGATACACATCTCAAGCAGACTCACCATATCATGTCACTGAGAAAAATAAACAACTCCAACTGATGCACCAGGTGTTTCGAGTTCACCCTATGGCTTTGGCTCTAAAGCGAGATACTTTAGTGCATCAAACTATAGTTTGGATGCACTAAAGTGCATCAGTTCGATGCACTTTAGTGTCTCAAATTTTCCTTTTCTAAAATGATGAGAATAATTTTCTCATCATTTTAACAAACTTATAGCTGAGACACTAAAGTGCATCGAACTGATGCACTTTAGTGCATCCAAACTATAGTTTGATGCACTAAAATGTCTCGCTTTAGAGCCAAAGCCATAGGGTGAACTCGAAACACCTGGGTGCATCAGAATTAACACAGCAATTAACTAGCAATATTTTCCCACGCAATTCCACAACACTCACTATAAACATATTCACGTAATAAGAAATCCGTAACTCTGAACAATGACACAACTTACCCTAATGCCACTCAAGATATATTAAATACAAGGTAGAGTATTGCGCAGGTTCATATCAAGATGAACTACAGTTTTGTTGTAGAAGTTGCTTCGTTGACCAGGCATAATTATTTTTACATAGAAACAATGTACGTTCTCCATTCTTTTTAGAATAAAATGTTTTAAATTGGTTTTATTTTGTTAAACTGACTGAATTCAGTATTGTGAACATTTTTCATTTATTTTTGGGTAAGATTTAAAGGGAGCGTCACGTTTCACTTTGAGTAAAAATCAAGTTGCTGAAGGGTGTGGTGATGCAAACACATTAATTGTGTATGCATAACTGCTATCACAAACCTATATGATTATGTGTAAGGAACATTTAAAGTCAGTTACCAATTGGCTCGCATGAGATAAACATCTAATCTCAAGTCTTAGTTAGTGAGACCATTACTTGTGAGTGTTTTAGTGAAGTGAACAGTGCATTTATATTTGCTTGACAATAGAATATAATCTCTTTAAAGTTTTATTTAAACTCGTTATTATCCTAAATACAGTTAAGCATGGACCAGAGGCCTGAGGTTGGAACCATATTGGCAAGGTGGTTCTAGGGCATGGGACCATGAGTATTTAGTAGAAAGAGATATATTGAGAAAAAGGAATCTGAAAGATAAGATACAGAGTAAGATTCTAATCACACGTAACCCATATCGTGGACCGTTATAAGGTTTCACAGTTGATGAGATAACCCACAGGGGGAACCATCACATTGGTGGCAGTATGGTGCGTGATTAAGTAATTCGAATTTAATGAACGGAAATTCAATTACTAAAGTAAAAGTTTGAGAGCTTTGTAGTTTACCAAAAACTAAGTTAACCATCTGATTGGAGAGTATTTGATTACAGCAAGACCGGGTTTTGCGACCCTCCCACGCAGCTTAATACCCTCGAAGAAGCT
This sequence comes from Caprella mutica, assembly GCA_947561585.1. Lineage (NCBI taxonomy): Eukaryota > Metazoa > Arthropoda > Malacostraca > Amphipoda > Caprellidae > Caprella > Caprella mutica. The sequence goes on from CANNZV010001484.1 coordinate 50,669, forward strand.
GTAAAGAAATCGGCGTTTTTTTTAAGATGATAATTTGCACCATAAATGTAAAAACAATCTGTTCGGGATATTTTCACTTTTTCTATATTTATAACTCTTATATTTATGTTGCTTATTTATCTCATAATCCAAAAAAATCCTAAAAATCTTAAACCTAAAGATTCTTAGGGGTTTTTACCTATATTTTTTAAATCTTAGACGGAAGAAACATAACCTTCTTGGGCACACCGTCTCGTTTGCCTGAAATCATGCAAAAAGAGCACTATTGATTGTTTAGCGAAATGTGACTATCATTCAGAGGATATCTTTTTAATATCAAATGAAGAAAAACTGTTCTATTTTCAATAATTTTGTCTTCATTTTCTTGATTTATTAGCTTTTCTTTTATTACCAAATGAAATTGGTCAGTTGTTTTTGAGTTGCCGTGAATTTCATTTTGGTCATTAGAAATAAATAATATACTTGAATAAAATATTCAATAAATTCATAAAGTCGTGTTTTGGTCGCTATTGATAATTTTATACTTCATTTAATATTCAACATATTCAAAACAATGTGTTTTAGTCTTTATTGAGAGTATTATTTTCTAAATATGATAATCATTATATTCCAGATGATGATGACACAGTAGACAATGATGTTGCTGGCCCGTCTTCTAAGATCAAAAAAGAAACAGGTAACATTGCAGTCAGAGACGAAGGTACCCATAGGCAATGAGGCATATTACCACTGAACTGAACCTAATTTCAAACAAAACATAATTCTAGATCAGAATTTTTTCTTTGAAGCTCTAGTTTTTGGGTAGCTATAAATAGTCAGATATTATTTTATTAGAAATTCGGAATTCCTTCCATACAGATGTACTCGAAATGCCTCTTGAGAAGTTGAGTAAGAATGAAGTCGCAAAAGGGCTTGAAGTACTAAATGCCCTCGAAGAAGCTGTAAAGGAATCCGCGGTTTGTTTAAGATGATAATTTGCACCATACATATAGAAACAATCTATTCACAATATTTTTTTTTCTATATGTATAACTCATATATTTATATCGCTTATTTATCTCATTTTAGGAAGAGACTACAATCACAAAACTCACCAGCCAGTTTTACACACACATTCCCCATAAATTTTCGCGACATGAGCAGCCAAAACTTCTGGATATATTGGAAATTAGTGAGAAGAAAAGGGCCTTGGAGTCATTCTTGCAACCCGCTCACATTGCTCAGGCTCAGACATTGAAAGATGTCAAGGAAGAGAAAGAGGATACTGAACATCAAGAATAGAAGTTAAATTTATCCGATGAGACTCGTAAGCAAAAAGTCTAAGGATTTCTCTCTGTTAATTCCTAGAGTAGTCTGCAACTACTCACTATAATAAACTCTAAAGGTTGTAGAGCTGTGAAATTTGATATGAATGACAAGTTAAGATATCGTAAATTACTCTGAGATGGTATTTCAGTTGCGCTCGTGGTAGAAATTTTAAATTCTGCGTTGGAAATACTAACTCATTATGGTCAGACGGAATTGGCCATGGAATTTACCTTGCCTATGAATGAATAAAGATTGCTGAGCATTTTATGATATTTTTAAGTTTTCCTTAGGGTACGGTTACTATGCATGCGTATTCAAGCGATTTTTCGCACTGACGATATCGTCAGTGCGAGGTGGTTACACTGTACGCGATTTCTGATCGTTAGTATATTTCTGCTCCGTTAATATTGGGGTCTACACTATGTTTATTTGAGGTAATGTTCGGGAGGAATTAAAAACCTACCTGTGTGCCTCTGAAATAATAGACGTGACGCTAATTTGATCATTTTTTTTCACTGCATATAATTTTTGAGATACCTAAATAGAAAAATTAGGAGAATATTTTTATATAACTATAAGGATATTCAATTTTATTGAAAAAATGTACACAGTATTGACAGTAACAACCAATTCAAGGCTTTATATAAACAATAGGTATTATATATATAATTAAATAATATCTGTATTATTCCTGATAGGTAGTGTAAATAATATATTTCCAAAATGCATGGGTGAACAGTATAATAGTAATCGAAATTAAGAGAATTAAACACAAAAATTACAGAATCTGTCGCTATTCGCATGAAAAAATCAAACTCATTTGAACGCTGAAGTTGTTCTGACGACTTCGTATACGTATTCTGACGATTAAATCGCTGCCACTGTAACCACTCCTATTGGAAAGTATGAATTTGATTTTCATCCGATTTCATCAGAAGTCGTCAGTGCGAAAAATCGCTTAACTACGCATGCATAGTAACCGTACCCTTAGTTCGTGTTTTTTAAGTATCCATGAGCATTGACATCGACAGTGATAGATAACTTTGTTCATTGTGCCACTTTACTTACAGATTATTTCTATAGAGTCCCTTAAATATAGTTTTGACTTGATATGGCCTTTAGTTGAAAAGTAAATTTTTATATCTTTGCTAATTGATCAATATTTAATGGTATTATCAGATTTCTCAATTCTATAGATATGGATTTTTAAAAAACTGGGTGACCCACAAAAAAGTGTACCTAACTTTGTACCCAATATAAATATTGTATCTATAAATATGTAATAAATTTAAAGAATGACGATTGTATAATGAATACAAGTCAAATATCAAATTCTTAATTTTACATGAACTATTCATACTTATAGTTAAATACAATAATTAAATTGATTCAAAGTTGCGTACACTTTTTGTGGTTCCCCCTATACATATAATTGAGGGCCTAGTCCCAATGTCATGGAATAATGATAACAGCTCAATATTCTTTTTCAAAATTGTATGTATCTCTTTCAGATCCCAAAAAAGATGAAACTCTGAAGATTAATGGAAAGGATGTAATTATGTTATCGTGATATTTGTGAACCTATTAAACAGAAACATTGGAATGATAGTCATCTAGTACCTTCTGTACAATGACCATCAAGGGAGACTTTGATATCTAAACAAATTCACAACTTGAAACATTACTTTGCTTTACTTTAAAAACATATCTTTTTAAAGGGCAGTTCATTCAAAATCAGACTATCGCCAAATAATTGGCGATTGACTAAATCTAAAAATCGATTTAGTATATTTATTTATGTAACATTAGAATATTTGTTGATTTTAGAAATGTTTATATAAAAAGTATATTGTAAATTAGTGGCACCATCTGTGGACTGTGGTGGACCGACGTACTAATCATTGTAGTAGGTAAATAAAATGATAACCAGTCCCAGACTTGAATCTTGAATCTGTCATTATATGTTTGAAAATGGTGAAATTAGATTTAGTTAGTTTTGAAAAGAAAACCATCTCTTCATAAATTACCTGTTAATACTGTTGATAGAAAAATTGTTTACAAATTATCAGCTGTAAAATGGAAACAAATAGTACAGAGTGGTGGCGCCATCTTTAGGAGGACGCAGGAACTAAATCGAATTTATAAAATATGATATATCGCTTATTATATTTTTTTCAACCGTTTAATTCTACAAGAATGCTTTATTCTTGCTAAGTGATCGTTCAGCATTAATATTATGAAAACAAAAATTGACTGAACTGCCCCTTTAAGAGAATTCTTGTGCGATAATAATCAGTAAGAACTTACTTTCTATCATTGGATAATATGGTTATATAATGATTGCTATAGGATATCCTAAATATTATTATATCGATATAGTTATGATGTGAATGATACCTTACATTTTTTTTTTTTGCTGTTATTTTAAACTGAAGTGCTGCTATTTTTTAACTAACTGTTATATTACTAGACTCTGATTCATCAAATATAGAAAAGAATAAATTTATATTAATCAGGGTTATGAATTGATTATTAAATCCTTGATAATTTTGTTGGTTCATTAGTATATAGGTTCAAAGTGTTTATTAATTATACTGATGTTGATTGTTATTGGTTAATAATAGAATCTATTTTACAAGTGATTTGTTGCAATTTATGAATATTGATTTAATATGCATGTAGTGGTGATTAACTTTAAATTTATTTAACTTTTTGTGGGCTAAATTATAGTCATTATATATTGATACGGTGCCTCGAATGTTTTGTTTCTATTTTCATCTTTGATATAATATAATTATAAAGATTCTATATGCACTACGTGATAGTTTCAATTACCAACTCTAAATTTGTTTAGGGTTCAATAATATATTGTTAATAAATATATTGTTAATCAATATGAATATAACCTTGGAATTTCAAGACTAAAAACTTCTAAAAATTAATTAAATTTTGCTGAAATTTCATTTGATTAAGATCATAGGCTGCACCATGAATCAAATAGTTAAATAAATTAACTATTTAATTCATGGACTGCACAATGTATAATTTGTTAGTGCGCTACAGCCAATAATTATTGTCACAAATAGTAAATCAAAACTAAATATCAATATCCATCTATAGGAAAATAGTTTTACGAAAAAAAAATGAATGATTTGAACTACTATAATTAATTTGATAGGGAGTATAACCTCAATTTAGAACGAAAAATCATATTTCTGACGTATGAAGAAAATTAAATACAAGGGTCTAAAGATGTAGTCAGAAATGGAAGTGGTGCCAAGGACAAAGTCACCTACCAACAGTCTGTCATCAAGCTCATGGATACAAAAAAGCTACTTCGTGGAAGCAGTACGTCACTTAGCAAGAAATTACATTAAAAGGGACACAAGCACCAATGATTGCACTCACGGATGGAAGAGGAAAAGGATGAGCTGCTACTAATAGAATGCTACCTAACACAAAACTTTAAGATCTTATATTTGAAGAGAATAACCCTAGAACTATCTCTGAAACTGTCCGCTGTTTTAATACAACAAAAAATGAATCATTCAAATTACAACAGTTCAGGGTCCAAGAGATGGTGTCCGGAAAACTGCCGAAGCGGAAAACTGCCAGTCACTTTTTAATGACTTTAGTCAGTAATAACATTTTGATTTATAAAAAACGACGTTCGCACTTAGTTAAAAAGAGTTAATGGAACATTCATTTTTACTTAGTTACAAAATAAAAATATAGTTTTTTTCATTAGAAAAATACATAAAATGAATTATTATATGAATATTACAATAAAAAAATCAAATACATGATATAAATTAAAAAATAAAACCTTTTTTAGAAAATACTAAAAGAAGAAACAAAGCAATGATTGTATTAGGGAAAGACTACAATTTCTTTGTTTACACAACGTGTTTATATAGTGTCTATTTATTTCATTTTTGCATATAATTTGATAATTTAACAAACAATCAAGCTTAATATTCGCTTGTACTCATTATAAAACAAATTCGATCGATGTTTGTGGAATATTTAGAATTTGCAACACAACATCTATGTCTATGATTATCAAACTGATACTTATACCAATCTAATTCTCTGACAATTTCACTCGATCAAATTGGATTGCATATAAATGAATACTACTTTTACATATAAATGAAAATTATAAAAATAAAGGTGTTAATGAAATGGAGAATAAAATTGTAAATGTAATAAATATTGAACATACATATATAAGTGATGTAACATACACTTAATTTATAATATACAAGATATAAATTATAAATCTTATAAACATATAAAATCCTATATAGATATATAAATTCAATATTTTTAAAATGTACGGGACTTAACAAATAAGGTAAAATGGTAATTATAATTTCTTTGTGTGTACTGAATTTGGTTTACTGTGTGTTTAATAAAGTAGCTTTGTTGAAATACTATTTTCCATTGAATAATAAATAATCCAATAATCTATATACTTTAGTTATAACTGTAAAAAATGAATATCTCCTTAATCACTTGGCGAATGGCTAACGCTGTTTTTTGAATTAAAATGTTCTTATAATGTGCTTATCACAAGTTAAAAAATACATAAATTGCCAATAAGTGACTGGCAGTTTTCCGCTTCGACAGTTTTCCACCTGGCAGTTTTCCGCTTAGCAGTTTCCCGCCTGGCAGTTTTCCGTGTACCCCAAGAGACGCAACCTGTTATTCTTCCATTCTCCACAGACAGCTTCAGAAAAGAGCCCCTGGGAGTTATTACTACTATAATGAAAGCGTTATTTCAACATTGAAATCTGGTTGAAAAATAAATAGAAAAAATTTCTATAAATCAAGGAATGCAGCTTAGATACTTTACCGTTTACAGCTTGCAGAAGAATGGCTCTAACGTTTACTGTCAAAATGACAGTTTGGTGTCCGGAAAACTGCCAGGCGGAAAACTGCCAGTCACTTATTAACAATACATGTATATTTTTTAACTTTCTAAAATATTCTTTAGTAATAAACACATTTTAATTTATAAAAAACGGCGTTAGTTTTTCTTTAAGAGGTTAAAAGGACATTCATTTTTACAGTAATAACTACATAGATATTGGAATACTTAAATAATATTCAAAGAAAAATAATATTTCAACAAATCTACGTTACTAAAAACTCAGTAAACCAAACTTCAGTACACATAAAGATTTTAAAATTACTATTTTTAACTTATTTTCAAAGTTACATAAATTACTGTGTACTGATTTGTGAATACTAGATAATTAGATATTCTCACAATAATGTAATTTTAAATTATACAATAAATTAAGTGAATGTTAAATCAACTTATATGTATGTTAAATAGTTATTACATTTACATTTTTATTCTCCATGTCATAAACACAACCCATTCATTTTAACGACTTTCATTTATATGTAAAAATTATTATTAATTAATATACAATCAATTCGATCGAGTGAAATTGTCAGAGAATTATGTAAGTAATAGCAGTTTAATAATCATTGATGTTGGGTTGCAAATTCTAAATATTTCACGAACATCGATCAAAGTTTTTTTATGGTGAGTACACGTGAATATTAAGCAATACAAACAATTCCATGTGTATTGTGTATACCATGAAACACTTACACATTTAAATCATGTGTATACCATGTGGCACTTAAACATTTAAATCATGTGTATACCATGCATATTTTTGGAAATGGTTGCCATATTTATTACATGTTGTTTTACGTGGTAAAATGGTAAATTATATGCGGTTACTATATGTTATAAGTATGGTATGTAACATGTTGCTATGAATGTGGTAATTAAAACTTGGTAAACACCTGTTATAAGTATGGTATTTTACATTGGATATGATGTGGTGAATACAATCTCTATTTGATATGTTTTTTTTATGATATGGTTTTAAAATGACATAACCACATGTTAATTATGTGTTTTTATGATGGTTAGATTGGTTCAATGTGGATAACGGTGTACCGTGTGCAGATGTTTCGTCGACAGACATTTCGTCGACAAGACGTTTCGTCGACAAGACGTTTCGTCGACAAGACGTTTCGTCGACAAATTTTCGTAAAATGGATATTAACACACTCTAATGTTACAAAACATGTACTTTAACAGAATAATGTATCAAACGATAAAAATATATAATAAAATAATGGTCAGAAGGAAAATTCTACTTTAATACTAAACCAGAACTACTCAACAATAACAAATCATTTAAAAAAAATTTTTAATTATTTGGGTCGAGTTACATTGTGATTTTATAAATTTGAAACAATTTCCTGTCAATAATTTACGTTTCATAAGAAGTCACTTTCAGTGAGTAAATGCCCACTGTTCGACTACTGCGAGTTTTCTGTAATTGAGTGGTAATCCTAATTGAAATTCAAGATTTTATATAAAAAACTCACCGTAATGTTTATCGATACTTAGGTTATTGATATACCAAAAAGTGATTCTTTGAAACCAATAGTTGGCTTTAAAAAAAAGTTCCGAGTTATCGAACGATATCCCATTTTCGAATTTTGATCCTCTCCAGGCTCTAAGAAAAATATGAACTTATTACATAACATTGTAGGACTAATATATTATTGTTAATATTAAAAGACACCTTTACATAAACCAACACCGCAAAATACTAATAGGCAGTTGTGATACGAGGCAACTTATAGACAAAGAATTACATTTAAAAATGATCTTTGTGTGTGGTTACAGTCATTTAGATTTAAATGATTTCATTATTTGATGTAATATATTTTCTAGCTTCATCTTGCATATGTAATTCTTCAAATTAGTTTGAAAAATTGGTTATTATTGAGTAGTTCTGGTTTAGTATCAATGTAGAAAAACGATTGAAATTTATTTAATATTTTTCCTCCTAACCATTATTCTATTTTGTAATTTGATCGTTTGATACATCCCAGGCAGCAAGGATTTATTCCTGGGATATTAAGAGAATATCCCAGGAATAAATCCTTCTTCCCAGGGTTATTCCCTTAATATCCCAGAAATAATGCTTGCTACCTGGGATCATTCTGGTAAAGTACATGTTTTGAAACATTAGAGTGTGTTAATATCCCATTTACGAAAATTGGTCGACTAAACGTTTTGTCGACGAAACGTCTTGTCGACGAAAAGTCCTGTCGACGAAACGTCTTGTTGACGAAATGTCTGTCAACGAAACGTCTGTCGACGAAACGTCTGTTAACCTGGATAACACATATTCATACTCCATTGCCACATTAAAACTATTAAACCACATGGTAAATATGTGTATGCAATAATGAATGGTTTGCAGGGTTGAAGACTTGTTCAATTCTCAAATTATAAAGACAAAACGAAATAATTAGACACTAAACCCGTTATGAACTGATAATGTAAAGACGCTAATACAATTATTCCTCTGTTTCTTCTCTTAGTATTTTCTAAGAAAGGTTATATTTTCAATTTTTAGATTGTAATTGATTAATTTCTGTAATATTTATCTAATTATGTATTTTATATATTTTTCTAATCAATTTGTGTACATTTAACTATTATTTTTATTTTGTGGAAATGAATGTCCCTTTAACTCCTAAACGGAAGGCGAACGGCTGTTTTATAAATTAAATGTCATTATTGACTAAACTGATTAAATTGTCAATAATTGACTGGCAGTTTTCCGCCTGGCAATTTTCCGTGTACCATTATAACTTATATGTAAAATCAGAACACAAAGCTAGATTACTTCCTTTCTCTCTTTTCAAAAGAATGATGCTTATTATTTTAATTTATACAATGTCTTAAATTCTTAATGTTCATATAAATAATATGTATAAAGATCATTGACCATTATTTATACTAGCCTGTCCACAGTTACAAGAACAAATATGGATTTGCCTATAAAGGGCGGAGCAAAAAAAAGGATACCCATTTTCAACTATGAAAGATGAATTGAAAAAAAAAACTTATACTCATTTACTTTTTCTGCACACCATACCTTTTTCTGCACCAAATTTTCAACATAGATGCAGAAAAAGTAAATGAATAAAACGGGACAACTATCTGGTATGACAATCACTGTGTCATATCGGCTACTGTGTCGTATCGGCTACTGTGTCATATCGGCTACTGTGTCATATCGGCTACTGTGTCATATCGGCTACAGTGTCATATCGGCTACTGTGTCATATCGGCTACTGTGTCATATCGGCTACTGTGTCATATCGGCTACTGTGTCATATCGGCTACTGTGTCATATCGGCTACTGTGTTATATCGACTACTGTGTCATATAGACAGTAGACTACTGTGTCATATCGGCTAGAGTGTCATATCGGCTACTGTGTCATATCGGCTACTGTGTCATATCGCTTACTGTGTCATATCGACTACTGTGTCGAATCGGCTACAGTGTCATATCGGCTACTGTGTCATATCGGCTACTGTGTCATATCGGCTACTATGTCATATCGACTACTGTGTCAAATCGGCTACAGTGTCATATTGGCTACTGTGTCATATCAGCTACTGTGTCATATCGGCTACTGTGTCATTCGGCTACTGTGTCATATTGGCCACTGTGTCATATCAGCCACTGTGTCATATCAGCTACTGTGTCATATCGGCTACTGTGTCATATCGGCTACTGTGTCATATCGGCTACTGTGTCATATCGGCTACTGTGTCATATTGGCTACTGTGCCATATCAGCTACTGTGTCATATTGGATATTATAAATATATTTACCTACTTATAGTTCTTCAAACGATAACAGATTGAACTTATATGTTCCTCTTATATTAATTTAGTTTTTAAATTTGAAATAATCGACTATTTTAGATTCAACGAACCATATATCGTCATATATTGATCCTAGTTAAGTAATAATTGATTGTTCATGATTGATAAAAATAATTCGTTATAATGATTTAGATATGTCGAATTGTTAAAAAAATATAGGGTAAATTTCTATTTATCGAAAGGTTCCACAGTTTCGATCATATCACCAATATAAAACAAAATACAATTATTTACATCTGTTAATAATATCCAGCCCCAGTTATAATAACAGAACACATAGCGAGCGTTGCTTCCCCCCTTCTTACGGTTGACTTTTATTCAATTTCTATATTCTAGTGGTTACATTAATAATATAAATAGATATTTGAACACTATTTATACTTTCCTCAAGGCCATCTATAGTGTATTAGATGACCAGGGTCCAGCCCACATTGAAAAAGTAACAGGTAGGTATATACCTACCCATGAATTAAATAGTTCTAACTATTTAATTCATGTACTTACCTATTATAATAAATAGAATAACGAAGTAGTTACAATGCTCTTTATAAACATACTTTGTATTGAAAAAGTAGCCAAATTGTCAAGTTCAATTAATATTAATTTCGAATATTTTTATTTTTATATTCTCTTTATTGCAGTAGCTTCCTCTGTTGCAGTACCTGTTTGATTTTTTGATACACGTTCAGAACCAGTCTGATAAGGAATTACCTACCTATAGGTATTTGTCATTAGCTGTCACTTAAATAGTGTCTTTTCGTCTTTTAGTATTATTTTATAATAGTTTAGAACATATATTTCCTCAGTAACTTTAGTTAATATAGTAAATAGTTGAAAGTCTTGAAGTATATGGCATGGTTCTAGTTGCCAAGGTCACGGGTTGTGTTTCGTGTATAAAATCAGTGCAATCACTGTAACGCCCTTCTAGTCCTTCAAACTCTCGTCAATTCACGTAGCTGACTATTTGCGCTCTTCTTTCAACCAGCTCTGTAAGTCAAGAGTTAAATTCCATTTTGTAGGTTAAGTTATCCATATTATTACATTGGTTATAACTTATATAATTCATAGTAGATCGTTTAGATTTATTCTCCCATTTATTTATATTTAACGGAAGCATATATTGACGAAAGTGGTTTAAAATTTTGATCTGCTTGATAAGATTATTTACGTTAATAATTGAAAAAATATTTCTAAATAAATATATAAAAAATCTTCAGAAATTTGAATAAAACTATTTAATCTTTAAAATCTAAATTTCAAGAATGAGCAGCGCAGGGAATAATCTAACTGAATTATCGGTTAGTTTCACATCTCAATCGGTCATATATGTAAGAAAAACAATATATTATTGAAAATCGAATATATATTATTATATAGCTTTTTCTCTTATGACCAAAGATGTGAAACCGACCGATAATTCCTAACACCTTAGATAGGTTTGTGAAAATATAAACAGAATTAATATACAGTGGGAAGAAAAAAATATTCGTACACATGAAAAATTGTATTATTATGTATGCAAAAGGTTTAACTAAAAAATGTGTGGTTCATTATATGAGTAAAAACGGTGTCCGGAAAACTGCCAGGCGGAAAACTGCCGAAGCGGAAAACTGCCAGGCGGAAAACTGCCAGTCACTTAATAGGAATTTATGTATTTTTTTACTTTTATTATTTAGTAATAAACACATTTAAAGAACATTTTAATTAAAAAAACGGCGTCAGCCCTTCGTTAAGGGGATATTCATTTTTACAGTAATAAAATATAGATATTGGATTACTTAATATCCAAATGAAAATTATATTTTTTTAACAAAGCTACCTTATTAAACACACAGTAAACCAAACTTCAGTACACATAGGGATGTAACAATTACCATTTTATACTTATTTGCTATGTCACGTATATTTTAAATAACATGTTAAGTTACGTATATAGTCCCTTGTTTTTAATTTCCTATATTAATGTCAGCAATATAACCTTCGGTTCAAAAGCAAACGTTAAACCTCGCGTACTGATTTGTGATTAATTGCTAATTAGATATTCTTATAATTAATTAATCTTAAATTATACAATGAATTAAGTGTATGTTAAATACACATATATGTATGTTCAATATTTATTATATTTACATTTTTATTCTCCATATGTCAATAGCACAACTCCTCTATTTTTACAATATTCCTTTATATGTAACAAGTATTATTAATTAATGTACAATCCAATTCGATCGAGTGAAATTGTCAGAGATTTAGGTAGCAGTTTAATAATCATAGATGTTGTGTTTCAAATTCTAAATATTTCACAAACATATATCAAACTTGTTTTATAATGAGTACAAGCGAATATTAAGCTTGAAGGCTTGTTCAATTCTCAAATTATAAAAAAAAATTAGACAGTTAGCGCGTTATGAACTGATAATTGAAAGATGCGTTGTGTAAACAAAGAAAGTGTACTCTGTCCCTAATACTAATATTTCTTTGTTTCTTCTCTTAGTATTTTAATTTTTTTCTAAGAAAGATTTTAGTTTTTAATTTCTATATAATATTTCATTTATATCTTTATATTTATATATTTACATATTTTTCTAATAAATTGTCTACATTTAACTATTATTTTTGTTTTGTATACTAAGTAAAAATGAATGTTCCTTAACTCCTTAACGTTGGGCGAACAACATTTTTATAAATTAAAATGTTTTTATTGACTAAAGTCTTTAAATTGCCAGTAAATGACTGGCAGCTTTCCGCCTGGCAGTTTTCCCCCTGGCAGTTTCCCGCTTCGGCAGTTTTCCGCCTGGCAGTTTTCCGTGTACCGTAAAAACATATACTATTAAATAAAAGTAAAATACTTGAATAATTTTTATTCCAACAGAAATAAATGTTTTTTTTTTTTCATTTACTCTGGTGAAAAAGGTATGCGTTAGTATATAACCAAAAAAAATATCTTGATTTATTTGTATGTATTTATATCTTCTTTTTTGTTTAACAGCTACCAGTCTATTCCTGTAAGTGTACATCTCAATTAATGATTTGCACATATGAAGTGATATTTTGTCCCATTATTCTTGACTATTATCTTCATTGTTATTGATATTTGTTGGTACTCTTCTCATAATTTGAAAAATATTATATATTTTTTGTTGTGAAAAAAAAAATGTCAAATGAAAAAATGAATTTATATCTGTTAATAATAATTATAGAAACCTGACTAATTCCTAAAGAATTAGCCTTTTCATTTTGACTGTCGAAAAAAGTACTCTTGCAAAACAAAAAAAACCATAGGTATATATTATTTTAATTTAATATTTTGAGCATGTTGAATTCAATAGCTACAAGTATATCTGAGTGAACTGAGTGGTATTTTGTGCCAATCATTTTGGTAAATTATCATCAGTTCTTGATATTTGTTGGTGTTCTTTCAATAATTTGCATTTTTAAATATTCCCGTAAATTCTCCATTTATGTTCAAGTCAGGAGACTGTTTTGGTCATTTGCAAGACATCGATGTTACTTTCATCAAATATTTTTCTTTTTTCATGTCTTACAGTAACCACTGACCAAGTTAGTTTCCAGACTTGAACACAGTCGAAAATTTATGACGATATTTAAATTTAAATTGGGATAAAGAGTACCAACAAATACCAAGAACAATGAAGACAATAGTCAAGAATAATGGGACAAAATATCACTTCATGTGTGCAAATCATAATTTGAGATGTACAGGAATAGACTGCCTTGGCAACAAAGATTATTCCTGGGATAATAGGGGAATATATGATAAATTAATCTTTCTTCTCTGAGATATTCCCTTAATATCCCAGGAATAAATCCTTGTTGTCAGGGTGGTAGCTGTTACTTTGTTTTCACCATTAAAAATGAAAAAAAACTGCAATCTTTTCTGTTAGAATAAGAATCTTTATATTAATAATATATACAATTTTATAACAATTAAGTCTTTTACATACATAAAAGATATATTTTTTCATGTGTACGAATATTTTTTTCTCTCCTCTGTACCTATAGTATATATTAATGCAATGTATATGTAAAATAGACAGAGAATATATTTTGACATCATCAGAGCAAATAAAAAAACCTGCATCAAAATTAAGAGGTTACCTAGTTTCAATAATTCTACAAAGTTGTTCCTTTTAGATTTAGGAAGTATATTGTACCTTTAAGTTTAGCAAATAAATTTAATTGGTAGTTTTAGGTATTCAAATTAATAAATCACTTTTACCTTTTTACGTTTTGATCACATAACAATAAAATGCAATGACATGGCTCTGCTATTTGTTTTGATATGTTTTTTTATTTCAGTTTTGTGAAAACCTAAGTAATATTTGTATCTTCCAACTTTGGAATAGGGAAATAAGTTCTAAAACATGATATTGCAAGAAAAGAGCTAAAAAGATCAAAGGTTCAAACGACATCAGATATGAAGCATAATGATGTTTACAATTGGGAAAGTTTTACCTGGGTATCTAAATGTGGGGACCTGGGTACAGCAAGCTTGTAGCCCTATTAATAATCTTCTACTAAACTGGCTACTTTTTACCATACTTTGAAACATGCAAGGTAAAACAGATCCATGATGCCAAGAATCCTTCTGTATAATGTAATTTCCTAATGACAATGAGTATTTAAAAGTCTAATTTGTTGATATAGACTTATATGTATTAGCTAGCAATTATTGAATTTTACTAAAGGTACTATAACTATAACTCAATTTTTAGAATGAAAAAAAAGTATAAATATTCCTTATTTTTCTCCATTGACCTTCATTATGGTTTCATCGCAGCTACTCACAGCGGCTCTGTAATGAAGCTGTTTGTGGTGAATGGAAGAGAAGGGGGTGGCGTCCCTTGGGCCCCAAACTGTTGTTATTTAGAATATGATTTTTTTTCATTTTTACCATGTTTATTATATTTTTCAAAGATACTTGTAGTTTTAAAGTGTAGCTCTAGGGTTATGCTCTTCAATTATAAGGTCTCGTAGGCTATATTTACTATCACCTCTTCATTTTTTGTTAGTGTAGCCATCGGAGCTTGTGTCCCTTTTCGTCACATTCCTTCACAGAGTAGCTTTTCTGTATCCATAAGCATTATTACCGCCGGTAATAAATGACTTTGTTCATGAAGACAATTTCCTATCTGACTGCCTCTTCCAGTCCATTGTACTGTATTTAATTTCATTTTGACGTGAGCGATGTAGTCAACAATATGGCTAAAGCAGATGTCAAACCCCCTAATCAAAAATCGTTTTGCTAGCTATTGGACATGAACCCGAAAGTATTGATGTCATTAACTAAAACATGTATCTACCTATTTTGAAGAGAAGTTATCTGTCTAATAGTAGACATTTTTTTTAATTCTTTGGTTGGAGAACACTCTGTCTATAATCAACCATTATTCCAGCTTTCTAAGATATTTAATAATTGTGATCCCTAATCAAGAAAATTCAGCTATGTCTCCTAAAAGAAAAGATACAAAGGTCAAGGCAGAGAAGACTGCTGATCAATCGGAAGAGTAAGTGTTCAGAAGGTTGACAGACGTTTCGCCGACAGACGTTTCGTCGACAGACGTTTCGTCGACAGACGTTTCGTCGACAAGACGTTTCGTCGACAAGACGTTTCGTCGACAGGACTTTTCGTCGACAAGACGTTTCGTAAAATGGATATTAACACACTCTAATGTTACAAAACATGTACTTTAACAGAATAATGTATCACACGATCAAATTATGAAATAGAATAATGGTAAGGAAGAAAACTATTAAATTATTTCAATAATTTGTCTACTTTAATACTAAACCAAAACAATTCAAAAATAACAAATTATTTTAAAGTAATTTGAAAAATTGTATATGTAAGACAAAACTAAAATATATATCATATATATTGCATCAAATAATGAAATCATTGAAATCTAAATGACTGTATCCACACACTAAGAGCATTCTTAAATTTAATTTTTTGTCTATAAGTAGCCTCGTATCACAACTGCCTATTAGTATCTTGCCGTGTTGGCTTTGGTAAATATGACGTTTCGAGTACTTTAATGATATTAATAATAATTTATTATTTCCACAATATTATGTAATAAGCACATATTTTTCTTGGAGGATCACAAATTCGAAGATGGGATATCGTTCGATAACTCTGAACAATTTTGTATTTTAATTAAAGCCAACTACTGGTTTCAAAGAATCACTTTTTGGTAAAACAATAACCTAAGTATTGATAAACATTCAACGGCGAGTTTTTATATTAAATCTAGGATTACCACTCACAGTAGTCGAACAGTGGACATTTACCAACTGAAAATGACTTGTCAATTACAAATCCGATGATATAAATCGTATATCTTCTATCTATACTATAATAAGAGCCGCGTACGTCCGTCTGTCCATGTGTCACAAAATGGGTTAAAATTAATAGTCATTCTATCAACATCTCTTCATAAATTTAGTGTAAATAAGAGAAAAATCAAAGAAACAGTAATAGAAAAGTAAAACTAATAGTTTGCTGCAGTATCATTACTACGGGGGTCACACGAAAATTATTAATTGGAAATATAAGAGTTTTGATTCTGAAGAGTAAAAAATATAATTTTTGATAAATAGAACATATTAATATGTATAACAGTATAGATATTAATATGTATAACAGTATACATATGTGTGCATTTGAATATAATCTTAAACCCATTATATTAATTGAATACTCAATGAATGAAATGAACAACAGGTACTGTTCTAGTTACAATATAGTACAGTACCTGTTATTGAATCTAAATTTTATTCGAATTCAAGTATATGTATTATGGTACTATTGTTTATTGAAATTCTGTTCACGTTAAAATACAAAATAAAAGTAATACAATTTTAAAATACAAACAGTTTGATTCTTTAAAAGTCTAGTATGACTTGTAGAATCTGAAAATATAAAATCTAACTAAAAATATCATACAATTCTAAAAATATACAATCTACCTAAAAATAGAATACCAATTCAAAAATATAAATCTACCTAAAAATATCAAACCTACCTAAGTTACCGGTCTGCATAAGTCAACATTAAAAGTAACAAATACAAGGTAAAAACATATTAAACAGGACTAGGGTTATAACGGTTAAGACAATATTTTCTATATTTTTTTTTAAACTGTAGTTGGACATAGGGTTACATAAAAATTCAGGTTAATTGTTAAAAGCTTCGATAGATCTAAAAATAGTGAAATTTCTTTCTAGCTCTAATCTAATTCTCGGTAAAATTATTCTATATCCTCTGGTTTGATGGTCATGTGCAGGTATGAAATCATTAAAATATTTTTCTAAAATTATGGGATCTTCATATAAAGCTTTCCTTAAAAATGACAATTAAAAATAATTACATGCATCTTCAAATTTTAAAATACCTAGTTTAAAATACATTTCATTGGTAGACATTAAAGGCACATTGTTCGCATTTCTCTTAACATTCAAAATTATTCTTAAGATATCGTTAATTAAAATTTTCAAAGGATATAAGTGAACGTTAAAAGTTTTTCCATAAAAAATAATACATTGAGTAAAAACAGAATAAGCCAAGGAGTAGTAAATTAAAAGTAAAGAGTCTCTGTTAAAATAAGGCTTGGCTGAATAAACTATTCCTTCAATTTGACTTATTTTCTTACAGGTTTGGATAATATGAGATTTAAAAGTTAATTTGTTGTCTATTAAAAGGCCTAAGTATTTAAAATTATCTACAAACTCTAATGGATTATTATTAAATTGTATTAGGGGATAAACACTAGGAGCCCTAATAAACACTAAGAGCCCTAATATTCTGATTAAACAGAAAAATCTTTTAAAAGCCAAAAAATGAATTTAAATTTTCAAATAATTAGTGTCAATATTATTGTAGTCCATAGTCATGATACTGCCACAAATGATTTGTTTTTCCTTTTAATATATATTTCCTAATAAAATTGTGACACACGGACGGACACGGCTCTTATTATAGTATAGATGAAACGTAAATTATTGAGAGGAAATTGTTTTAATTTTTTATAATCACAAACGTAACTCGACCCAAAAATATTAAATTACTTCAAAATAATTTGTTATTATCAAATAGTTTTGGTTTAGTGTCCTTACCATTAATTTGATCGTGTGACACATTATTCTGTTAAAGTACATGTTTTGTAACATTAGAGTGTGTTAATATCCCCTTTATGAAAATTTGTCGACGAAACGTCTTGTCGACGAGAAGTCCTGTCGACGAAACGTCTTGTCGACGAAATGTCTGTCGACGAAACGTCTGTCGGCGAAACGTCTGCACACCGTTCAGAACCATGTTCTCAAAAAATATATTTGAAGTTATCATATTGCAGCTAGATAGCGTACCTTAACATTTCTTTTCCTGCTTCAGATCTCCAAAGCAAGAAACTTCTGCACCCAAGTCAAAGTCCAAAGTGGATCCGACTTTACTAAAACAAATCGTTGATAAAAAGAATCTTCACAAAGACTTTGCCTGTGTGCTGAATCAGACCAATGTGGTTGGCAACAATAACAAATTCTATGTGATTGGAATAGCTAGAGTTGGAGAGACTTTTCATGTATTTACTAAATGGGGAAGAGTTGTAAGTATACATTAGAGAATAATATTGAGACATTTAATTGTTAGTTACAGGAAACCTATCACTCATTCACTCTCACAATTAGCTACTATTCATTATGGGGATTTCTTTTCATATATTTGAATAATTGTAGCATTTTTATACTGAAATTTATTTTTAGCTTTATTAATAAGCTGACTGATTGTACAAAATGATCATTATTATTTTTAATAATTAGTTTCATGAAATTTTTACATTCAGGGTGAGGATGGTGCAAACAAAGTTGATGAATACAAAAATGCTGATGAAGCTGAAAAGAACTTCAAGAAGAAATTCCAAGACAAAACAGGAAATAAATGGGACAACAGAGCCAACTTTGAAGCAAAAACAAAAAAATACACTTTGCTGGAAATGGGTAAGTAAGCTGTAAGCTCCCAAAATTATTTTGTTATATTCCTCTAACATATTATATATATATTGTTAATCGAATATATTTTGTTAAGTGTGATATCCTCATTCCAAGTGACTATACCATCAATTTTTGTTGCGTACTATTCCTAGAATAGGTAAATTAAATTCTGATAGTTCTTAAATGTAACAAAAAATTAATATACAAATTTGTGTTGCTAATTTGGCTCTATGATGATAAGGGCTCTATGATGATAAGGTCCACCTTCATCCTGCCGTCACGCATGCTATCGCTCTGGAATCGAAAGCAAAAAGCATGCGTGTGCACCAGAAATGACGGGCATGAACGCACGCATGCAGCGACTCTTTATTGACTAAATCTTACTCTGAATAGTATATTAAATATTTTCCAGATGATGACGACAAAGCTGATAGTGATGTTGCCGGTAACACAGGGGGCAGTTCAGTCCAAAGTAAACTTGATGAAATAACTCGGATTGCCATGGAGATTCGTATCAAACAAAACATGTTTCTTGATAATATGGTTTTATTAGAGCTTTCCATGTTTTGAGTAGCTAATGAATAATTAGATACTGTGTTATCGATTAATTGGGAATTCTTTTCATACAGATGTACTCGAAATGCCCCTTGGGAAGTTGAGTAAGAATCAAGTTGTTAAAGGGCTTAAAGTTCTAAATGCCCTCGAAGAAGCTGTGAAGAAATCCGTGGTTTGTTTTTAAGATAATAATTTGCATCAGATATTTATCTAATAAAGTTCACTTTATTTCCACTTATTCATCGTGAATCTTATATGATTTTGTTCCTGATTCCTTTCGTTTTAGGAATCGACAGAAATCCCCGATCTCACCAGCAAGTTTTACACTCTCATTCCTCATATTTTTGCTCTCAAAACGGACCCAAAACTTTTGAATTCATTGGAATTGATTCAATCCAAGAAAAAGGCAATGACGTCACTCAGTGATGATCAGGAAGAGGATATTGAAGTACAACTATCAAATTTGAAAATGTCCGATAAAACTAGTAAGCAAAAGTTAAGGATTTCTCACTGATCTAACAGTATGTTGTGGATGTCTGAGTGCTAGATGGAAATGGTGAAGCTGCGAAGTTTGCTGTGGATGATAAGTTGGTTAATTGTAAAGTGCTCAGGGATGACATTTCAGTTGTAGTCGTGGCAGAAATTCTAAATTCTATGTTGCGAATACTGCCTCATAAAGGTAGATACTTTTTTTTGCTAATATATATATCAAGAGTTCTGGTTATTGCTGAGCTTGGATCTTTTCTGTTTACTGGGTGCATTTGAAAATAATGCAAATATATTTATATCATGTTCCCCTTTGTTATTTAATGACCTCTGCTCTTTGAGAACACCTTTCCTTGAAGACGAAGATTAGGAATTACATATTTGTAAACAATAAATAACTATCTAATTACCAGTTATGATTGTAGTATCATAACCAACAATAACAAGAAATTGTTTTTGTTATCGTTGAAATTGTTATTACCATTATCTTGTTATTATTTCATTTTCAAATGCGCCCAGGAAACAGAAAAATGTTATTATATTGATGATTATAGTCAGATTTTTTCAAACTAAATAATTTATTTTTAAGAATCAAGAACTATGATACCATTACATGTAATTATTTTATTTCCATTAATTTTAAAAGGGCCCAGCAAACAGAAAAGATCCCTGAGCTTTTTTTAATATAAAGTTTCCTTTTCTGCATCCATGAGCATTGACAGTAGCAGATGATCTTGCTCATGGTGTCACTTTACATTCTGACTACTTCTTAAGAGTCCCTTGTATTTAATTTAGTCTTGCTGCCAATGATATGGCCATGGCTGCGAAGCAAACTTTTGAACCCTTGCTAATTAATCATAAATATGACATTAATTTAGGTAATAACTAATAAGTCTGTTTTGTCAATTATCTATGGAATTTTATGCTTATACTTTCCTTATGTCATCAGAATAATGATAATATTATGCTTATACTTTCCTTATGTCATCAGAATAATGATAACGTTATGCTAATACTTTCCTTATGTCATCAGAATAATGATAACGTTATGCTAATACTTTCCTTATGTCATCAGAATAATGATAACGTTATGCTAATACTTTCCTTATGTCATCAGAATAATGATAACGGTATGCTAATACTTTCCTTATGTCATCAGAATAATGATAACGTTATGCTAATACTTTCCTTATGTCATCAGAATAATGATAACGTTATGCTAATACTTTCCTTATGTCATCAGAATAATGATAACGGTATGCTAATACTTTCCTTATGTCATCAGAATAATGATAACGGTATGCTAATACTTTCCTTATGTCATCAGAATAATGATAACGTTATGCTAATACTTTCCTTATGTCATCAGAATAATGATAACGTTATGCTAATACTTTCCTTATGTCATCAGAATAATGATAACGTTATGCTAATACTTTCCTTATGTCATCAGAATAATGATAACGGTATGCTAATACTTTCCTTATGTGATAAAGTTATGCTAATACTTTCCTTATGTCATCAGAATATTGATAACGTTATGCTAATACTTTCCTTATGTCATCAGAATAATGATAATGGCTCATTATTTTTTTCAATCTCTTGTACGTTTTCAGATCAAGAAGAATGAAACTCTGGAGATAGATGGGAAGGATGTTATCGTGCCTGCATGTTGGTGAACACATATCAAAGAAGCAGTAAACCTTTGGACAAATTATTTTTCTCTAGATGATAAATCATTTGAGTGACATTAATATTAGAATATAACGTTTTCATTATATTATGAAAATTCGATTTGAAAAAATATATTTAATTAATTTTGAACTGCAGCGCCAACATCCTATAAGTAACACCAATGATAGAGCACTTACGCACGATATCTCTAACTTTGCACAGTTTTTTTTGTATGTTTTTGTTCACGATCTAGTATATTTTTAAATCTAAGTTCACCTTACTATAATAAATAGTTATTACTAATCTTTGGCGTATATTTAGACTCATAAAATTTACTCATATTTAATGGGTCAACAATTTATGCTTTGAATCAATTTATTACGTGAGTTGGTTGGACTTTATTCATGTGTTCATGTGTGTTAAAACAACTATGACGTGGTGTTTCATCAAACATCAGTTAATTCAATTCATTTTATAGATTGAATCAACTTACTATGAGAGTTAAAAGTTACTTATTTGAGAATTTTAAAGTATGTTGAAACAACTATGACGGAGTGTATTGTAGTAACTCACAAATACTGTTAATCCAATGTATCTGGTGTATAAATTAAATTACTATGCGAGTTGGCGCAACTTTTTTTAAGTTTAGGGGTGAGTCAAAACGACTGTTTTGTTTAACCCACGTTAATTTAACTACTTTTAAGTAGTACCTGCAACTCACCACGTAGGTAGGCGCAAAAATAACCTATTCATATAAGTCAAAACAAATCAAATTTGATTTGATTCAACTAATCCTTTCTCTGTGTATACAGTTAATGTTCAAAACTTCGTTTAAAAACAGCTGATTATGTTGAAGAGTTGGATTTTTTAACTCTTTACTCATCCAAGTTACTATATTTTTATTGAATAAGAAGAAAAAGATGCCTAGTTCCCTGAAGTGATCCAAATTCTAGCTTCAATTTCTAGTAGGCGTTCATTGTGTTTTAAACTTGTGTCAAGTTAGGAAGTGAAGCGTCTCTTGGTGTCTATTCTATCTTCTTAATTAGTTATTCTTTCTTTATCTTGTCAATCTTTTAAATATACTTGTTTAATTCTAAATGTTACAGTTTTGGCAACTGTTATTATAAGTAAATAAACATTAAGTTCACTTGTCAAAACTGAAGCGGATAACGCGATTAAATATTGCTTATAGGCACGCAACTTTAAATATTAAATTTCTCATCTTTTTCTATTTTTGCTACTTTCCTGTCGATTGTTTCAAATTCTGTAAAATTTATGCATATTTCCAGGTAAATTTCTCTCACACTTTCGTAATAACTTTTTATCAGTGTTGATGGAACTTTGATTTGGGTCAGGCTGAAAACTGAATCTAGTTTTGTGCTCCCTAGTGGTGAGTTTCTTATTTACTCTTATAAATCTTTTCTATGCATACTAGATTTCTATATTTCCGATATATAATTTAAACTATGTATTTTTATTATGTTGTGAATGGGTTTAGTTGAACCTGTGGGTGCTGTATTGGATTGAGCTGGTTTAAATCTAAACAACTCTGACCAAGGAACGCTTTCTGTCAATTATGAATTATCCAATTAAACTTAGCGTAATTTATTCATTCAAATATTTTATTTTTCCTACTATACAGTAGGTGGTGCCAATTTTACTTGCAAAATCCTGATACCATATCAGGTCGAACAGGACCTAATTGTACGACGTCGTGTGCATGCACACAACGCTACGATGTAAACATACAGATTGCAGCCGATGCAGTGAAAATTCCAGTCACCTGTATATAATAATATACATTTTTATCCGATTGTTCGTTGTATTTCAGATGAATAAATTCTCACGAGTATATAACTAATTGCTATAACAACATTTATTTTAGAATAATAGTTTTAATGCCCTTTTAAAAAGAAAAGTGGAATGGTAGTTATTTTGTACCTGCTGCACATTCATTGATCCTTCGATATCTACTCAAATTCACAACTTGAAACATTATTTGTAATTTACTTTACAAACAGCTCATTTTAAATGTTATTATTGTGCAATTTACATCAATAAATACTTACTTTCAATTATTGTTTATTTGATGATTTTTGTAGAAATCCGAAATATTATTATATCGATATAGTATACTGAACTGCTGCTATTTTTTAACTAACTATTATATTACTGAACTCTGATTCTTCCTATATGAAAACGAATGAATTTATGTTAATCAGGGTTATGAATTGATTATTCAACCCTGATAAATTTGTTTATTATCAGGGTTTATTAATAACACCGATATTAATTGTTATTAATTTATAATTTTACTTATGCAATTTATGAATATTGATTCAATATGCATTTGATGGTGATTAAATTATTAAATTTATTTAACTTTTTGTGGACCAAATTAGTCACTCACTATTGAGTGACTATACTTCGAATGTTTTGTTTCAATTTTCATCTTTGATATAATATATAAATGTTCTATATGCACTGCATGAACCGTAAATTTGTTTACATTATAAATAATTATTTAGTATTTTCAATAATTATAATATATTGTTAATGAATATAATGCTTGCAAACGGGTGCTGAACACCTCTCAATTTCGAGTCCAAAAACTTCTAAAAAAATTAATTCAATAATGCTGAAATTTCATTTGATAAAAATCATGGACTGCACAATGTATAAATTATTAGCGCACTACGTCCAATAATTATTGTCACAGATTGTAAATCTAAAACTGAATATCAATATGCAGCTATAGGAAATATAGTTTTACGAAAAAAAAATGATGCAATGTAGGTGGAACTACTATAAACAATTCTATATAAGCAGTCACTTATCAAGGAATAAGATTAAAAGAGACACAAGCACCAGTGATTGCACTCACAAATGGAAGAGGAAAAGCTCTTATTAAACGAAGCCTAGCTACCTAACACAAAAATCAAGACCTCAAAGTTGAAGAGTTGTGATATAATGTGAATTTTATATAAGTTAGTATTAAACAATAATATTTAGGGTTGTGACGATATTCTTTTTGAAATATGCTTTTATGCTTTAGGCTTGTTAAATATGCTTTTATGCTTTTTATATATGCTTTTTATGCCTTACAATATTCTTTTTATGCTTAAAATATGCCTTTTATGCTCAAAATATGCTTTTTATGCGTTCAGGTTAGCTTTATATGCTATATGATATGCGTTCAGGTTAGCTTTATATGTTCTAATTTCTTTGAAATAAGGCTAATTGTATTGTCAAATGTCAAACTGAGACAGTTTAATCTGTATTAGGTAACCAAAATAATAAATAGTGAACAGTTTTAGACAATAACTTGCACAATAAAGAAAGCATTTATTACATTTGATGATCATAACTGTTTTTAAATTCTCGAAAATAATTCTACGTCTGTTATCTGCTATAATTTGTAGTCTTAACTCATTTCAAATTTAAAAAATAAGGTTCCTCTGGGAATAGAAAATATGGTACCAAAACGTCCTATAGTAACGAAACGTCCTAGCACCGTTTACAATGGGGACGTGTCATTAGTCCGACAGTTACATCTTTCTGTGATATTTCTCGTTATATTTTTTGATTAAAATAAAAAATATTACATAAATATACATTATAGATACCTATACCAATTTAAAATAATACAATATTTACCTTTATTTTTTTTTTACTTTGGTATATATTTTACTTTATTTCTAATATTAGCTAATATGTATGATGCATTTCCTCATTCGATTTAATGGAGTTTGTTGTTCTGCACACTTCATGATTTTTTAATGACCTGGCAGGGGGGTTAGGGGGGTAGCACATCCCATCCCCCTATATACATATATTTTTATATTCAATCAGAAATAAACTGCAAAAGTGTAGAACTAATGGAGGGTCGCACCAATGAATAGTAAGAGTTTACATTAGGTAAAGCGTAACACAAAATGGCAACTCCTATTGTGTACTCCTCATTGAAATTATTACTATTAATTATCGCCTTACAGGCGATGATTCAATGATTCAATATGGTAATTTCCTCACCTAGTTTTTAAACTTAAAAATTCTTGAATCATTCATTCAAACAATAAAAATTAGTTTGTGTTTCAATTGCAGTCACTTGGACTATTTGATTAACTAAAAGCATATTTTGAGAATATTCTTTATTTCAAAAAATATGCTTTATTGCTAAAAAGCATAAAGAATAATTCTTTAAGCCAAAAGAATATTGTCACAACCCTAAATTAATATTATATTAACTCGAAACCAAACGTTTGTATTGTGGATACGAGATTGCTCCATATAAGAAGTCTTTTCAGTTAAGAATTTATGTTACTTTTTGTGAAGAATATATCAATAAGGATTGACTCATGAACATGGCGCTGTAGACAAAAGAAGAAAAGTGAAAATAAAGTTACAAGAAAATAAGAATATCTGTGGAAACTTAATCACTGAATGTAGGCTATATAGATAATTAATAATTAAATAAGATTAGTGTTGGGCTTAGAAGTGGATATAATAAAATACTTTCTAAGACCAGAGAAACACACACACAAAAAATCTAACAGTTCTAACTCACAATCGAATCTATAAGTATTCATCTATTTATAACTACAAACTAAATTAGGTAAAACCTTATGATTTTCTATTAATATCGATTTTAATCATCATGAGATATATTCGTGTATACGAACTCACCCGGAAGGGCAGGGTGAGTTCGTACAAACAGAGTATATCTCTCCGTGCAATAGGTATTAAAAAAGGGGAAAAAGGAAAATTCAGTAAGTATTTCATATATTGTATGGGAAATATTACGGAAGCTTTGAATGCTGTATCCTTTCAATTAACTAAAGCCCTTTTGAGATTACAAAAAAATCACAAAAGGCTTCATCACTGATGTCTTCCGAACTAGATTATAAATATAGAGCGTTAGACTACGCTTTATCACTGGTGAATTTTTAGTATTTCTTTGTTGAAAATTTGTTTCTCTTTCAATAACTCTTTTTCTAAGGTATCAGTTGTTACCATTGACCTTCTTGGTTATCTGCCTCAGTTGTTGGGCTTTATTGGAGGAGCCTATGCGAATGGCTGAATGTTTTCAAAAGATGTTCCTAAAATGAAAAATTCAATCTAGAGGGGCCTGGTTCTGGCTCGGTGGATGGTTAAGTAAGAGAAGACTCGGTGGATGATGAAAAAGGAGAATCCTGGTCCCGATAGAAGTAAGAGAAGACTCGGTGGATGGTAAAGTAGGAGCAGTCTCG
Source organism: Caprella mutica (assembly GCA_947561585.1). NCBI lineage: Eukaryota > Metazoa > Arthropoda > Malacostraca > Amphipoda > Caprellidae > Caprella > Caprella mutica. The sequence continues at coordinate 77,743 of CANNZV010001484.1, forward strand.
GTGGCGGATGAAGTAGCAGCAGGCTCGAGCTCGATAGATATGGTGAAGTAGGAGCAGGCTCGGTGAATGGTGAAGTAAGAGCAGGCTCGGTGGATGGTGAAATAAAAGCAGGCTCGGTGGATAGTGAAGTAAGATCAAGCTCGATTGATGGTGAAGCAAGAGAAATATCGGTGGACGGTGAAGTAGGAGCAGGCTCGGTAGATGGTGAAGCAATAGCAGGCTCGGTGGATGGTGAAGAAGGAGCAGCTAGGCTCGGTGGATAGCGCATTTTGTACTTGGTTGCGCTGATAATTATTTGAAATATTCTCAGCATAATCTGGAAAAGCGCCGTCCTTTACTTCATCCCTGGTAAAAAATTTTTTTCCTAATTTATGCTTATCAAATTCTGAGCCATTTCTGGATCACTTTGTGGTATCTTACAGCGTCATCGGAGGAACTTTATACAATTTAGCAGCTTTACGTAGGCACTGAGAGTTACAATGAAACGAAGAGTTACAGTGACACAGAGAGTTACAGTGGCCCAGACAGTTACAGTGATACGTTACGTACAGAGAGTTACAGTAACACACTGAATAACACAAGAGATACAGCTACTGAATATTATTATATTTGATTTTATTAATCCTTCTCATACCTCCATTCGGTAAATAGAAAATAGTCCTAGACTCCTCCCAGCAAACATAGTCGTGTCAACTATATTTCTAAACGATACCACGTGCTCTACACTTTCGATGTAGAAAAAAGAAACAAATCAATCCTTCTGCATTATTTAGATAGATTTTCAGATTAGCGATGCAACACTAAAAAAAAAAAAAAAAAAGAGATATAAACGAAATCGTTTTAGTAATGGAAAAGACACCAAATGCGATATAAAAACATATCTAAATTGAAGATATTTGGAAACTGTTTCGATAGATTGTTGATACCATTATACTGAATCAATACTCTTTCTAAATGACGCATAGAAACGAAAACGTTTTAGTAACAAAATAGACAGCAAATTCGATGTCAAATATATATCTATGTATATTGAAGATACATTTTCCGAAGAAAGTTAAAATATCGAACTTTATTTCTTACCTACATCTATCTACTTTGTTACATAGATTGCAATTTTCATTTGGGGGATATCAATTTAATTAATGTTATACATACAAATCAAAGGGGAGAAATGAAGTGATGTGTCGGGTATCGAACCTGGGCCATGCAGTTCTGGGCTCTGGATCGCCACCACTCTACCAATCTGGATGCATTTGAATAAAAAAAATGTTATATACACTCAGGCCTAAGCTATATTAAAAGCGTTAATTATTTTGAGATCATTTCAGGCATCAAGGTTATTAGAAGTAATTGGTTCAGAAATTCAACATTTCCTGTTGAATTAACTGTATTTAACCTTTATTTTCAATTGGTATCCATGATACCAAATAGAATAGAAGTTAAAAGATAACTATAATATTTTCTTTTCTGGCGTGTCCGAAATTGTAGAATCAACCAATAACTTGGAATTTAGTACTCTACTACCTAAAATATTTCATAGAGCACAAAATGTTTGTTTGTTCAATGTAACACAATAATTATTATAGAAATCCAAGTACGTATCTATTTATTACTAACCTATACTGAGTGAGAGTTATCTATGGATGGATTTTAAAACCTTTCATAAATTCACAACTTTAAACTTTCATCACAGTCGAAAACACTGTTTAATAATAGGCTTACATAAAATTCTAACGCTAAAAAGAATTTCTTTCATTATAACTCATAGAAAATGAGATGCATAATCAAGGAGTGACAATTATAAATATATATTCCTTGTTACTTTTCCTTGCTTTCATTACCGTTTGGTAATTAAACTGAGTCATGATTTGGTAATTAAAGCGGGGCCTGCTTGTACTGGTAGGCCCCGCTTTTATTTCCAAAATCACAACTCAGTCTTATTACAAATAGTAAAAACAGCGAAGTAGAAATATATAGGTGTATGTCAAGAATTTATATAATTGTAACTTCTTAAAAATTTCATTTTCTATGAGCTCGAATTACAAAAAAAAACGTTTTGAGGACACGACTAACTTATCGTAAAGATGAAAGTCCTGTGATGAAAGTGAATGAATCAAAAGCATTAAAATATAAACATCCCAGCAAACATAGTCGTGTCAACTATATTTTTAAACGATTCAACGTGCTCTACAAAAAAGAAACAAATCTGCATCGTTCAGATACATTTTTAGATTAGTGATGCAACACTCAAATAAATAAAAAAAAGATATAAACGAAAGCGTTTTAGTAATGGAATAGACACCAAATGCGATACAAAAATCATATCTAATTTGAAGATATTTGGAAACTGTTTCGATGGATTATTGATACCATTATACTGTGTCTGAACTCTTTCTAAATGACGCATAGAATCTTCATTTTTCATTTCTAAAATAGTAACCAAAAAGAGACATCGCATCGTTTAGATACATATTTAGATAAGAGATGCAACCTTCAAATAAATAAAAAAGAGATACAAACGAAAGCGTTTTAGTAATTTAGTAAATTCCCCCGCGGAAAATTCCACCATGGAAAGTTCCACCAGGTAAATTCCACCGCCGGTAAGTTCCACCACGGAGTATTCCACCGCCGGAAAATTCCACCGCGGAAGATTCCACCGCATAATACTGGATTTTTAACCGAACAACATTTCATTAGTTAGAAAGTTAAGAAATTATAAAAATATGTTAAGTGAAGTCAAGAATTACAAGATAAGCTAAGGCGAACATACGAAATAATAGACTGATCAAACGATCTTTTAAATATAAATCAATTAAATTTTTAATAAAATTTAAATCGTTGAAGTTCAACAATAAAGTTCCACTGCCCCAGTGACCAACAATTTAGATTCCGTTTGATTCTTGTTAAAACGCATAGGTATATGATGAAACTGAAATTCAGGAAAATATTTTGTTTGTAACATAAATTTTATTTTATATATATTATCTATTATCACCCAAGTTTTTAAATGTACCAATATATATTTCAATTTGAATCAGCGACGATAAAAAGTGGAATTAGATAATAAATTTGACAAGTACTGAAATAAAATATTTAATTAGTATCGATATATTTTGATATAAAAAGAAAAATTACAAAGCTGAAACTTTCTGTAACTAAAGTTTAAATATAATGCGTTTCAACTAAATTTTGAACATAGAGTTAAGTAGATAAATTGCGGTACATTAACTAGCTTCAATCTGAAACCACAGACACACGAATAAAAAGCATAATTTCTAAACTCACATAAAATATATAAATCATAACACATACAGAGTTTCTTTTGATATGCAACATCTGAATATAAATTCGGTTCAGCAGGTCTCTGATTTAAATTGACTCTATAGAAATAGACACTAAAAACATGCTTGTCATATATTGCTGCTTAATAGTAACATTTTCAATAATGAAACCTAACAAAATTTATTTTTGTATCAAATATTGAAATTTCAACTTTAGTGTTTCTGTTGACAGATTCAAAAGGCTAAATTTATCAGTGTTGCCACAGTTTGGTGTTCCAATACCAGTGTCATAGTCTATCACTATTAACCATTTTTTATTAAATATTTAATGCCCATATGATGGATTATTAATCGTTTTATATTTAAAAGGAAGATTTGTTCATTTATAATTATCAATTAACCAGACTTAGAAATACATTTTAAAACAAACTGTTTATCTATACTTTCATTTGTATATTTTTCAAAATGGTGGAATCTTCCGCGGTGGAATTTTTCACATCTTGCATTTAACGCCGGTGGAATCTTCCTGGTGGAACTTTCTGCGGGAGAACTTTCCGCGGGGGAATTTACCGGCCACGCAAAAATCATATCCAATTTGAAGATATTTGGAAACTGTTTCAATGGATTGTTGATACCATTATACTGTGTCAGAACTCTTTCAAATTACGCATAGAATCTTCATTTTTCATTTCTAAATAGTAACCAAAAAGAGACATCGCATCGTTTAGATACATATTTAGATTAGAGATGCAACACTCAAATAAATAAAAAAAGATATAAACGAAAGCGTTTTAGTAATGCAATAGACACCATATCGATATCAAATACACATTACACATACATCTAAATTAAAAATATTCATTAACTGATACCGATATTTGTATTGATGCCGATATACAGTATTCAATACTCTTTCTAAATGATGCGACTATATTTCACTTATTGTTTCTAAATAGTAACGATAAAGAAAAATCTGATCTTTCAAATACATTTTCGGTTGGCGATGCAACACTATTCTGATCATAAATGGAATGAATTTGTAGGTATCTATTCTAAAACGGAATTCCGTAATATAATATATATCTAATTACAGATGTTGTTTCGATTCATTTAGGTAGATATCGGAATTGATCATAAATATAATACGAAATTTTTTGATATCTATTCTAAAACGGAATTCAATAATATAATAGATATATATTTACTGGTGTTTTTTCTGTATGCATTAAACGATTTCTGATTAGAAAATAAACGATGCAGACTAGAGTGAAGATTTTTGGATACTCATGGTAGAAACAAATTAGATTTCTAAACAGTCAAATAATTTAAATACATTCAGTTAGATATCTTATTTAAGTGTATTTCATATCTATTACCGGCATGCGCTACCAGCGCAACGAATTAGACACAACCCGATATCGAATAGATTCTGACGTGTTTGCTGGGCTAGGACTATTCAAGGAATAGAGGCTTAGGTATATTCTAAACGAATAGAGCGGTTAAGATTACTGTTTATAAAGAGGAGGAGGTAAAATCAAACAATATTTATGATCAATTATGTATGTATTTTAATGGAACTAGTGTATGTATTTTAATATAACTATATATGTAATTTAACGGAATATATATTTTAACGGAACTAGTGTAGTATATTTAATTATGTAATGATACACACTCTGTTCATCTAAACAATGCTTATTAAAGTATTTTTCTTTAATTTTGACAAAGCACATACCTATATATAGCTAATCATTTCAAATAATTAACGATATTTTCATTGTGTTCTTCGGCATTCCTCATTCGGTTTAAATAAGCCTCCATTCGGTAAATAATCCTACAGGCCTTGTTACACGGTGCGAGTTACTTTCATGACAGTGGACAGTAGCTGTCCCACTGTACTCGCATACGAGTAGCTCGACTCGCCTCAGCCGGTCACACGAGTGCGAGCTGCAGGCTTGTAAATAGACAGTAATACTGAACCGTCACTCGCATTGTGTTCTGTGTAGCTCTGCGCAATGACGAAAATAATAAGGACTGCAGTTAAAACAGCAATAAACGTGGTTTCAAGAATACTTTGCTGTGAAATACAGAAAGCTGATAAGGATAGAAAAAAGAAAAGAAATAGAAAGGTTTGGGTGAGGGAATGGATGCAAAAAGAAGGAGCTACGAATAAAATATTTAAGGAATTGTATGATGAAGACCCCCGGGAATATAGATCAATTATGAGAGTGACACCTGCACAAGTGGAAGTACTTTTGAATCTAATTTCTAGAATAATTCAACGTGAAGATACACTTATGAGAGATGCTATTCCTGCAAAAGTGAAGTTGGAAGCAACCCTAGTATATCTTTCTTCTGGAACATCATATGGATTGTTGTCGGTACTGTTCAGAATCTCCAAAGCATCAATAATTAAATTTATTCCAGAAGTATGTGATGCGCTCAGTGAAAGTCTCAAAGATGTTATGAAAGTAAGGGTGACAGGACAATAACCCCCCGTGCAAAAAACCCCCCGCGCAAAAAACCCCCCTGCAATATACCCTCTGGACAAAAAAAAAAAAACCGTACAATAACCCCCCGGACAAATACCCCCCGAACAAGAACCCCCCAAGCAAAAAAACCCCCCGGTCGATATAAATAGCATAATTCATTTTAATTAATTTTCAATAATTTTTTATTAATAAAATTACTAAATGCTATAAATATAAAGAGATATAGTGCACCTAAGGTTAGATTAGCGGTCCAATTGGGGGGGTTTGGGGGGGCTTGCCCCCCCCCCCGGCCACGTTTGATAGTGACAAAATGTATACTGTACTTATTTTTACTATAAAATAGGTAATTGGTTATACCTTATTTTGCAAAAAAATTGTCATATTTTCGAAGAAAATGTAATAATTATTGGTTCGCGTTGAATAATGTTTAATATATTAATAAAAATGAATTATGCTATTTATATCGACCGGGGGTTTTTCTGCTTGGGTTTTTTTTTGTCCGGGGGTGTATTGCACGGGGTTTTTTTGTCCAGGGGGTTTTTGACCGCGGGTTTTTTTTTGCACGGGAGGTTATTGTCTTGGAATCGAAAGTAAGTACCCTTTATTATTCATAGTTACATTACAACTATATTTTGAGTGATTCTTGCATGGTATACATAAAAATAAACTATAAACACAACATATTTCTACAAAGTAACTATTCGAGTGAAAAAATATAACTTGTTGGTAGTTGACTTAACTACGGTAGTTTATTCTTAACAGTTAAACTAGTATTAAGTAGTTAAGAAACAAATAGCAAACTAAAAGGACAATAAATGTTTCTGAAGCTTAAATAACTGAAATTCACAACAATATAAAAAAAAAAAAAAAAAAAAACCTTTTAAGACCATTAGTCATTCCTTTGAATACCGCCAAGAGGTGCCACTTTATTACAATATAACTTATAATACATTAGATTATGTCATTGCTGCCTCAAGAATGTCAGTAACATTTCCAGATTGCGATGATAGTTCAATTTGTTCATATTCTGATGGTTGAACAAGTTGAAAATAAATTACCGATTTTGTTGAAGAGGATGGTGTTATAGGGATTCCTACAGTTGACTGTGGTGATGGAGAACATTCACGGCTGTAATAATTTGATTGTGTGAACACATTGCCATCACGAAGGACTTTCTTCCTGTATCTAGAAAGTAGGGCTTGTATTTCATCTATCGCATCAATTCTATCAATTGGTGGTAACTGTCTGAGCTGTATCGATACATATTTTCCAATTACATCACATTCATCTTCTGATTCCTTTGAGCTAGACATAATTAAATTGTTATTTAGCTCTTTTAGTTCATTCACGGCTGCTTGAATATCAGATGTCTCTTGTAGCAATTTCTTGTTATTTCTGGGCTTTTTTGGTGGCTTCATCGGTTGAATTTTAGTGGAGTTGCTCTCATTTGTACCAGTATTAAGGTCCTCATTATTACTTAGCGAAGAATCATCGGGAAATTGCTCTTTGTATCCCTATCTAGAAAATGAGTTAGTATTGCCAGAAAATGGTGTTCTAGTTGGAGATGATGCCTTCCCTTTGAAGCCGTACTTACTAAAGCCCTACAAACAAACACCTACTATAAAAGAAAAAATATTTAATTACAGATTGAGCAGAGCTAGGTAGAAGAATTGTTGAGAATGGGTTTGGTATTCTAGCATCTCGTTTTCGCGTTTTGGGGCGAAAATAATATGATTGTGTAAATAATATGAATTTTCGTGTGCGTCTGAAAGAATTTTCTTTATAATAATGAAGAACTTACCAGAGTAGTAGTTGTTATCATTTCTTTTAGATTAATTATCTTCATTATGTATTCCATCGATTCGAACCATTTGATGGAAGGTTTGTAGATATCATCTGTGCCACTTCCACTTTTTTGCTTTTTTCAATTTTAACCATCTCCTGGTTATACGTGGAACGTAAATTTTTTTTTTGATAACTTCTTTTGTGGCTTGTAAGCCCATTTCATTACGAATGTATTCAAGGGAGGCTTGCCGCAAATTTCTATTTTTATAATTTGGATCTAAGCAATTCCACAAAACTGTTTGATCCTTGTAAAGCTCAACAAATTTCAAATTTTGGTCCATACTCCATCTTTCTGCCATTTTACAGGTATTTACAACTAAGTTTTTATTACACACTGAAATAAAAAAATAGGTAATAAAGTAATGGTTTTTTATTTGTCCTAATTCTAAACTGAAATAAATTTGAATACAATCACTGAATTGGTTGAACACTTTTTCAGTTAAGCGAATAACAAGATGATAAATAAATAAATGCCAGGTGAAATATGACCTTCCGCAAATTTGTGAAGGTAATAATGAGACTGAGTATTATTGATATTTGTGGGGAGGTAACCAACCTGAATATCGGGTAGAAAAAAGTAGGTACTGGTTATCATTTTCATTTGATTACTTTTGTTAAAACTAGTAGGTAAAAATAATATTTAAATGCCAAATAAATAATATCAAATGAAGATTATTTGTAACATAATATAGAAATTTCAAATTTAAATGAGATACCTACGTGATTTATTTACCATCAAATAAAACCCCAAACAATATAAAGCCAAATTTGACAAATCGGCTACCTAATTGAATACAAAATTATTCAGGTTTACAATAGAAAGAAAAACTATATCTGTATGACATAGGGGGAAAATCTCCATTTATCGGCCACTTAAGAGGTTTCCTTCAAAACTATCATTATTGTGTAACTCTCTTTTCTACTAATGCATATACGACAGAACTAACTAAAAGATGAAATTCAAATCTTTTAAACCATATAAAGTATTATGCAATTCGTTTAGTATAAATTAATCTACATTGAATCAAATATTATATCTGAAGAACTCCAATTTTCGACATGTTGAAACCAAATATCGTCACATGTTATTACCCATTTATCGTCATGTGTCGATACATATGGGTGATATCGTCCACAGAAATTTTTTCATTGAACAGCTGGCAGGATGTGGGAAAATCAGGTAGAATGGATGAAAATCAGGTAGAATGGAGGAAAATTAGGTAGAATGGAGGAAAATTGGATATAATTAGGAAAATTATGTAGAATGCAGGGAAAATTAGGTAGAGTGGGGGGAAATTAGGTAGAATTGGGGGAAATTAGGTAAAATGTGGGAAAATTTGGTAGAATTGGGAAAATTTGGTAGAAAGGGATGAAAATTAGGTAGAATGGGGAAAATCCGGTAGAATGGGGGATAATTAGATAGAATGGGGGAAAATCAGGTAGAACGGGGGAAAATTAGGTAGAATGGGGGGAAAATCAGGTAGAATGGGGGATAATTAGATAGAACGGGGGAAAATCAGGTAGAATTGAGAAAATTATGTAGAATGGGGAAAAATCAGGTGGAATTGAGAAAATTAGGAAGAGTGGGGGAAATTAGGTAGAATGAAGAAAATTAGGTAGAATGAGGGAAAATCAGGTTGGAATGGGGGAAAATCAGATAGAATGAGGGAAATGATGCCAGAATGGTGCAGAATGGAGAAATTAATGATTGCAGCTAGTATGGGGTTTAACATCTGCTTCGGAACCAAAGGCAATATATCGCTGATGTCGAAATGAAATTGAATGCAAGGGACTCGAAGAAGCAGTCAGAAAGAAAAGTGGCTTCATGAACAAAGTCACCTACTACCGTCGGTGACAAAGCTATGGATCTAGAAAAGCTACTCAGTGAATGCAGTCCCTTACCAAGGAATGTGACGAAAATGGTCACTCTGGGCCCTGAACTGTTGTAGTTATTCATAACCAGGTTATGGCTGAAAAGTTAAGGGTTTTGCTGTTTTTTTTGGGATTTGGCTGAGCGTGCTCGGGCTTCGCTGATCTTAGAACGGTTTTGCTGATAAATTTCAGGTCTGGCTTATGATTAAGTTTTTGCTGAATGTCATATCAAAAAGCCAAGTTTTAATGGAATGTTGTTTCAGTTTCCATGTAGTCATTTATTTTTGTTGTGCCAGTTGCCACTTAGTAATTTATTTCAAAGATCTTGTATTATTTTCTGAACATAGTACATATATAGTTTAGTTATTTTACTTCTTTCAAGACATCAATATATATTATAATGAAAGGTTATTTAATTCTCAATTAAAGTATTAAAATATTTCCATCAAATACTAAATAGAGGTAGTCCCTGCTTTTAGAAAATGTTTCCAATTGCGAAACATGTCTCTGATGAATTAGAATTGTACGTAAATATATAAAATGAGACAAATTTATTTATTCAGACTCTAACACGCATAATTAGGACCCTTAGGACAATTATATTTATTCTGCCTTATAGAAAGTTTAAGGAGTTACATTTATATATGATTTGAATCTTTGTTCTAATTGAGAGTAGTGTCTCAAAATGAGAGTCGTGAGTCTGTCCACATTTCAGGTTATTCTAAATATTTCTAATCACGAACTATATCTGAACTCGTAACTAATCTAAAGTATTATGCAATATAAAACTTTTGAGGGATATAATAAGAATTGACACTCTGATATCTAGTACAAAGATATTTATTTTAATAAATAAATAGGGGTATAACATCAGCTTCAGAATAAATTAAAAGCAGTAATGCTGGCGATAAAACGAAATTAAACACAAAGAACTGTGAATAGCTGTCAGAAAGAAAAGTTGCTGATAAACAAAGTCAAATATACCAGTCAGTGACAATTCTCGTGGATACCATAAAGCTACTCCGTGAATGCAGTCACTTATCAAGGAATGTGACGAAATGTGACACAGGTACCGGTGGCTGCACTCACGGATGAAAGAGGTGATAGTAAATGAAGCTTACGAGCCAACCTAACACAAAATCTAAGACCTCGTATGATAATTACTTGGAAGTAATTTTTTTGTACATAGCTCGGTCTCTGCAATTATGGACATTCAAGAGTATAACCCTGCGCTATCCTCTAAAACTGCAAATGGCGTGTTAAAGTTTTGTACAAGCATACTTCAATTTAACTAGAATGGTTTCAAGTCTATCTACCTCTTTTTATTTAAAGAAGCTCTTTATTTAAATTTGTGGTTTTAAAACATCGAGTAAATTTAATAATAAATATAGTCCTTTTTTTGATACAAAACAAAAATATGAAAATGAATATAAGAAAGAATATATAATAAATAATATTATAAATGTGATAATTAATAGAACAAATAAATAATATAACAGACAAAAAAAAAATCATATAACAGAACAAAAATCAAATAATGATAAATAAATATTACCTATAATAAATAGATAATATAATATAAATAAATAATGTAACAATAAAAAATATCTAATAAATAATAATGAATCTATAAAACGATGAAAAAATCAATAAATTACGAATCAATATAAAATAAGTTCTGTATTAGGAAACTAATATTCCTCTCAATAAAGAAAATTATGATCTCGGTAATAAGATGAATTCCTATAGTGAATGTTATATCACCTCCATTCATTGTTATCAATAATATATAAAGCAACTAGCTATGTAATGAAAACCAAATTCTTTTTCTAACACATAACCTATGTTTACAAAACATGGAGAAATTAAGAAAATTCTCTTCAGTACCAACTCTGAAAGAGATCAGAGGTGGTACTTACTGGGAGGAAAATAAAAAATACATTTCGAGCAGCGTGAAGAAAATTCTCTTCAGTACCAACTCTGAAAGAGATCAGAGGTGGTACTTACTGGGAGGAAAATAAAAAATACATTTCGAGTAGCGTGAAGAAAATTCTCTTCAGTACCAACTCTGAAAGAGAACAGAGGTGGTACTTACTGGGAGGAAAATAAAAAATACATTTCGAGTAGCGTGAAGAAAATTCTCTTCAGTACCAACTCTGAAAGAGATCAGAGGTGGTACTTACTGGGAGGAAAATAAAAAATACATTTCGAGTAGCGTGAAGAAAATTCTCTTCAGTACCAACTCTGAAAGAGAACAGAGGTGGTACTTACTGGGAGGAAAATAAAAAATACATTTCGAGTAGCGTGAAGAAAATTCTCTTCAGTACCAACTCTGAAAGAGAACAGATGTCAAGTCTGTTTATTTGTTTTTCTATTGTTTCCCATCTATTTTACTTTCTAACTTTGACGTTCTGTTCTGTACGCTCCACTATGCTATTTTCCTCTTTTCCTGAGACGCGCATCTGTAAAATCATCACAACTCCACTCTTTGTTGACACTACATATAAAAAACCCCCCTATTTTAGATCACTTTGAACCTCCAAAAAAATAACTTCACACACACGTTCCAATCTTTAAAGACATCAAAATTAATTACGTGTTTATTCGTGGATAAATGGATTGATATTGAGGCAATTGGTTTTCTTCACAACCTACCTTTGCAAATTTCTGAGAATGATATCTATTTAGACATGACAGTAATTAATTTTGTCTCTGAAGATTGAACAATGAGATAAAATTAGTTGAGTTCATCATCAAGCAATGATATGGTAAACCTCATCCTTCTTAACTGAGATTCTACAATAAATATTTGTAAGATTTGTTGCAGTCAAGCAACTTCCACTTTTCAAAACATGGACAAACTCGCCAAGAGAAAAGTTAAAGTTCCTTTAAATGAATTGGTGGATTTATGTTCAAGTAAACAACATGAATTAGATACCTACCTGTTAGAAGACATAACCTGTCACACTTCTATGGAAACATTAAAAGAATTTTCCATAAATTTGAAGTTAGTCGCCAAAGTTTTTAATCATGCCAGCAGAAATCTTTCAACAAGATTAACGGAGATTGGAAGCATCGAGCATTGTCAAAAAGTCAGAGAAGACAGAATCAATTATGCTAAAGATGTTGGAGAAGTAATTAACAGTATCAACATACTTCTTACAAAGAGTGGATTAGAAGAAATATCAAATTTTGATGATATTAGTGTTAGATCCGGATTCTCACTGCAATCCCAACTGTCACAAGAAGAAGAGTCTCGTGCTACAGAAAATATTCCTATTCATTATGAGGAACCTCTTCAACCTCATGAAGTAATTGAGGAGCCTATTCTTGACAGAGGAGGCCATCCATTTCAATCAGAAGCAGGATCTGCTTCCATCAACCATCCTCCTAATATTGGTAATATAGTATCGGAATCTCGGACGATTTCCAATATTGTCGCTGAAAATCAAATTAAATGCTCGGATAGTTCCGTAGAAAATCTCTCTGATAATTTAAATTCTGTTAACTTATCTAATGCTATTTCTGTTACTAGTAATAATAATGTGCCTAGTTCTAGTTCATCTACTCAACCTGTTCATACTAGTATTCTTAGCCAACATTCAGCTCCAAATATTCCATTATTTAGCCACCAGGTTAGAGAAAGTTCAAATAATTTTCCTTCGCATGTAACAACTACTTGTTTTGATAACTCTAATCCTAACTCAAATGATAATCCTAATTTACCAAATCCAATCATAGAAACTGTTCACACAAATTCTCCCACAAACTCATGTGTCATTACTTCAAATAGTTACATAAATCAAATTCCAACTAACTCATTTTGTCAGACAACATTTCAAAGCACTGTTAATCAAACACAACAGTACACACATTCTAATGCTCCTCTTTTCCCTGTAACAGCCACTGCTGCTTCTCCTCACATCTCTGCTGCTTCTCCTCACATCTCTGCTGCTCCTCCTCACAGCTCTGCTGCTCCTCTTCACTGCTCAGCTGCTCCTCTTCACAGCTCAGCTGCTCCTCTTCACTGCTCAGCTGCACCTCTTTACAGCTCTGCTGCACCTCTTTACAGCTCTACTTCTCCTCTTTACAGCTCTGCTCCTCCTCTTTACAGCTCTGCTGCTCCTCTTTACAGCTCTGCTGCTCCTCTTCACAGTTCAGCTGCTCCTCTTTACAGCTCTGCTGCTCCTCTTCACAGCTCAGCTGGTGCTCCTCTTCATGGCTCAGCTGGTGCTCCTCTTCATGGCCCAGCTGGTGCTCCTCTTTATGGCTCAGCTGGTGCTCCTCTTTATGGCTCAGCTGGTGCTCCTCTTCATGGCTCAGCTGATGCTCCTCTTCATGGCTCAGCTGGTGCTCCTCTTCATGGACCAGCTGGTGCCTTTCTTCCCCATAGCTTAGCCACTGCTCTTCCTTTCCATTGCTCAACTACTGATAGTTCCTTTCCTAGCTCCACTCATGCTCCTCATTTTCAGAGCCACAGTAATTTTCTTCCTTTTCAGAGCAATCCGAATCCTCAGACAGCATACTTTCAGCAAATGCAATTAATGAGTAATCATCTCCTAGAACAGGATTTGATTAAAAAATCTATTGAGAAGTTTGATGGAACTCCTACAAAGTTCTGGTCTTGGGTTGGCCAATTGGAGAGTTACATTGGCTCATTAAATCTCACCCCACTCAAGGCTCTTCAACTGATATCATCATACTGCACGGGTGAACCCCAGAAAATGATATCCAGACATCTCTCTGCAGTTCAGACAGTAAGTCAGCAGGATGTTAACGAAATTTGGGAAAATTTAATCTATAGATTTGGCTCATCTCAAGGTATCACTCGTGAGCTGATGCAAAAGATTAGAGAATTCAAGCACATCCAGTCACCAAATGTAGGTGATCAGCTTCTTGACCTACATGACTTAGCCAAGGTAATTCAGCATAACATACCCAGATGCCCTGATCTTCTCAACTTGAATATGTCTTCTGGTTTAGAAGAATTGAGAAGAAAGCTTCCTGAGTACATTCAGAATGAATGGAGAAAACTCGGTCAGCGATATGAAGATGAAAACAATGGCTTTCACCCACCTTTTTCAGTTTTTGTAGATTTTCTGAAACGACAAGCAAGACTTCAGACTAACAAGAACTATGAAACTATTTTCAATAATTCTAGCTCGCACAAAGCATATGTTCCAAGAAAAAATGTGAGGACATTCCAGACAAATGCAACTGAAAACTATGCAAATTTCGAAGCCAAGAAAATCCAGCATGGAGAAGAACAATGCCCCGTGCATAAATCATCTAAACATAAGCTCCTAGATTGCAAATCTTTTCAGAAGATGACTTACAATGACAAGAAAATTGTACTCATGGAGAACAAGTTATGCTTCAGGTGCCTTGGGCAACATATGTCCTCCAATTGCACCGCGGACATCAAATGTGAAGAATGCAACCAACGACACTTAACCATTGTGCACATGCCCAGATGGGACAAAAGAAAGGAAAGAACAGAACTCCCTAAAGATAGCCACAAAGTGTTGTGCAACAAAGTATGCAATAATCCAAAAGGCATGAGTTGCTCTAAGACCCTACTGGTAGAAGTATCCATGAAAGATATACCTGAGAAGAAAATAAATTGTTATTGCATATTGGATGAACAGTCTAATACAACTGTAGTGGATGACAGGATTGTCGACTTCTTCGGAGTAGAATTCCCGACCCAAGATTATTCCATCAACTTTGTTAGTCAAGATTTTCAGGTAACAACCTCAGGCAGAATAGTTACTGGATTACAAGTGAGAGGTGTGAACGAATCAGAAATTGTGCATATCAACGAAGCAATTTCCTGTCCGAACATAACAGATACGTCGAATGAGGTCGCTACTCCTTCGATCGTCTCAAAGCACAAGCACTGTAGAGCTTATGCCAAGTTCTTCCCTGAGTTTGATCCTAATGCCGATGTCCTTTTGCTGATAGGCAGAAACTGTAGCAAGGCCATGTACACAGAGTGTCTGACAAACCTCGAGCCTTATGTCCACAGATCAGTGTTAGGATATTCACTTGTTGGAAATGCCTGCCCTGGCAGCAATCATCACTCCACCTCTAAGAATATTCTGAAGACTAATGTATCTCTTCCCGTGCCCCATAAAGTCAAATTTTCTTTCACACCCAAACACCCTGAAATGAAAATTTATGACATCTTTGAGAAACAGTCATGCGATGACACACCTGGTTTGTCTAGGGATGACAAAGAATTTCTCAATATCATGTCTGAAAATATATGCATTACCCAAAGCGGTCATATCCAGTTACCATTGCCTTTGAAAAATGTTGATCTTCCAGTGAACACTACACAAGTCTATATGAGAACATCGAAGACATTGCAAAATCTTAAGAAACAACCAGAAAAGTTGAAAGCTTGTATTGATTCAATGCAAAAGAACTTTATTGCAGGCTTTGTCGAAGAAGTTCCCCGTGATAAGCTATCATCGAACAATTGCTTCTATCTCCCTATTTTCTGCGTGACACAGGAAAAGAAAGGAAAAGTTCGATTGGTGTTTGATGCATCCGCTCGTTTTCAAGGTACGAGTCTCAACGACGCATTATTACAGGGCCCTGACCTCAATAACCAGTTGAGAGGCGTGTTACTGAGGTTTCGTGAACGACCAATCGCTTTCAGTGCTGATATAGAATCTATGTTTAGTAACTTTAAAGTTCCTGAGAATCATAGAGACTATTTGCGGTATTATTGGTTCAAGGGAAATAACCCAAACAATGAACTAGTATCTCATCGGTCCACCGGACACATTTTTGGGTGTTCGAGCAGCCCAGCTGTTGCTTCCTATGCGCTGAAGTTCTGTGCATCAGAAGAACTACCACCTGAGCATGATTCTGTTATAGAATACATCAAAGAATCGTTCTACGTGGATGATGGACTCTATTCAACCGACTCGGTAGAGACTGCAACTGATACACTGACGAAAGCCATCGCTCTTCTGAAAGCAAAGAATATCAGGCTCCACAAGATCGTTAGCAATTCACAAGATCTGCTGGATAACTTCCCTGAATCAGAACGATCTTCCGGTCAACAAACCTTCCCTATTGAAGGAATGAATCAGCACAGCACCTTAGGAATAACTTGGAACACTGACAATGACAGCTTCAAATTCTCAGTACAGATATCTCCCAAAAGATTCACCAAGAGAGGCCTCCTCTCCATTGTGAACTCTGTATACGATCCTATTGGGTGCGTATGTCCAGTTGTTTTACAAGGGAGGTTGATCCAGCGGCAAGTTATGCCTCCGAAGAAAGATGACGAACAGTTGAACACTTATGGTTGGGATGATGACCTCCCTCAGACTTTTCAACCTGCCTGGAACTGCTGGTTGAATTCCCTGACTCAGCTGAATCAAATAGAGGTTCCGAGGAGCTTCTATCCCGTCGGATTCAACCCTGTTCGACAAGAAATCCATGCGTTTGCAGACGCTTCAGAGTCTGCTATCGGGTTTGCTATCTATATTCGTTCGATAAATGAACAGAAGGATGTTCATGTTGCATTCGTCTCTGCTGGGTCCAAGCTGGCCCCCCGGTGCGCAACGTCGATGCCACGTTTGGAGCTTTGTGCAGCACTTTATCTAGCAAGAAGCACCTCCGCTGTGATGTCAGAGCTCCGCTTAAAGGCAGAAAGTACAACTTACTATTCAGATAGTCAAATCGTCTTGGGTTATTTGAACAATAACCAGCGACGCTTCAACAAATACATAGAGAGAAGAGTCGACAGTATTTCATCTCTAACCGCACAATCTGATTGGCTTTACATAAACACTGATGACAATCCCGCAGATATAGCATCTCGTCCCCAGAACGCTGCTGATCTCATCGCGTCAAGGTGGTTCACTGGACCCCAATTCTTGCACTCTGAGGATGGGTTGTTACACTACCCAGAGAGGATCGCCCAGCTTGATAATTTACCTGAGGAAAAGATCGAAGTAAACATTCTCCATCAAAATGAGTCAACCACAGTACCAGGAATCTTTGCTCAGACTTTCAAGAGAATCAGCAGCCTCAACAAACTAGTGAACGTCATCAAGTATGTTATGAAATTTGTTAACCGAATAAATCATGTCCGTCAGAGAATGAGCGTTCAAACAGTTACCCAGCACTCCATTGGCGATTGGGAACATAACGTAAAAATCGCAGTGCGAGAAGCCCAGAAGGAATTAATCCCGACTGTCTTAAAAACGCTCAAAACGCGTAAACCCCTCCCTGATAACTGCAAAATATTAGAACTGTCTCCGTTTCTTGATTCTGATGACATTCTGAGAGTAGGAGGACGTTTGACCCTATCATCTTTGCCATTCTCGATGAAACATCCCTTCTTCATTCCCAAAGATCATCCAATGGCTTCACTTGTGATCAAGCATTTTCATGAGCAATGCAGACACCAAGGATCGCACATTAGTCACGGAGCGATAAATAAGGCCGGATTCTTTATTGAGAGCGGTCGCCAGTTGATTCGAAAACACATCAAAGATTGTGTTGTCTGTCGTAGGTTGAGAGCTCCTTGCGAAACTCAATACATGGCAGATCTCCCAGCTGATCGCGTAGAGCCAGCTCCACCTTTCTCTAGCGTTGGGATAGATGTTTTCGGACCTTTCTATGTTAGCGAAGGCAGATCAACAAGAAGCTCGTCTTCCAGCAAGAAAGTGTACGCACTCATATTTGTTTGTCTACCGTCGCGAGCTGTGCACATAGAGTCACTGCCTTCAATGGACACCTCTGCTTTCAGGAATGCTTTATCGAGATTCGTGGCTATCAGAGGACAGTGCAAATTGATCAGATCCGATCAAGGGACAAATTTCACCGCAGCCAGAAGGCAAATGGAGGAAATTGACGTAAAGACGATCAAAATTGAATTGAGTTGCAAAGGTATTGAATGGGTCCTAAACCCTCCTGGTGCAAGCCATCATGCCGGGAGCTGGGAGCGCAAAATTGGATCAGTTAGACGCGTCCTTGAAGCAACTCTACTCCTCATGAGTAACCGTGGAATCTCAAGAGATGAGTTTGACACTTTGCTAGCAGAAGCTTCTGCAATAGTAAATAACACTCCGATGTCTTCTGTCCCTAACTCCCCAAATGATCCGCAACCTCTCTCTCCTTCCATGTTACTAACGCTAAAGGAGAAGCCGAACCCTCCAATGCTTGACAAATATTGTGAGCAAGATATCGTTGCCTATGGTAAACGTAGATATCGAAGAGTACAGTTCCTGGCTGAGCAATTCTGGACCAGATGGAGATCTGAGTTTCTCCTCTCATTATCTCGTCGATGCAAATGGACAAAACGTTCTCCTTCACTCATGCCAGGTGATGTTGTCGTAGTGAAGAACAAACAAAGTCCTCGAAACAATTGGACGCTCGGAAGGATTGAATCCACTAAAATCAGTCAAGATGGACTTGTCCGTTCTGCTACGGTAATCTTACCACCTCTGCCACGGTCTACTCAGAAGAGACGCATTGATAGATCTATCAGCGACCTTGTTCTTTTGGTTGCAAATCAGTGAAGCTAAATATCCTGCCTGTAGAAAAGCAGGATAGAGGGGGAGTGTCAAGTCTGTTTATTTGTTTTTCTATTGTTTCCCATCTATTTTACTTTCTAACTTTGACGTTCTGTTCTGTACGCTCCACTATGCTATTTTCCTCTTTTCCTGAGACGCGCATCTGTAAAATCATCACAACTCCACTCTTTGTTGACACTACATATAAAAAACCCCCCTATTTTAGATCACTTTGAACCTCCAAAAAAATAACTTCACACACACGTTCCAATCTTTAAAGACATCAAAATTAATTACGTGTTTATTCGTGGATAAATGGATTGATATTGAGGCAATTGGTTTTCTTCACAACCTAAATTGCAAATTTCTGAGAATGATATCTATTTAGACATGACAACAGAGGTGGTACTTACTGGGAGGAAAATAAAAAATACATTTCGAGTAGCGTGAAGAAAATTCTCTTCAGTACCAACTCTGAAAGAGAACAGAGGTGGTACTTACTGGGAGGAAAATAAAAAATACATTTCGAGTAGCGTGAAGAAAATTCTCTTCAGTACCAACTCTGAAAGAGATCAGAGGTGGTACTTACTGGGAGGATACAAAAGGAGATTGACGGGTATTTTAATCTATTTTAAGTTTTTAAAGATAACCAGTCCTTAAAAATTTCGATTTGAGTTCTCGATACTTATTTCTAGTTTTTTTTAGACCCATATTTTTTCAAGATATCCGGTAAGTTCTTCTTCATTAGAATATCCACCTCCTGTCCGGATAGGTATTGCTTCTTAATAAACATGGGAAGCAGCAAGACTTTCATTTGTCCCCAGTTCTTCCATCAACGTTCTTCCTGAAGATGCAGTGGATATGTCATCCATCAACTGCTGTCGTACCATATTGTCTCCTGCGAAAGTGAATAACCAAAGATATAGAGGAAAATTATTGCAGTTTGATTAATACATTTAGATGAAAACATGCGAAGTTCAATTATTAGAGAGAAAAATATATTAGTTTTACACTTGAATTCAATAAAAAAATTCAGGCTGTGTCTTCCAAATGAAGAGTTTACATACCATCAAGCGGTGATGTGGCATCACTTCTCTCAGCATCATTAGATCGAGCAGTGCCAAAGCTCGTTTCAGCTTCAGCCTAGTCTTCTTTCTTGGTTTCGGAACATTTTTCGTTCAATGAAATCTTTTCTTTCGTGAGAACTATTTCTGGGTTTAACTGCCCTTCATAAACCTTCTCCAAAAACTGAGCAGCTTTAAAGCTAGATAAATCTTTATCAGCAATATTGTAAACTCTATTAGCAGTTTCGAAGCGGAATGGTTCATGTGAATAGCAACAGTGCTTGCCATTAGAGGATCAATAGCTCTTGTAATAGTGCTGGCAGATCTCCTACAGTCGTTGGAAGTGATATGCCCAATTCCTGAGTTCATGGTGTGACTGCTCAGGGATTGAGCTATGCTCGATGAGGAATGCAAAGTTGTTCCCTTAAAGGTAGTGAAGAAAGCATCACATTCTTCTATTACAACTTTGCTTCGAACATTATCAAGGAACAGTTCCATTTGTGTATTTAATGTGGTATTCATTGCCAGTTTTGCTGGTCCAGCCGTTGCGAGAGTTTTATGATTGATAATGGTTATAACATATTCTGTTACCCACTTCTTCTCCTTTGCTCAGCTGCACTTTTACCCTATTGTTAGTAGAGACTGTCATTTGAATCTCAGCTTCTTCAGCTGGAATTGTCGGAGCCTCACTCACAAATAAGTTCTGTAAATAGAAAAAGTCTAGTCATTTAAGACCTAACATTTTTCAGGGACTCATTACAACCATTTACTATGCCGAAATAAAGTATTACCAAAATATACTGACATATAGTGTAGTTTCAATATGCAGGAAAAAAGTAGATTCCAAAACCTTAATTTACAGAAAGTAAATGTAATTGGGATCTACATCGTATGGTAAGTGTAAGTATTCGACAATAGTAATTTACATAATTTAAATATGGCTTTAGTGCATTTTTACCTCATTTTCAAAGGAGCTGTAGCTATCTCATATTAATGAAATAATAATGTTTGATAACATATGTCAAGACTTCTGACTGTTTGATGAATAATTGAAAAAAAAATAAAGATATTATGAATTAAAAATGCTCTAACATGAATCTGAGCGATAAAAAAATTCATTAAAAATAAGTAGCTAGGTATCTAGTTTATTCTCACCTTAATTTCTGATACACGAACAGCATATTTCCCATCACTCATTGTTATTATCTCATTTGGAATATAGAGATCAGAAATAGTTGAGGCCTGAAAATATTATATTTCCAATAATGTGGCATAGTTATAATCTTGTCATTCAGAACAACAAATAAATTTTAAAAAATATAACTTGGAAAATCCATCTACTTTCTAAAATCACTTTTAAAGGTAATTCACATTATAATTGGTAGAAAGGTAGACTTAAAATAAAGTTATAATCATTTGTGACTACTCACCGAATTCGGCGTCATCGAACTGTAGGCAATTGAGGGTGTTTTCATCATCTCTTGGGAGGGGAGTGGGGTTTTCATCATCTCTTGGGAGGGGAGTGGGGTTTTCATCATCTCTTGGGAGGGGAGTGGGGTTTTCATCATCTCTTGGGAGGGGAGTGGGGTTTTCATCATCTCTTGGGAGGGGAGTGGGGTTTTCATCATCTCTTGGGAGGGGAGTGGGGTTTTCATCATCTCTTGGGAGGGGAGTGGGGTTTTCATCATGTCTTGGGAGGGGAGTGGGGTTTTCATCATCTCTTGGGAGGGGAGTGGGGTTTTCATCATCTCTTGGGAGGGGAGTGGGGTTAACATCATATCTTGGGAGGGGAGTGGGGTTTTCATCATGTCTTGGGAGGGGAGTGGGGTTTTCATCATCTCTTGGGAGGGGAGTGGGGTTTTCATCATCTCTTGGGAACAAATCATCAATTTGTTTTTCTAAAGAGTTATTGAAAGAATTCAATTAAGATTTAGGATGGAATTTGAAACAATAATTATTCTTCAATAAAAAATAAGGAGGCACATTGCATTAAGCTCACCTTTTGGAAGTCACTAATTAAAGTCTTGTCATAGATATTGGTTGATGGCTCCCATGAATTATATCTGTAATGGATTAATGAATAAAATTATAAAGTCTAAATAATTTCTTTGATGGATAAAAGAACAAGCAGTAAGATTTTCATCACCATAATCAATATAGATCATGGAATACTCTTAAAACAGCCAATCATGGTTGCCAGATTTTATACTCAATCATAATATGAAACTGATTGTATTATAATTTTGAAATAAATCAGCAGAATGAAGAACTAGTTCATGCATCCTCAATCTGACCAAACTAACTAGCTATAGTTACTCACTCATCTGACCATCCTTCCCACTGGATAAGAAATTCAGTGACAATCTGCAATGGAGCACAAAATTCATGAAGAAATTATTTAATATATAAAATATGCACACTGATATGTAAATAAGTCATTATATAAAAATTCCCTCACCTTTTTTTTCTTAGTTCTTCTTCTCCTCTTCTCCAAAATTCTCTTGACTGTGAAAACTTCGGACTTATCCAAGAGAATTCTGAAAAAAAAAGTTTTAAAAACTATAGAAAAAAATGAACATTTGAATTGTTTCACTGTATTCTTGACCAGAAATTAAGGATGGGATAATAACAAAGTTTTTGCCAATACCGATAATTTGAAAAATGCTGATACTTTAGCTGATACAAATACTTTTATATTCATTCAAATAATTTTAGAGATGCACCGATACTTTGAAAATAAACCAATATTGATATTGCCGATACCAATAAATTACAGACTGGGCCCAATTACATATAATAAATGAAGAATTCTATCCAAACAATCTCAGAAAACCACAAACTTTGTTAAAAAAATAGTGATGGGACGATGGTAAAATTTTATCGATACTTTGAAGAAATACCGGTACCGATACTAGCCGTCTGCAGAGACCAATAATTCTCAAACAAGTGCCAATACTGATACAGTGAGTGTGTGTGATGATACTTTTATAAAAGTGCAGATACAGATACTTTCACATAAACTTAAATAACATTAGAATTAGGGACCCGGAAGGCCATAAAAATTGAGAGTTCGGGCATGTTTTAATACTCATTATTTATTGGAAATATATGAATGGAACTTTCTAATCTAGATAGTCTAAGTAATCGAGATAGCTATTATCACTATCTTGGTAATCTCACAGGGCCAATTTGCATAATGTGTTTCAGTCCCGCAGAGATTTTAATTTGAGAGAAATGTAAATTAATGGTAACATAGGAATTAATTCAAGACCTCCCGCAAAAAATCTAAAATTGGGCTTAGATTTGTCGCAGAGTTTTGGGAAAATATTCCATATTCTGAAGTCTGCTCACAAGGAAACCTTGGAAAGAAGCTAGGTATAAATTCTTAAGAGAATTCAGTCTGCAAAGCTCAGTAGAAGATGCATGAAGTTGTGAAGTTTATCCGGCGACTATTGATAATTGAGGCTTTAAATTAGTGTACTGAATTATCCGGCAACAATTTTCTAATTAACTATTATGTTTTATGGTTACATGTAATCATTTATTTGAGAATGGAGAGTATTTAGAGATTTTTGGCCATTTTGGAGAAATTTGAAATCTTTGAAGAGAAATTACTCCCAAAAGCCAAAATTAAATATCTGAAGACTAATTGTGCATGCTTTGCAGACTGGTAAATCTCTGACTGTCTGCAAAACAAATACAATCAGTCTCCAGATATTAAATTTTTGGGGCAATTTCTCTCCAAATATTATCAAATTTCTCTCTAAAATGGACACAAATCTCAAAATACTCTCCAGTCTCAAATAAATAATTAAAAAATACTCTCCAGTCTCAAATAAATAATTAAAAAATACTCTCCAGTCTCAAATAAATGAGTAAATAATAGCAATTACTTAGAAAATAATCGCCAGGTAATTCAGGAGAGTCGGACGGAGACTAATTTCAAGGCCTCAACATTCGCCGGAGAAATTTCACACAAATTCATTCATCAATTGCAGACTGGCAGAAAATTAGAAACGCTCTGCGAGTTTTGAGATAGCTACCAAATGAATTGAAGCTTGCAATGACACGGTGACGGACTGTCAGATTTCAAGCCAAAATTAACATGGAAACATAGGAATTAATTCAAAATTTTAACCAAACTATATATATTATATACATAGTTGGGTTAAAATTTTTCACATATATAGACGACTAATGAGCCATTTAATTAGATTTAAAATTAAAATTGGTGACTCTTAATAATAAATGGCGGAACCGCGCATCTTTGTTGAAATGTAAACAAAGCCGCCATTTTGTTTAGATATAGGGCGCTCCCCGATGTATAATTGTATATCAGTTTTCTGTGAAAGATTGCAATCTTTTGTTATGAATGATGTGGTCACTACTTGTCATTTTAATTTGATGCTCTCTGACGAATCATCGCAAAAAAAAATGAATAACTATGAAAGAAAGTATGCCTCTCTCAGACTCTCTGTGATTGCACTGATTAGCTATTATCAGTTGTATGCCTCTCTCAATTATATATTAAAACTTTTGATAATTAGGTATATTGACCACTGTAGACTTTCAAAATTGGAATTAAATTTTGACGACTGGCGACTGCATATTTAATTTTTGTTGACTTATTTTTGAAAAAAAGATATATTGGCGACTCAATGAAAATTGTCTGAACTAGGTATATATATGACTCGCCCCGTTTTGACCATTTGAAATATAAGCCAATTAGCTAATAATTAGCTGCTAATTGGCTTTATCTTACAAAGTTACATACTTTATGTCACTAGACAGTAGACACTATAAGTCGGCAGTCTGCAAAAGATGCACGATTCACTGTCTTCAGCATGAAGTTGTTAGTTGTGAGGTTTATCCGCCCCGGCGAGGCGGCGACTATTGAGGCCTTTAAATTGGTCTCCTAGTAGATTGTTCACCGCTATCTGGCAACAATTTTCCAATTAATTGATTTAATTCCTATGTTTACATCATTACATGTAATTATTACAGTCTGACTGTCTGCGACTCTGGAAGAATATGGGATATATTTGGGATACTCTTTCCGAACAATTTTGAATTAATTCCTATATTTACATTAATTTTGCTACAAACACTTCTGAATTAATCCCTGATTCCCTATATTATATTTACATTAATTTTGCTACGAACAGAATAAGATATCTCTACGAACAGTTTACCAGTTTCTTCAAACTGGTAATTAATAATTATTGCCTTTATTAATTATTGGAGAATATTTTGAGATTTCTACTTTTTAGCCATATTGGGCATTGGCCAGTCTGCAAAGGCTGCAAAGCATGCACAAAACTCAAAAACACAATCAGTCTGCCAAGTAAATTAGTAACAGTTATTCTTAGCCCTTCAATTGCAAATGGCGAGTTTTATCTATTTTTCTCCTATGCTACAATGTTATTTTGGAGAGGATTAATGATAATATCATAATTTCAATCATTTTGGAGAGAATTTGTTGAATTTTGGAGAGAGCTGGAGAAACAAATGGTGAGTTTATGAGACATACTATTTTACTTGACTGAGACAGTCTGACAGTCATCAGTCTCCAAATTATAAATAGGTAATTAGGAAGTTTTTGGGGCAATTTCTCTCCAAAGATTTTCAAAATTCGGCATGTTTTGCAATATTCACTATATTGCAGACTGGTCTATAACATGGTCCATGGGCCGGCGGGCCATGCCATGCCGCCATGGGCCCATGGCAACATCAATGATCAGGCATCAAGTTATCAACTTCATTACTTCACCTATCTCAGGCTACTACCTACCTATCTGATATCTGCTGAAATAACTTTCCTACCTATTTAGTACCTAATTAGTATTTACATTTTCTTGTAGAAAAATGAAAATAACATTAGTACCTAGGGTTACGGGTAAATTACGAATTATCGGTCAGTTTCCCATCTTCGGTCATAATCATATAAGAAAAAACTATATTATAATAATTATTTTATTTTTATTGGATATACCTACCTAGGTAGATACCAATAAAAATAAAAATTTAATAATTATTATAGGGTAATATCCCAAGTAATAAAGCATGTCCAAACTCGCCATTTTAATGGCGAGTTTGTGACAGTTATTTTGAGCCCTTCAAATGCAAATGGCGAGTTTTATCTATTTTTTTCTCTTATGCTACAATGTTATTTTGGAGAGAATTTATGAAAATTTGAGCATTTTGGAGAGAATTTGTTGAATTTTGGAGAGAGCTGGAGAGACAAATGGCGAGTTTATGAGACATACTATTTTACTTGGGTAATATCGTTTTTTCTTATATGACCGAAGATGTGAAACTGACCGATAATTCGTAATTTACCAGTCTGCAGAATGTGTCTCTTCTCCCACAGAGATTTTAATTTGAAAGACAGTTACTCTCAGTACAGTAGCAGATTCAGAATCTCCCGCAGCTAAATTAATGGTAACATAGGAATTAATTAAAGATCTCCCGCAGAGATCTCAAATTTCTAAAAATTCAATAAAAAAAAACTCCCGCAGAGAGTCTTGGAAAAATGTTCCATATTCTGCAGACTGGGTAATTTACCCTAACTGAGTCCCTATAGGCCTATACCGTATATGAATAAACGCAAGAAAATACTCACAGTATACTGTACAGTGTATTGCTAAAGAAGGTACCAATCTAAGATGAATGTTATGAAAACGAATTTGTATTTCCTAATTTCAAGTAGGTACCTAGCCTACCTAACTTTACTTTTGTATCAATTAGGTACCTACATTAACCTAGGTTAGTACTGTAGGTAGGTACTCAATAGAAAACTCACCTGTTCTTCGCTTCCCTATTCTTCTTTTATCTTGGGTCGATATGATATAGGACAATTATACTATAAAAGCTTTCACTATTACCGGTCTACAAGGCTGTCAAGGCACATTGCACAAGCGGAATATCAAATAATGCGTAATTTTGGCTCGAACGATACTTCCTAATTAGCGGACATAAAAGAAGTGAGGAACAGTGGTAAAAATCTATTTGGAGGTAAATTAGTTTATAGATATAATTTATCAGAAACAAGAAAATTGATTTCTAAAAAGATTGTTTATACCTATTACTAACTAATTAGGTAACAGTACTATTAATTTTGAAATATTGATATAAACAAAGGGGTATAAACAATTTACCATAAGCTAGGAGTCAGTGGTATGAGTCTGACCTTATTAGTAATCACGCAGCTAAATATTGACCGGTGATAAATGGTAAAAGAATTATTAATTAAAAATAATTTTGATTATTTAACATATATTACCGCACTAACATACAAAATATATGAATTTCTTATATAATTTCGCTTTAGTTATATTTTAAATGCATTTTGTTGCTCTGAAGAGGATTAAACCCGATTTTTCGATTTTTTTTAACTATTGATCCTAGTATATGAAACCTGCCCCTCAAATTATTAGAAATTTTATGAGAATTTTAGAGATGGAAATATTTAAGCTCTCAAAATTATATAGAAATATTTATCACCATATAACATTTTTACACCAGCCAAACCTTTTAATGTATGACCAATAATATTTTAAAATTCAAATGAATACAATATAATTATACATCATTCAGTCAATTAGGTTATAGTAAATATAAGAAAAGAATACGGCTCACGAGGAAGTTAAAATTTAAATTTTATTCGATTATTATGTTGAAAATTCAGCCAAATAGTTTTGTTGTTCCAAAAATTTTGACATTTTGATTTTTCCTGAAAAATCCATAAAATGTAGGACTACAAAAATTTACGAGGACATTTAATTACGTGTTACAAACCTTCGGTTAAAATTTTAGATCGATTGGGCTATAAATGAAAGTTTTAAACAGTTTTTTCAAAATACTGGGAAGTGACTAAAAGTTTGAAGCTGAAGACTGTCTAAGAGTTTAAGACCACTAGACCATTCTTATTCGGGATTTTCAGCTGTTGCTATTAATTCTATGATCTTTAATGTGTTATTCTATTGAATAAAAAGAGCATTCGAAATGAAATTTCTCACTCAAAATATTTTTTTCGTACCTTAAATATTGAACAAGATATCTGATATATAGGTATCGCTGAATTTTTCCAATACAGATGCTATAAAAAAACAATGAGGTAACCAATGATGATAAAATGATTACCAGTTAGTTCAAAACTACATAAGCTTTATTTTTTGTATTATTGACATTGTTTCAACATTGCCTTATTGAGCATATATCAGTCATAATCAAAAATTCAGCCTAACATTCGATCTATGAATAACTTGTTGTAATTTGGATCATGAAATATTTTTCTCATATTATCCATAAGTAAATCTTTTGTAACGCTACTTACAGTTTTAGAGAGTAGCGCTGGGTTTATGTTCTTCAACTACAAGGTCTTAATTTGTTTTTGTGTTAGGTAGACTCGTTGGTATTATTTACTATCACCTCTTCATCTTCCTCTTCGATCCGTGAGTGCAATCACCGAATATATACCGTACACCGTATACGTATACTTCTTCGTCACATTTTTGTTACGTGACTACATTCACGGAGTAGCTTTGCTGCATCCATGTGCAAGACACCGACAGGTGGTATTTGACTTTGCTCATGAATCGATCATCTTAATAAATTTATATTTTGAAGTCAGCGAATTGGCATCCGATTCTGCAGCAGACGTTAAAACTCCTACATAAGTAATTAATCAAAGCGACAGTATTTTTAATTTCCTTCTCATTAAATTATCTTGAGTATAACAATAATGTTCCGTACTATTGGGTCACACAGAGTATTAAAAACTTCAAAAAGAATAAAAAATATATAGTATAGACTCTATTTTACGCGGTTTATTTAACATATTCATATTTTTCCCGGACACTGGAAATGGCATTTAAGATAATATGATGGATTAACGATAATTAATTAATGATATGAATTATTTCAGCTAAAATAAATTTATTTTGAGAGGAAAAAGATTTAGAAAACCAAAATCGTATCAAAATTTTGATAGATTACGTTGTTTGTTTTTCCCAATAGATGAAGTTCACAAAATATATATCATCGTAAACTGTGTAAATAATAATTAACTGAATCTCAGAGAAATGTAAACACTAAACTATCTACTAAATGATTTTAAGATAAATATCAGCTATATATTAATTATTAATATCACACGCAGATGTACAAACATTCTTTGGGTAACGTGTATGGCAAAACATGATATGACATCTAAAACTTGTGAAAATTTTGTACGTTTTATCAAATTAGATGACACCTTTTCAAATTAAATCAAATTTTATTTCTTTACTAATCATTATTTAGATGAACAAGGTATATTTAATAGTATAATCAACTATTATGATTCTATTATATATGTATAGGTCCCCCCCCCCCTCCTCCAATTACTCCCCCCCCCCTGCTTACCATCCTATAATTGAGTTCCAGTAGGTCGATAAATGGATAAAAGCTATTTAAACATGGAAAATTGAATAAATATTGAGAATTGATATATTTACTAACAATTAAACTGTTTTAAAACAACTATTGCGAAATTGATCAAAATACCATTTATCGTCACCCCATGACGATAAATGGAAAATCCTCTTTATTGATACCCAAATATCGACACATCTATTTATTTTAAATATTGATTACTAAATTAATTTCTGATTTTATATTTAAGAAATGCAATTAAACGCAAGCAAAACTGTATGAACATTATTTTGAAAAAAAAAATTTGAAGCGTAAAATCGCGCATAACAAATTCTATATACCTACCTAATCAATTTCGGTGTGTTTGTCCTGAATTTACCGTATCGTCATACATCTCATCAGTTAAACTGACACTCTGATTGTAATTTTAAATGAAATTACTTACATTTTTGTAACAATAACAAAAATATATGGAGACATCGATTTGTAAAATACCTAAACCATAGAAATGTTTCTAAGTCTTGTTATAGACGAAAAAAATTGAAACGTGACGATAAATGGAGAGGGACGATACAAGGAGCCCTTACCCTACGAGTTATATGTTGCAATACCATGCAAGTTGACATTCAAGTTTTGCAGGCGAGAGGCTGACTCGCCCATGAGTGGCGAGTAAAAACAATTTTTTTGTAGTAACTCGCATGCGCACTACCAACCTCCTTTACATGACAAA
This sequence comes from Caprella mutica, assembly GCA_947561585.1. Classification (NCBI taxonomy): domain Eukaryota; kingdom Metazoa; phylum Arthropoda; class Malacostraca; order Amphipoda; family Caprellidae; genus Caprella; species Caprella mutica. The sequence goes on from CANNZV010001484.1 coordinate 107,983, forward strand.
TACTCGACTGATGCGGTCACACTTTGCGAGTAGCTGCACAACAGTAACTCGCTAGGCCAACTCGCACGATTACTCGCACCGTGTAACAGGGCCTATTTACACTCGCATTGTGTAACATAATATTGATTTATTGAATATTAATTTGCTGATGAAATTTATTTAATTTAATTAATATTTTTAATAATTGAAAATCAATATTTTAATAACTTAATTAAGAATTAATTTTCTATAAATTTAATTATTATTATATTAAGTAATTTAGTTAATATTATGTTAATTTGATTAATATTTTATCTATTCATAATATTTATATAATTCATAATATTTAATACAGCAATTTCAAACTTACATAAGAAATAGGAGCTTCATTATCTATTAAATAAAACCCCAAACAATATGAAGTCGATTCTGACTAAATTTGACAAATCAGCTACCTAATTTATTGCAAATTATTTAAAGGTCCTCTCCAGGCTCCGGGGAAAAAATGAGTTTATTACATAATATTATAGAACTAAGGTTTACGATCATTATTCTGCAAACCGCATACAGTTCGGTTCAGTATGTATTTCAATATTTGCTATTAAAGTTTTTTAATACTATGTGAACAGCAATCGAGCGAATCTCCAACTTGACGCTGAGAAAGAAGATTGTACACTCTTTGTTTTGATTTCAAATTTAGATTTTTAAACAAACAATGCGTTTTTGGCCTTCTTTTAAGATTTTAATTGTTTTTAAAAGTATATAAACGTTTCTATAATATGTTTATCCAAATTTAAACCTTTAAACGAATAATAAATAGATTTATTAAACCAAATACCTAGTTGACAATCAAAACAAATGGTGTTCATTCTTTTTCTTCAGGCTGAAAATTTCTTAAATTAGTAAGTCGGAGGTGAAATAGGTTTTGTAGAGTTTCAATTATAAAAATCTTTAAAAGCATATAAAATTAAAGATATGCTACCAAATTCGATGCGGTTTGCAGCAAAATGATAAGAAACATTAGCCTCGTTGATTAAGGCAATAAAAATATTTGCTTGGAGGGGACCTTTAAGTATAGAATAGGAAAAAAACTATATCTGACTCGCCCATGAGTGGCGAGTAAAAACAAAAATGTTGCAGTAACTCGCATGCAAGTTACTAACCTCTTCGCACATGACAGTTACTCGACTGGTGCGATCACACTCAGACACACTGTGTGAGTAGCTGCACTACAGTAACTGGCTAGGCCAACTCGCACCGTGTAACAGGGCCTGTACCGCTCCATGGCACCGTTGTTTGTCTTGACATGTTTTGGTTTGTTGCTACACGCTAATACCTACATCACATATTGATCTCAAAAGTAGTGGTCGAGTAATATTACATTCGTCGTCCCTGCAGCGGCTGCTTCATGCCTACAGACAGTGCAATAAAGTTATAGACAGTGTTAGTGTTGGTACTGGTCGTTACCGACGGTACAGTAGGTGTGAAAATAAACTGTTCCTGTCATATCCTGTTTTCTAAGTTAGGTAGGCACTTACTCCCTAGTCTTTTAGAAAATGTCAATTGTAAACAAGAATAGGCAAGATGTTAGTTTATAATAACTTGAGATGTAACTAAGCAGCAGGTATAGATATAAATTATACCTAGTTAAACGTAGGTTGGTGATAAATTATAATTATAATATAGGCTAGGTAGTTTGATTCTTTGAACAGGCTAATTAGCATATTTAAGGAGGTGGTTTGAAATTTTGAATCTGTGTTACTGTAACTAGTTATAACTTATAAGCCTATAAGGTATAGTAAGTCTAAGTCTGTCTAACTCCCTACAGACAATCTTTTGTTAAAAAATAAATAAAAATCAATCAAAAATTCCACAACTAGGCTAGGTATTGGTATTTATTTGGAATATGTATTTTAGAAGTTATAACTAATACCTACTAACATTTTTCTTTTTGAATAGCATTGCAATTATATATAGCTTTTGAAATTTGTTAGTAACTAAGCCCTAGCTTAGCCTAGTAGGTAGCTATCATAAGCTATCATTAGCTATGTACCAGTCTGAAAAGAAGCCTATGTAGATATATTGTATACCAGGTAAAATTATCTTAATTTTAAAAGCTAGATGTTTGAAAAATTTGGCTGCCACAGTTACAATCCAGTCTGCAAAGCATGCACAATCAGTCTCCAGATATTTAATTTTTGGAGTGATTTATCTCCAAAGATTTTCAAATTTCTCTCCAAAAAAATTAAAAATCTCTAAATTCTCTCCACTAATTACATGTTAACCCAAGTAATAAAGCATGTCCAAACTCGCCATTTTAATGGCGAGTTTGTGACAGTTATTTTGAGCCCTTCAAATGCAAATGGCGAGTTTTATCTATTTTTTTCTCTTATGCTACAATGTTATTTTGGAGAGAATTTATGAAAATTTGAGCATTTTGGAGAGAATTTGTTGAATTTTGGAGAGAGCTGGAGAGACAAATGGCGAGTTTATGAGACATACTATTTTACTTGGATGTTAACATAGGAATTAATTAGGAAATTGTCACCAGATAATTTAGGAGACTAATTTCAAGGCCTCAACAGTCGCTGGATGAACTTCACAACTTCCAGACTGTATTTCTTGGCCAGTCTGTATTTGGGGCACAAAATTCCACTGACTTTCTCAAAAAGCTAAAAAAAATCCACCATAAATTTCCAGTATATTTGCTGATCCACCAACATTTTCCTAATTTATCCACCAAAAATTAATGGTAACATTAGAATAAATAGCTATAAATCCACCAACTTTGCCAGAATATTATATTCAAAGGTGAAAAAATTCCACCGACATGTCGGTGGAATTTACCACAAAATACAGACTGGTTTCGTGGTAAATTCAACTGACTTGTTGGTGGAATTTTCTTCCTATGTAAATAATATTCTATCAATGTCGGTGGATTTTTAGCTATTTATTCCTCTGTTACCATTAATTTTCGGTGGAAAAATGGAGAAAAAGCTGGTGGATCAGCCAAATTATTGGAAATTTATGGTGGATTTTTTCAGATTTTCAAAAAGTCAGTGGGATTTTGTGCACCAAATACAGACTGGCACAACTTCATGCATCTTTTGCAGACTGGTTTACAATAGCTAACTACTGCCTACCCTTGTTTCAAAGTGTAGCAGGGAAGTCGCTACTTTAGAGAGAAAATTGACCAGGTTGCCACATTTGACTTCCTAGTGAAGATTTTGCACTTGAAAGTATCATTATATAGCTATAGCCAGTCAGCAGAATATAGGTCATTTTAAACATTTTCTTTGCGAACAATTCCTAATTTCCTTCCACATTTGCATGTATTTTACTGAGAACAGAAGCCAAAATAGAGGATTTCTTGGATAACGGTTTACCATTTCCTGCAGTCTGATGTCTGATGCATGTGTATCTCTTAATATTATTTTGGGATTGATTTACTTTCTATTAACTTATTTACATGTTTTTAAACTTATTTAACACCTCAAAAGTTGCCAATATACTGGCGAATTTGACCATACTTTAAAACATAGCAGGGGAAAAATGTTCTTAATTCCACATAGTGGGTCTGTCAAACTGTTTAAACTGGTAGTGGTTAGCTAAGTGTTTGCAGATATCTCTTTCCATTAATTCCATTCACAGTGAAATTATAGAAATTGATTAACTATTGTATTTTTTAGAAAATATTCCAAATACCTATATCTCCTTTATTCTTTAGACTGACCTAACACTAATTCACTAAATTATCTATCTGGTAAATTCATTATTCAGTCTGTAAAAGATGTGTGATGTTTATCCAATGACTGTTCCAGACTGTATTTCATGGTAAATTCCTTTAATTCCACTGCAATGTTAGTGAAATTTTTCCCTCTTTGAAAATAATATTCTGACAAACAGACAAAGTTGGTCGATTTTTAGTTATTCATTCCTATGTTATCATTAATTTCTCCTTTCGGTGGATTAATTGAGAAAATGTTGATGGATCAGCCAAATTATTGGAAATTCTTGGTGGACTTTTTCAGCTTTTTGAAAAAATCAGTGGGATTTTGTGCACCAAATACAGACTGGTGACTATCCATGCCTTGAAATAGGCCTTTGCAATATCTGGCAACAATTTTCTAATTAATTCCTATGTTTACATGTAATTATTGGAGAGTATTATGATACTTATGGCCATGTTGGAGAGAAATTTGAAAATCTTTGGAGAGAAATTGCCCCAAAAATTATATATCTCAAAACTGATGGCTGCTTTGCACACTAGCTAGTAGCCGGTATAGCTTGTTTACTGAAAAAGTCTTCCATGATTCTGAATAAAATTATATTCTATAATCCTAACCAAATGAAGCCTATTTTACTCTTTATAATCCTAATTTATTATTTATTTTTAATATTTGAAATCCTTACCTTCTTTTCACTCTTAGTTAGACTAAGTTTTGAGACAAATCTGTTAGGAAACAAATTAAATATTCTTAATGTTTCCCTAACAAGGTATGTACAATTGTACACAATTGAGAGAAAAGTAATGGTTATTTATCTATTTCCTAGTAGGATTCTTTTCTGTCATAATTTTCAGGGTTGAAGATTCTAATTCCTAATGCATAAATCTCCTAGTTAAGGGGATCGTTCCGGTATTTTTTACATTTTTTCGTTTTTTTTTTTTTAATTTAGTTACCCTGCAAATCTACCAAAGAAAACTCACAAAAAATTTCATTCACCTAGTACGTTTGTACGTGTGTCAAACACGCTTCTCAGTTTGGGGGTTAGGGAGTTTTGAGGTTGTTTTGAGGTTGTTTCTGTGTTGTTTTTTTGCCTCCCATTTATGGTTGAAGGCTTCGTCGCTGCCTGGGTTGACCCCCGAAGCGACCTGATGAGTCTTCTTGGCTGGGACGAAAAGCATATAGTTTTTTTTTAAATTTAAAAAAATTTTGAAAAATATTTTTCTTCCTCCATTATCTCAGTACCATTTTTTCTCAAATTCTCCACGTTCAAAAGTATAGAACTTTTTGGGGGTTGGTGCTACAGAAAAATGTATAAGAGCTAATATGTTCAGACCGAAATTCCTAAGGTCGTGGTGAAGCCCTTTTCCTATAACTTTTTCTATAAACTTTTTTTTTTTTGAAAAAAAAAAAAAAAAAAAAAAATATGACAATTTTTTTTAAAATTCAAATAAAAATTTTTTCAGATAGAAATTCAAAAAAAAAGCTGCACCACGACCTTAGGATAGTAGTAGAGAACATATTAGCTTCAATAAATTTTTCTGTAGCACCAACCCCCAAGCCGTTCTATAGTTTCCCGGGGGGGGTCGAAAAAGAAGGTTTTTCGACCCCCACGGGGGAGGGGGGCCCCAAAATGAAAAAATCTCACAAGAGAGCATATGCTTATTTTTCACTTTACACCTTATGTTAAAATCTCAGCTCAATCGGACAAGTATTATTGGTACATCCTAAATACCGGAACGATCCCCTTAACATCAGCACTGAATACTGATGCTAAATAGAAACCTGGTAAATTGAAGGGTTACTAAATAACAATTAACATCAGCTTTCCATTTGCTGATGTTAAATAAAAACTATGAAATTTATTGGGTTCTTATTTAGCATAATAATAAATAATAGTAATAATCAATAGTTTATTTAAACAAAACAGTACAAGGGAAAATTACAGGTTTTACCATAACTATATTTGCCCAAAAAAGGTTCACTCAAGTAGTGGATCTTATTATATAAGGGCTTGTTTATTTAGGATTTATGTACCTGTTCTTTTGTACATTATCTTATTTTATTCAATAAAATTGTATCATTTCTTTATAACCCTCGATAACTTTGAAAGTTAATTGGAGGTAATATCAGCAACAGTGCTGATATTAACTGGAAGTTTACCCAAACCATTAAAATGTTAAAAAATTTCATTCATTTAATTTCATCATAACTACAATCTTAATTAGATTTTATAAACAAGCCTTTGTAAACAATTAAATTCAGCAATGCCTCCTAAAAGAAAAGGAACAAAGCGAAAGGCAGCCAAGACTGATGAGTTGGAAGAGTAAGTATTCAGAACAATAACTTGTGCTAAGAGAGATGCTTTTGAAGATATCATTTTGTTGCCAGATAGTTGTACCTTAATATTTTTTCTCCTACTTTAGGTCTCCTCCAAAGTTACCAAGAGCAGACAGTGAAAACACTCAAATAAAAAATGTGATTGAATCTATTAAGCAAGAATCTTCTGCACCCAAGTCAAAGTCCAAAGTGGATAAGACTTTACTAAATATAATTGGAGAAAAAAAGAAACCTGTAATTCATGAAGACTTTGCATGTATGCTGAATCAAACCAATGTGGTTGCCAACAATAACAAATTCTATGTGATTCAAATAGCTAAAGTTGGGAAGACTTTCTATGGATTTACTAAATGGGGAAGAGTTGTAAGTATACATTAGAGAATAATATTAAGACATTTAATTGTTAGTTACAGGAAACCTATCACTCATTCACTCTCACAATTAGCTGCTATTCATTGTGGGTTTTCTTTTCATATATTTGAATTGTAGCATTTTCAGACTTGAAATTTATTTTTAGCTTTATTAATAAGCTGACTGATTGTGCTAAATGATCATTATTACTTATAATAATTAGTGTCATGAAATTTTTCCATTCAGGGTGAGGATGGTGCAAACAAAGTAGATGAATACAAAAGTGCTGATGAAGCTGAAAAGAACTTCAAGAAGAAATTCCAAGACAAAACAGGGAATAAATGGGACAACAGAGCCAACTTTGAAGCAAAAACAAAAAAATACACTTTGCTGGAAATGGGTAAGTAAGCTGTAAATTTGCAAGTTCATAATGATTTCTGTTATTCTCCCCTTATATATCTTTGTTAATTCATCTATGACAATTCTTGAATAATTAATTAGGATGTTTCCATTCAAAAATTGTATACATGTAACTTGCTAATTAATTATTGTCTCTAAACTTTCACCTGAAATAATAAAAATATTGTAAAACTCGGGGTATAATTTATACCCCGATAATAATAGATAGATTTATTTATTTATCATTTTTCAATCACCTTAGAACAAATTATCATCTTCTTTTATTACATTGTTAGAATATTTATAAGTATTTCAAGTATTTATGTTTTTATTTAGCTTAACATTGATGTTTGTCATCATGTTCCTAAATTTTATAAAGTTTTAATCAAATTGACAGTTTCCATGCATCCATTGAGCTATTACTTTTAAAAATCTGAAAGATGCAGTCAGTAATATTTTTATGTCAAGCAAAAGTGGGAAAACAGTTTTTTTAAAGTGACATTTATACTCTAGTAGTATGGAAAATTCAATATAATACCACTTACCAGTCTAATGCTCCGAAAATAAACTAAATTTCCTGATTAGCTCAATACAATGAAATATTTCAGGTTGATAAATAAAGTATACAGGTGGGTCCCACTTTGTTAAAAGTGGCAATAATTGTGAAGCATGTCTTGATGTCATTACCTACCTTTTGTAGACATAGAAAATGGAGACAATTTTTTGGAGTGAACATTTCATGAGAATTATAATAAACATCAATATTATTATTGTTGAAATTGGTTTGTTCCTTGGGAATCTAAGTCTAATTATAAAAAGGAGAACTATTGAAAAAATAAAAATCATTTAAAATGTTTTTTAAAATTTTCTATTAAATCAAACGTTTCGGATTATAAAAAATCCATCATCAGTGGTATACAATTGTGAAACTTTCTGTAAAAATATGACATGGTTAAAATTGATTTGGAAACTAAGCAATGTTTAAAATGAGAAACTTTATTAAAACATATTAGGTCTTAAAACACATTTATAAAATAATTCTAGTTAAAGCATTAATATATAAATAATTAAAATAATTAGAACGGGGAAGACACTCAGTGAAGTTATGTTGTAATGCTTAATGGTAATGCGGATTGATCTTTATTGAGAATTGGTTTGAGTCTATTGATATAAATGGATTCTAAAATTCTGAGGTCTGTATCTGAACTATTGCATGAATCGAGTATGGAAAAGTTATCTATTTTTAAAATGTGGCTATGATGGTCTCTAATAGCTGATTTTTCTGGGTCACTGAGTGCCTTGTCCGTTCTATGGGATAAACCAAAGTGACGTGCGCATCTGATAAACATCTGAAGCTTAGTGCTCCCGATGTAAGATTGCTTGCAGCAATCGCAGGTATATTGGTAAATAACAGATGCACGCGTCGCCTGGTCAGGTTTACCTAAAATGCGGGGGGAAAAATTAGCTATTTTATTGACATTTTTATAAAAAATTGTACATTAATCTGTGGGTAAAATCTGGTTAAAAGTCTATTTATTTCCTTTTTCATTTCATAGGTTTGATTTCCTATTGCTATAGGGCAGATTAAAGTATAGTTTGTCTCTTTCTACAGTGATTGGAGATAATTTAGGGGAATTAGTTTCACAATTGTATACCACTGATGATGGATTTTTTTATAATCCGAAATGTTTGATTTAATAGAAAATTTTAAAAAACATTTCAATAGTTCTCCTTTTTATAATTAATATTATTATTCAGATGAGGTTATTAGAAGCAATCTGTTAAGAAATCCAACATGTTTCTATGTAATCGCACGGTTCCATATTTTAAGACACCATTATTTAATTTTCATTTCAATTGGTATCCATGATACCTATTAGAATAGAAGTTAATTTCCTTTTCTTACAGGTCTGAAAATGTAGAACCAACCAATAACTTGGAATTAGTACCTAACTACCAAAAATATTTCAAAGATAATAAAATTAGCTACTGTTTGTTCTATGTAGCACAATTATACTAGCTATTTATTGATTACTCACCTATAATGAGTTTGATTTACCCTGGTCTTATTAGCTACCATTTGGCAATAAGACGGAGTCGTGATTTGGTAACAAGAGCGGGGCCTCCTTGTAATGTTCTATATATTCCAGATGATGATTCTGATGATGATGACACAGTAGATAATGATGTTGCTGGCCCGTCTCCTAAGATCAAAAAAGAAATAGGCGACAGTTCAGTCAAATGTAAACTTGATGAAAGGACCCGTATTGCCATTGAACTTCTTTTCAACCAGAACATGTTTCTTGATCAGATGGTCAAGATGGATCTTGGTAGGAAATTATTTTATTTTTTTCACTTTTGTCTACCTAACTCACCTTGTCAATTTAACACAAATCAATCCCTCTGTAACTTTTTGGAGTTCTATAGCTTTATGTAGCTAATGAACAAGTACAATCTCTTTAATTAGCTATTTAATCGTAATTCAATTCAATACAGATGTTCGCAAAATGCCTCTTGGGAAGTTGAGTAAGGTTCAAGTTGCTAAAGGACTTGAAGCTTTAATTGCCATCGAAGAAGCTGTTAAGAAATCGGTTGGTTCTAGATGACACTTCGCTCATATATATATCAAAACGATCAGTTTACTATAGCTACTTATACTTTTTTACCTAAATATGTTTCTTATTCAATCTGTTATAGAAATGGAGTGAAATCCCCGATCTCACCAGCAAGTTTTTCACTCTCATTCCCCATAACTTTGGTCGCAACAAGCCACCAGTTTTGAACTCATTGTCGATGATTCAATCCAAGAAAGAAGTAATGATGACACTCAGTGATATTGCTCTGGCTCAGTCACTGAGTGATGTCAAGGAGGAGAAAGAGGATACCGAACATCCACTTGATGTCAACTATAAAAGTTTGGAATGTCCAATGAAACTCTTGAACAGGAAGTCTAAGGAGTTTACTCTTTTCCAAAAGTATGTTGCAGCTACTCAATATTATGAAGATCTGAAGCTTGTTGATGTCTGGGAACTAGATAGAAATGGTGAAGCTGCGAGGTTCTCTGTGAATGATAAGTTGGGTAATCGGAAACTGCTTTGGCATGGCACTTCAGTTGCAGTTGTTGCAGCAATTCTAAACTCCGGGTTGCGCATCATGCCTCATTCCGGTGGGAGGGTTGGCAGAGGTATCTACCTAGCCTCTGAATACAGCAAGAGTGCTGGTTATTGCGGAGCCCATTATAATGATTTCTATGGTGAAAAATCTACCACCTTCATGTTCTTGACTGAAGCTGTTCTTGGAGAACCAAACGAAATTGGGAAAGATAATCCCAGCCTCAAGAAAGCACCTCAAGGGTTTGACAGTGTGATAGCTAGAGGATCCTCTGAACCAGGTTTGTTTTGCATTGTAGCTAGTAGCTCTCATTAATTCCAATTGTATATACTTTCGGTTCCTAACAAAAGTTCTCAGTTATTTCAAGCTTTTCATCCTTCTCTCCATCCATAAACATATTCACCGATGGTGGTAGAAGATTTTTTTTTAATACTTCTTATTGTATTGTATATAATTATCTCTTGACAGTCAAACCCCAATCCATCAATCATTACTTCAATAAAGAGAAGAATCAGTCTGCTGGGAATATGATGTGGAATTTTAAAATATTATGCAGTAGTTAGTTTAAATTTCGTGTTGAATATGCTGATAAAATCTCCTTATTTTTCCATTTCTTATTCCTTTCAGATCCTAAGAAAAATGAAACTCTGAAGATTGATGGAAAGGATGTTATCGTGCCTGTTGGTAAACCTATTAAGCAGAAACCATGGCATGATAGCTATTTCGATCAGAGCGAGTACCTGCTGTACAATGAGCATCAAGCGAGACTTCGATATCTACTTAAATTTGTAGAGTGAAAGAATTACTTGTGGTTTACTCTTTAGAACACAGTTCTTTTGGAACAAATTTCTTAGTGTGCAATCTACATCAATAACTTCTTACTGTCTCATATTAGTTATTAGATGAATGATCATGTAGCTATGTTCTATAAATTGATACATTGTTAGTTATGATGTTTAAGCTACTATATTTTTATGTTGAAACTGTTATGTTTTAAATATTGAAACATATAAATTTAGTTATTCTGGATTATGACTTTTTATATTGGTTATTCATTCCTTTCTAAATTTTTTGCACTATTGTATATCATAAATATTATATATCATTGATAGCACAAAGTTGGAATGATTTTTATTAGTTTATGATTTAATCTGTTTTACTAATTACTTGTCCAATGTTGAAATTTTGAAGGTCTATTTAATATACATGTACGGATATGGTGGTGATTAACGTTATAATTTTATCTGATTTTTTGTGTGCTAAATTTTTGTCACAAATATGGATTTTGTACATCGAATAAGGTTGATTTCTTTTTCGTTGATACTACATATAAAAGGTCTATGTAATACTTGATAGTTTCAATAATCAGGTCTGAATTTCTTTTCATTGTGCAATTCTCATTATGAAAAAAATAGCATATTACCTAATTATAATATATTGTCATAAGTTGAATATGAAGCATCAATACCTCTGTTGGAAGTCAAACAAGTTGGAATTTCATATCGAAATCTTATTAAGACTGTGACCCTGTTTTACTGTAATATTTTTTTATACATCATAGGTTGCACATGTATTTTTGGCTGCTAAATTAATCTGATGAATGATAATCACTTAGTCTATTTTTAAATCACACAACTATAACTTACCATTCATAAACATATACATCTCCCCTTTAGCCTTGAACTATTTCCATACTATGCAGTAGAACAAATACTTGATTAGATGGTTGGCTTTTTCAACTCTGGTAGCTACACAGGGTGAAAAAAAAATCCTTCCAGTTTCTGCTCATTCAGATGCCCGATGTTTGTAGCTATAAAATTAAACAGTTTAAATGTAATATTGTTAGTTTTAGATCTTAGTTATTGATGGTGGACCAAATGTTTCTTTTTAGTTGGTCACATTTTACGCTTATTGAAAGTGTGCTTATATAATGGATGTTGTTACACTCATTTCTTGTTGCTATTATCCTAATAAAATTGTAACCTTCTCTATTCAATCTAGTTCTTAGTGTGTCCCCGTTCATCTCTTTGTAGAAGATGTTTGTCTGTTGTGTGGTAGGGTAATGGGTTGGTGTCTATTGTGATCTGTACTGCTTTAATTTGTCTCAGCTATGTATTAAACTTTTAAAGGGAGAGTCATAATTAATAAATATGTGGGCAAATGAGACTTATTGGAAGTATAGTGAGACTTACAAATACAGAATGGCTTCTGTATCGGTAATTAAACTATTTTAATTTTTTTTAAATGGTCTCTTTAGGAATCAATCGCGGACGTTTTCTAGAACAACCCTACAATAGTTGTGATTTTTTTTTTCTCTAACCATTGATTCAAGATATAAGTTCGAAGAGCATGAATGCCACATTATCTCAGACGAAAATCTGTGAAAATGCCTTTGCACTAATTAGTTGCAGTGGGCGAATCAGGCCGATGTGGCACTGTCACGCAATATTCATAATGTCTCGACACCGAAATGATCTTGAGCCGAATCAAACATTGGCTCCAAGGTGATACGAATTCATTTTATCTTATTCCTGGAAAAAAGGGCGGAGATCTAGTTCCTCTACCGGGCTTCCCTGACCATGATGGATGCAGTTTTCATAGATTTTTTTCATAAATTCCAACAATCCTGTAACAATAATTTCATCTGACTTAACAATCTCCCCAGCCATACGTACAACTTTTAAATTGATAACGATGATTTTGTGCACACGACGAACCGAACTAAAATTAATCCGTTAGTTTGATTACAACAATGGAAAACACAAACATTTTAAACCTGAGTTAAAGTATTTTCTCGACCACTGGGGAGAAATAAGGGCTAGGCAAATTTTGCATAAGACAAAATATTTAATATAATATTAAGACAAAATATTCAAAGCGACTGGACTTCAAAATTCGTTGACTAGTTTCAGTCTCAAATGTATAGATGCAAATTTTGAAGACAGATTCCATTTCAAAACACACTGATATTTTCCACTGGTGCAACCAAATTTCCAAGTTATTGCCGTGGATGCACAAAGTTCACCTTATTTTGGCCCTGTGTTTTTATAGTGAAAATTCCATTTTTAATTTAAAAGAGATTTACACGAAAGTAACTACATACCAATTTTTAAATCTGTAGTCAATCGTACATCAGTGAGCTGCTTTGTGTAAAATCGTGACTTCTCCCGGCTCGATTCCACAATGAGCCTAATTGGAAGGAAAATACACTCACTAAATAGTTTCAAGTTTATTGCATAAAATTGTAGTTATATAACTATCAAAGATAGTTCATATTCCTTATTATATTACCTAATTCAATATAAACACTTTTTGTACCTAATTCAATATAAACACTTTTTAATGATAGTATGATTTTGTCTGAATTGTACCTAATTCAATATAAACACTTTTTAATGATAGTATGATTTTGTCTGAATTGTACTTTTACATTGAGGCATGATCAGTGAAGAGATGAGAACATATTAGGAAAGGGTAGCAGAATAAATAAGAAGTATGGATGGTCAAAGGAAAACAGATGTGGAATATGATTAAAAAACTGAAAGGAGAGAGAGAGCACGGAAAGAAGAAAAAGTGAACTTATACACAGAAGAGGGGGAGGAGTTGGATGAAGAGAAATATGGAGAGCAAGTGAGAAGATTCTGGCAGAGGTTACATCAAATGCATGGCAATGAAATAGAGGTGGAGTGGGGGAAGAAAAGATAAGGGAGTATGAAGAGTCACTGCAGGTAACAAGGAGAGAAGAAATGTGGCTGCCCCGTATCGGTAATCCTCACTGGAATATATGAACGATGAAGTTCTTATATGAAGTGAACTGAAAAGTGGAAAGGCGGGGGGATTGGACGGGTTGAAGCCGGAGCTGTATAAAGTGGTGGTGAGAGGGTTGAAGGAGGGAATAGAGAGGATACTGGAGGATGGAGGAGAACCGGAGTGTTGGAGAGAGTCCAGGACGGTAATGATCCCGAAAAAGAAAGAAAATGACTGTGGCTGACCTAAGACAAATAGCGCTGACAGACGTATCGTATAAAATAGTGATGAAAGTTGTGAAGGAGGGAATAGAGAGACATCTGAAAGAGAGTGGAATGGTAAAGTGGGAACAGGCTGGATTCACAAAGGGAGGAGAGAATTTGGCCAATTTGGTGGTGTTACAGGGGGAGTGAGGCAGATAGCAGTTGGTGGTGGTGGCAGTGGACTTCAGGAAGCTGTACGATTCCATTAGGAGGGAAAAGATTGTGGAGGTGTAAAAGAATTGAAGGTGCCGGTGGAAGTGATAGATTTAATAAAGAGAGGATATGTGGGGGATAGGAGAGGGAGAAATGATGATTGATATAGACAGTGGCATCAGGCCGGGATGTACGACATCACCACTCATCTTTAGGCTGATTACCTTTAGAATCATAGAGGAACTGAAGAGGAGAGCAGGAGGAGTGATGATAGATGGAGTGAGAGTAAGTTCTTTGTTCTTTGCTGATGATGGTATGGCGTTTTCATGAGGAGTGGAGGAAGCAGGAAGAGCTGTGTGGATATTGAGAGAGGAGACAGGAAAGTATGGGATGGAAATGAATATGGAGAAAAGTAAGTGTATGTTTAATGTGGGAGGAGGAGAGGTGGTAGAGGAGATAGAAGGAGTGGAGGTGGTGAAGGAAATAAAATATTTGGAGGTCAGGATAGTGGATAAGTAGAATATATATGAGAGGCAAAGGAAAAGTAGGGCACCCATTAAGTATGTGTCTGTGGCAGCTATGCGGGGAGAGATTGGCATAGGTACAATGAAGAGCAGGACGGTGAGGGGCAGACTTACAGTAATTAAGGGGGAAGCTGCAAGGAGAGAACACGCTGGTGAAGGGGGTGCTGAGTGATTGTGGAGAGGTAGAGTGGGATGGTGGCAGAGAACTCAGAAATACTTGGAGTGTGCTGGAATTAAGGCAGATGAGTGGACAGGAGGTAAAGAGGAGAATAGCAGAGAGAGTGGAAGGAGGAGTTGTTTGAGAGGGGTACACTGTGGCTATACAGAGAGTATAAGACCGAAATGAGGGAGAAGATAGAGACAGGATATGGTTCCGAGCAAAAACGAACTGCTTGTGGCTGGGAAACCCGAGGAGAAGAGATTCTTGATATGTGGAGAGATAAGAGTGGAAGATTTGCTACACTTTGTGTTGGATTATGAGGAGCTGGAGGGCTAGAGGAGGGGGGCTTTGGAGTTACAGAGACCCAGAGTGGAGGAGAGGCGGACTGTGTTGGGGAGTTCTTGTTTGGAGAGGAGCAGAGGAAAGTAAGGAGCGAAGTTCTAATGAAAATGTGGAGGAGGAGAAAAGTGATTGAAAGAAGAGATAATTGAAGAGGATGAGGAAAAGGAGGAGTTACGCAGATGAGGAGGATGAATGGCGCAGATGAAGAGGAAGTCAATGAAAATGGCACTATTCAAGAAACACCTGACTGACTGACTCTAAAAACTTTATCGTTTAGAAACCCGGTTTCCATACTCACCTTAAATATAGTGTTAGTTTAACCTAATTAGCAACCTACTTAATTTTCAGTGTTCTCTTGCGATATATTCCTAGCTAGATAAATAACTATTATTGTTTCTTTTTTTTCAATATTGTACTGCTTTATTGATGCTTTGATGTTGTTAATTGAAGTGAAAATAATTTTCCATTCCAGCGATCATGAGAGTAAATCAATACATTTTCTGCTCTCCCTACATTAACTTCAATTCCCCACCCAGTTATTAGCTTATTTGTGATGATCTCGAGAGTTCCATGGCACCGTGGTTTGTGGGGTACGGTCAAGAGCCCCCCCGGTCATGAGCCCCCCCGGTCATGAGCCCCCCCGGTCACGAGCCCCCCCGGTCATGAGCCCCCCTAGGTCATAAGCCCCCCCGGTCACGAGCCCCCCCTCCATGTTTTTTTAATCCTTATTTACCTAGTTAAACAAATGAAGAACTACTTAGATAGAAGTAACTGAGAGTTGCTAATGTAGTTTGTTGTATCCGCTAGATTGTTGTACTGCACACTTCATGATTGTTTAATGACCTGGCAGGGGGGTTTGGGGGGCGGCACGCCCCCCGATATACATATATTTTATGTCTAATCAGTAATGAACTACAAAAGTGTCAATAAGGATTAAATAATATAGGTAAAAAAGGATTTAAAAACAGGGGGGCTCGTGACCGGGGGGGCTCATGACCGGGGGGGGGCTCTTGACCGGGGGGGCTTATGACCTAGGGGGGCTCATGACCGGGGGGGGCTCTTGACCGGGGGGGCTTATGACCTACACCCGTGGTTTGTTTGGACATGTTTTGGCTTGTTGCTACACGCTAATACCTACATATTGATATCATGACTCGTAGTCGAGTGATATTTACATTCATGTCTACAGTGTCGGTACGGTAGGTGTGAACGTGAAGAGTTTCAGTAATATCCTGGTTCTCAGTTAGGTACTTACTCCCTAGTCTTTAAGAAAATGTCAGTTATAATCAAGAATAGGTAGGTAGTAAGTTAGTTAATAGTTTATAATAACTTAGGATGTAACTAAACAGCAGATATATATTATAAGTGCACCATTTTTCAAAAACTGGTGGATAAGTTTCAGTGAAACTGTAAGGAGATGTTAACAGGGACTTCATTTTGAGAAAAAACATGTTTGGTAACCAATACATACAGTTCCATTTACATGGTAGGCATTTTAAATGTTTTCAAGTGTTTACCCCGTGCCCATATTTTATACCTAATTCTGACAATTTTCTCGTTGGACAGCATTCATTATTTGTTAGTAACTAAGCCCTAGTTTAGTTAATTTTGTATGAGGTAAAACTATTATAATTTTAAAAGCTATTTTTGTATGAAAAATTTGGCTAACACAATTACGGTAACCTATTTTTTCACTCTTGATTAGACTTAGTCTTGAGAAAAAGCTGTTAGGAAATAAATTAAATAAACATAATCTTGCCCTATCCAGGTATATACAATAGTTATTTATCTATTTCAGAGTAAGATTCTTTTATGTCATCATTTTCAAGGTTGAAGATTCTAATTCCTAGAATCTACATAAACTAAAGGTAAACTCCTAGTTAACATCAGCACTGAGGTTAAATAGAAACCAGGTAGATTGCATGGTTCCTAGTTGACATCAGCTTCCCATGTGCTGATGTTAGCTAGAAACTATGGAATTTACCTGGTTCTTATTTTGGCATCAGTGCTGATGTTAACTAGGAGTTTACCTAAACAAATAAAATGTTAATTCTCACTCTTTCAATTTCAACATAACTACAATTGTTATTAGATTTTATAAACAAGCCTTTGTAAACAATTAATTTAAGCCATGCCTCCTAGAAGAAAAGGAACAAAGCGAAAGGCAGCCAAGAGTAAGACTGACGAGTAAGTATTCAAAACAATAACTTGTTGTGCTAAGAGAAATGCTTTTGAAGATATCATTTTGTTGCCAGATAGTTATACCTTAATATTTTTTCTCCTGCTTCAGGTCTCCTCCAAAGTTACCAAGAGCAGACAGTGAAAACACTCAAATAAAAAATGTGATTGAATCTATTAAGCAAGAATCTTCTGCACCCAAGACTAAGTCCAAAGTGGATAAGACTTTACTAAATATAATTGGAGAAAAAAAGAAACCTGTAATTCATGAAGACTTTGCATGTATGCTGAATCAAACCAATGTGGTTGCCAACAATAACAAATTCTATGTGATTCAAATAGCTAAAGTTGGGAAGACTTTCTATGGATTTACTAAATGGGGAAGAGTTGTAAGTATACATTAGAGAGAAGTTTTGCAACACTTTATTGTTAGTTACAGGAAACCCATCACTCATTCACTCTTGCAATTAGCTGCTTTTCATTGTGGGTTTTATTTTCATATATATATTTGAATTGTAGCATTTGTAGACTTGGAATTTATTAGCTTTATTAATAAGCTGACTGATTGTTCAAAATAATCATTATTATTTTTAATAATTAGTTTCATGAAATTTTTACATTCAGGGTGAGGATGGTGCAAACAAAGTTGATGAATACAAAAATGCTGATGAAGCTGAAAAGAACTTCAAGAAGAAATTCCAAGACAAAACTGGGAATAAATGGGACAACAGAGCCAACTTTGAAGCAAAAACAAAAAAATACTCTTTGCTGGAAATGGGTAAGTAAGCTGTAACTTTTTAAGTTCATAACGATTTCTATTATTCTCCTATAATTTATCTTTGTAAATCCATCTATGATAGTTCTTGAATAATTGATTAGGATGTTTCCATTCAAAAATTGTATACATGTAAGTTGTAACTTGCTAATAAATTATTGTCTCTAAACTTTCACCTGAAGTAATAGAAATATTATAATAAAACTCAGGGAATAATTTAAATAAATTTATAGTTTTCAATCACCTTAGAACAAGTTATCATCTTCCTTTACTACATTATTATAATATATAGAAGGTTTTTTAGTATTTATGTTTTTATTTAGCTTAACATTAATGTTTGTCATCTTGCTCCTAAATTTTAAAAAGTTTTAATCAAATTGACAGTTTCCATGCATCCATTGAGCTATTACTTGTAAAGATTTGAAAGATGCAGTCAGTAATATTTCTATTTTAAGCAAAAGTGGGGAAAATCAATTTTTTAAAGAGACATTAATACTTTAGTAGTATGTAAAATGAAATATCATACCACCACACCAATCTAATGCTCAAAAAAAAAAAATCTAAATTTTCCCATTTATAAAATTAAATATTTCATTTTTATCATGGTTGATAAATTATATTTAAGTATACAGGTAGGTCCTACTTTGTTAAAAGTGGCAATAATTGTGAAGCATGTCTTGATGTTATTACCTACCTTTTATAGACATAATAATTGGAGACAAGTTTTTGGCGTGAACATTTCACGGTAACTACAATAAACATCAATATTATTATTCAGATGAGGTTATTAGATGCTATCTGTTTAGAAACCCAACATGTTTCCATGTAATCGAACAGTTCCATATTTTCAATTTTTGGACACCATTATTTAATTTTAATTTCAATTGGTATCCATGATACCTATTAGAATAGTAGTTACATAATTTGTATTTATTTTTCTTTTCTTACAGGTCTGATAATGTAGAACCAACAAATAACTTAGAATTTAGTAGCTTACTGCCAAAAATATTTCAAAGTGCATAAAATTACTGTTTGTTCAATGTAGCTACTTTTTGATTACTCAACTAGAATGAGTGAGAGCTAAACTATGGTTGAATTTTGAGCATATATATTAAATTTACTATACTTAGAACTTTCATTGCAGAGCATGAACTAATTCTTCCAAAAATTACTGGAACACTGTTTAATAGACTTAGAACACAAAATTTATATAGGATATTCTTGTATTATAACTTGTAAAAAATGAAATCTTCATAAGGAGTAACATTTTCATATAGTTCTTGTGATTTACCCCGGTCTTATTAGCTACCATTTGGCAGTAAGACTGAGTCGTGATTTGGTAACAAGAGTGGGGCCTCCTTGTAATGTTCTCTATATTCCAGATGATGATTCTGATGATGACGACACAATAGATAATGATGTTGCTGGCCCATCTCCTAAGATCAAAAAAGAAATAGGCAACAGTTCAGTCAAATGTAAACTTGATGAAAGGACCCGTATTGCCATTGAACTTCTTTTCAACCAGAACATGTTTCTTGATCAGATGGTCCAGATGGATCTTGGTAGGAAATTATTTTATTTTTTCACTTTAGTTTACCTAACTACCTTGTTAGTTTAACACAAACCAATTCCTTTGTGAATTATTAGAGGTACATAGCTTTAGTGTAGCTAATGAACAGTTACAATCTCTTATTATTTATTCGTAATTCAATTCGATACAGATGTTCGCAAAATGCCTCTTGGGAAGTTGAGTAAGGTTCAAATTGCTAAAGGACTTGAAGCTTTAATTGCCATCGAAGAAGCTATTAAGAAATCGGTTGGTTCTAGATGACACTTTGTTCATATATATATCAAAACGATCAGTTTACTATATCTACTTATACTTTTTTACCTAAATGTGTTTCTTATTCAATTTGTTATAGAAATGGAGTGAATTCCCTGATCTCACCAGCAAGTTTTTCACTCTAATTCCCCATAACTTTGGTCGCAACAAGCCACCAGTTTTGAACTCATTGTCGATGATTCAATCCAAGAAAGAAGTAATGATGACACTCAGTGATATTGCTCTAGCTCAGTCACTGAGTGATGTCAAGGAGGAGAAAGAGGATACTGAACATCCTCTTGATGTCAACTATAGAAGTTTGGAATGTCCAATGAAACTCTTGAACAGGAAGTCTAAGGAGTTTATTCTCTTCCAAAAGTATGTTGCAGCTACTCAATATTCGAAAGATCTGAAGCTTGTTGATGTGTGGGAGCTAGATAGAAATGGTGAAGCTGCGAGGTTCTCTGTGAATGATAAGTTGGGTAATCGTAAACTGCTTTGGCATGGCACCTCAGTTGCAGTCGTCGCAGCAATTCTAAATTCTGGGTTGCGCATCATGCCTCATTCTGGTGGGAGGGTTGGCAGAGGTATTTACCTTGCCTCTGAATACAGCAAGAGTGCTGGTTATTGCGGAGCTTATTATTATGATTTCTATGGTGAAAAATCTACCACCTTCATGTTCTTGACTGAAGCAGTTCTTGGTAATCCAAACGAGATTGGGAAAGATAATTGCAACCTCAAGAAAGCACCACAAGGGTTTGACTGTGTGATAGCTAGAGGAACCTCTGAACCAGGTTTGTTTTGCATTGTAGCTAGTTTAATCTACAATATCTCATCAATTCCAATTTATATACTTTTGGTTCCTAACAAAAGTTCTCAGTTAGCTCAAGCTTTCTATCCTTCTCCATCCTAAACATATTCACCGATGTTGGTAGAAGATTTTTCTCAATGCTTGTTATTGTATTGTACTTAATTACCTCCTGAGTCTTGACAATCAAACCCCAATCTATTAATCATTACTTCAATAAAGAGAAGAATCAGTCTGCTGGGAATATGATGTGGAATTTTAAAATATTATGCAGTAGTTAGTTTAAATTTCGTGATCAATATGCTGATAGCACCTCCTTATTTTTCCATTTCTTTTTCCTTTCAGATCCTAAGAAAGATGAAACTCTGAAGATTGATGGAAAGGATGTTATCGTTCCTGTTGGTAAACCTATCACGCAGAAAAAATGGCATGATAGTTACTTCGATCAGAGCGAGTACCTGCTGTACAATGAGCATCAAGCGAGACTTCGATATCTACTCAAATTTGTAGAGTGAAAGAATTACTTGTGATTTACTCTTTAGAACACAGTTCTTTTGGAACAAATTTCTTAGTGTGCAATCTACATCAATAAGTTCTTACTGTCTCATTAGTTATTAGATGAATGATCATGTATGTGCTTGAAATTGATACATTGACAGTTATGATATTAAAGCTACTATATTTTTATTTTGAAACTGTTGTTTGTTGAACTATTATGTTTTAAATATTGAAAAGTATAAATTTATTTATTCTGGATTATGACTTTTTGTAATGGGTGAATGATTAAATATGCATTCCTCTCTAAATTTGTTGCACTATTGTCTATTATAAATATTATATATCATTGATAGCACAAAAGTTGGAATGATTTGTATTTCTTTATTGGCTTATGATTTAATCTGTTTTACTTGTGCAATGTTAAAATTTATGAATGTCTATTTAATATACATGTACGGATGTGGTGGTGGTGAAGCACGTTATAATTTTATCTGATTTCTTGTGTGCAAAATTTTTGTCACAAATATGGATTTTGTACATCGAATAAATTTGATTTCTTTTTCGTTGATACTACATATAAAAGGTCTATGTAATACTTGATAGTTTCAATAATCAGGTTTGAATTTCTTTTCATTGTGCAATTCTCATTATGAAAAAATTAGTATTTTATCTAGTTATAATATATTGTCATGAGTTGAATCTTATAAAACAGTGACCCTGTTTTCTGTAATAATTTTTTATACATCATAGGTTGCACATGTATTTTTGGCTACTAAATTAATATGGTGAATGAAACATTCAAGTCACAGATGGCAAGTATATCGCCTAGTCTATTTCTAAATCACACAACTATAATTTACCATTCATAAACATATACATCTCCACTTTAGCCTTGAACTATTTTCATACTATGCAGTAGAACAGATACTTAATTAAAAGGTTGGCTCTTTCAACTCTGGTAGCTACACACGATGGAAAAATTCCTACCAGTTTCTGCTTATTCAGATGTGCGATGTTTGTAGCTATAAAATTAAACTGTTTAAATGTTATATTGTTAGCTTCAAATCTTAGTTATTGATAGTGGACTAAATGTTTCTTTTTAGTTGGTCACATTTTACGCTTATTGAAAGTGTGCTTATATAATGGATGTTGTTACACTCATTTCTTGTTGCTATTATTCTAATAAAATTGTAACCTTTCTTCTCTATTCAATCTAGTTCTTGTTGTGTCCCCGTTCATCTCTTTGTAGAAGATTTTTGTCTGTTGAGCGGTAGGGAAATGGGTTGGTGTCCATTGTGATCTGTACTGCTGTAATTTGTCTCAGCTATGTATTAAACTTTTAAAAGGAGAGTCATAATTAGGGATGTGACAATATGCAGCATAAAATATGCATAATTTTTGACGCGATATACTGCATATATATGCCTATTTTTGCATATTATATGCAAAACAGTCTGTGCATATATGCAGAACCAAAATGCATATTGGAAATATGCATATTATATGCCAGAAATTATTCAATATAGTGTGTATATTACATGCCCAATGTTAATTACGGAATTTAAAATAAATTTAATCTGTATATAGTTATGTTTTGAATGTAATTGTTGTTTGAATGAAACTTACAATAAATCGAAGGTGTTATCTCAAGTTTTTATTTTTACTGTGAAATGTTTAATGTTAGAAAACAAAATATAACAAAGCTGTTCAAATTTAGACTTTTTTAATAGTAAGTCTTTATTGTTAAATGGTATTTCAGGTTTCCAACAGTGAATCTCCTATGTATTGTCTGTTAATGTATTTTTGTACTGGTTAAAACACCCGTTCTATATCACAAGAAACAAATGGAGCAAATGTTTCCTTCAGCCAAATATAGTCTTCTAAAGTTCTAAACTATCCAACATTAATATATCACATTCCGTTCATTACTTTAGTCATGACTTGAAAATCTTAAATCATCTTGTTAGACCAGCGGTTTCCTTTAAAGTTGAAAGGATCCCCAGCTATAAGCAGCGACACTAAGTTATTAAATGGTAAATTTAAACAGTTTCGTGCTTAATTACTTAAATAAATTATATACATATCTCTTGTTTGCGAGAACACTGTCATAACTTCATAATAGCTATTTTTCAGGAGAGGCATTTTAGTACTTGTATGTATGTATATTTAATAGTATATCGTTAGGACATTTAGCCTTTCTAGCGGTATATTTTTGAGTTACAATGAAGTTTTTACCAAAATGATCAGCATTTTATGATTTATATGTCTATATGGATAACTCGAAAATACATGTTTTTTGGGTTCATGACGCTGTTGTTGCAAACAAGCGATATATACGTGCTACAAGTTTTGATATTTTTTGAGTAGTAAAACTCTCTAAAATAATTGTACCTATTCATTTATTTATCAATAACTACTAGTATTTACTAAATACCAAGCGTCATATTATTTATTAATACATTTGTAGTTTCAATATTCCACCTACAAACTTTTTCAATTTGAATAATTAGTTTGATAAAATTTACTTGGGTCCACATTTAAAATCGTTGAAAACTTCATTGATTAGATATTTACATGCTAAAAATTGACCAAGAAGTGCATATTTCTCGGTTAGCATATATGCACACCTGCATATTATATGCTCTTCTTGGAATATATGCAGAGGACTGCATATATGCACAATGTCACATCCTTAGTGATTTACAAATACATAATGGCTTTTGTATCAGTAACTAAGCCATTTTATTTTTTTTTTCAAAATGGACTCTTTAGGAATCAATAGCGGACGTTTTATAAACAACCCTACAATAATTGTGATATTTTTTCACAAACCATTGATTCAAGATAAAAGTTCAAGAGCATGAATGCCTCATTATCTCAGACGAAAATCTGTGAAAATGCTGCCCTTTGCACTAATTAGTCGCAGTGGGCGAATCAGGCCGATGTGGCACTGTCACGCAATATTCATAATGTCTACACCGAAATGATCTTGAGCAGAATCAATCATTGTCTCCAAGATGTTACCAATAAGATTACGAATTCATTTTACCTTATTCCTGAAAAAAAGGAAGAGATCTAGTTCTTCTACCGGGCCTCCCTGACCATGATGGATGCAGTTTTCATAGATTTTTTTTATAAGGAATTACAACGATCCTGTAACAATAATTTCGTCTGACTTAACAATCTTCTCAGCCAAACGTACCACTCTTAAATTGTTTACTATGATTTTGTGCACACAATGAACCGAACTAAAATAAATCAGTCAGTTTGATTACAACCATGGAAAACACAAACATTTTAAACCTGAATTAAAGTATATTCTCGATCACTAGGGAGAAATAAGGGCTTGAATTTTTTTGCATAAGACACCTCAAAGTATTCAAAGCGACTTAACTTCAAAATTCGTTGTCTGGTTTCAGTCTCTAAAGGAACTTCAAAATTCGTTGTCTGGTTACAGTCTCTAAAGGGCCGTACACGTAGGTTTTTTTTCAGTCTTTCCACCGGACACTTAGCTAAGCTCCTCCTACTTTTTCCACGAGACTTAAATTTTGCACCGAAAGTCCGAGACTTTTCAACAACCTACATGTTCTATTATTTTCCCCCAATCAAGAGGTGCACTTTTGGAAATCTTCGAATAGCTACTGTCAACTCATAAAATATATTGTAATAACACGATTGGTGTTCATTTTTAACCAATCTTTGCTCCATTCATTTGTTTACCTTTGAAGTAAATAATTCTTATCTTTTTATAAAAGATTGCCAGTGAAATTGATAATAGTAATGTTTCTTTAAACTTTTTTTAGTATAATATTTTAGTAAAATAACATATAACTATCTTTATTTTATTTATTTCAACATATTACCTATTAGCTAATACCTTTATTTTCTTTATTATAACGCAATACATATTGTACCTACGTATTAATACTTTTAACTAAGCTTTATATAATAGTTAAATTACATTTGTTGAGTGGATTGGGTTAAAGGTCCCCTCCAAGCAAATATTGTTGCTTTATTGAACGAGGCTAATATTTCTTATCATTTTGCTGCAAACCGCATCGAATTTGGTAGCATATTTTAAATTTTATATGCTTTTAAAGATTTTTATAATCAAAACTCGACAAAACCTATTTTACGTCCGACTTACTAATTTAAGAAATTTTCAGCCTGAAGAAAAAGAATGTACACCATTTGTTTTAATTGTCAACTAGGTAATAGGTTTAATAAATTCATTTAATATTCGTGTAAAGGTATATAGTTGAATGAACTTATAATAGAAACGTTTATATACTTTAGGAAACAATTAATATCTAAAATAAAGGCCGAAAACACATGGTTTGTTTATAAAATTCAAATTTACAATCAAAACGAAGAGTGTACAATCTTTTTTCTCAGCGTCAGATTAGTGATTCGCTCAATTGTTGCTCACTGAGTACTAAAAAACTTTAAAAGCAAATAATAAAATATATACAGAACCGAATTGTATGCGGTTTGCAGAATAATGATAGCAGACCTTAGTTTTATAATATTATGTAATAAACTCATTTTTTCCCGGAGCCTGGAGAGGACCTTTAGCATTAAATCAAATGAAATGAAAATAATCTCGGTTAGTTTATTACTAAATATTGTAATAAACCATAAAAATTAATTTAGTATTAATTAGTAACTAACTAATCTTAGTAATCTAGGTAGGCAGTTCTCTAGTAATTAATTAATCTAGGTTAAAGTGACTAACCTATATAATTAGTAAATATCTAACCCATGTAATTAGTAATTTTAACTATCCTAGGTAGGTAGTTGATAGTTACTAACTACCTATAACCTAGGTTAGTTACCTAGTTTAAAAAATGGGGGAGGGCTTATGTCGCCGATAGGATTAGTTAATTGCACGGCATGTAAATCCACGAGATTCAAAAGTCAATCCACGTGTGCACGCTATTGACTTTTGAATCAAAAGTCTGGTGGAAAAGCTAAGAAAAAGTCTGGTGGAAAGACTTAAAAATCCCTACGTGTGTACGGCCCTTAAAATATCAATACAAATTTTGAAGACGGATATTTTCCACTGGTGCAACCAAATTTCCAAAGTTATTGCCGATATATCGTTGTAAGTGGATGTACAAAGTTAAACTTATTTCGTCCCCGCGTTTTTATAGTGAAAATTCCATATTTAATTTAATAGAGATTTACACGAAATCTAACACAAGTAACTACATACCAATTTTTAAATCTGTAGTCAATCGTACATCAGAGAGCTGCTTTGTGTAAAATCGTGACTTCTCCCGACTCGATCCTACAATAAGCCTAATTGCAAGGAAAATACACTCACTAAATAGTTTCAAGTTTATTGCATAATATTGTAGTTATATTACTTATATACCTATCAAAGATAGTAGGGAGTATGAAGAGTCACAGCAGGTAACAAGGAGAGAAGAAATGTGGCTGCCCCGTATCGGTAATCCTCACTGGAATATATGAACGATGAAGTTCTTATATGAAGTGAACTGAAAAGTGGAAAGGGGGGGGGGGGTTGGACGGGTTGAAGCCGGAGCTGTATAAAGTGTTGCAGGGAAGTGAAGTGGTGGTGAGAGGGTTGAAGGAGGGAATAGAGAGGATACTGGAGGATGGAGGAGAACCGGAGTGTTGGAGAGAGTCCGGGACGGTAATGATCCCGAAAAAGAAAGAAAATGACTGTGGCTGACCTAAAACAAATAGCGCTGACAGACGTATCGTATAAAATAGTGATGAAAGTTGTGAAGGAGGGAATAGAGAGACATCTGTAAGAGAGAGGAATGGTAAAGTGGGAACAGGCTGGATTCACAAAGGGAGGAGAGAATTTGGCCAATTTGGTGGTGTTACAGGGGGAGTGAGGCAGGCAGATAGCAGTTGGTTGTGGTGGCAGTGGACTTCAGGAAGGTATACGATTCAATTAGGAGGGAAAAGATTGTGGAAGTGTTAAAGAATTGAAGGTGCCGGTGGTAGTGAAAGATTTAATAAAGAGACTAAGAGAGGATATGTGGGGGAGAGGGAGAAGTGATGATTGATATAGACAGTGGCAACAGGCAGAGATGTACGGCATCACCACTCATCTTTAGGCTGATTACCTATAGAATCATAGAGGAACTGAAGAGGAGAGCAGGAGGAGTGATGATAGGTGGAGTGAGAGTCAGCTCTTTGTTCTTTGCTGATGATGGTATGGTGTTGGCATGAGGAGTGGAGGAAGCAGGAAGAGCTGTGTGGATATAGAGAGAGGAGACAGGAAAGTAAGGGATGGAAATGAGTATGGAGAAAAGTAAGTGTATGGTGTTTAATGTGGGAGGAGGAGAGGTATTAGAGGAGATAGAAGGAGTGGAGGTGGTGAAGGAAATAAAATATTTGGAGCAACATGACATACTCTGTGATAGAGAAGAGCTGTCATAGAGTGGTTGTGGGAAAGGTGTATTGGAAGTCGGTGGTGTTAGCAAGTGTGTTGTATGGAACAGAGGTGGTTGATGTGAGAAAAGAGGATATTGAGAAGTTATAGAGGCAGCAGAATGTGGCTATGAGTAGGCTATTGGGGGCACCCATTAAGTATGTGTCTGTGGCAGCTATGCGGGGAGAGATTGGCATAGGTACAATGAAGAGCAGATTTACAGTAATTAAGGGGGAAGCTGCAAGGAGAGAACACGCTGGTGAAGGGGGGGGGGGGGGGGCTGATTGACATGTAGAGAGGTAGAGTGAGATGGTGGCAGAGAACTCAGAAATACTTGGAGTGTGCTGGAATTCAGGCAGATGAGTGGACAGGAGGTAAAGAGGAGAATAGCAGAGAGTGGAAGGAGGAGTTGTTTGAGAGGGGTACACTGTGGCTATACAGAGAGTATAAGACCGAAATGAGGGAGAAGATAGAGACAGGATATGGTTCCGAGCAAAAACGAACTGCTTGTGGCTGGGAAACAGGAGGAGAAGAGATTCTTGATATGTGGAGAGAGAAGAGTGGAAGATTTGCTCCACTTTGTGTTGGATTGTGAGGAGCTGGAGGGCTAGAGGAGGGGGGCTTTGGAGTTACAGAGACCCAGAGTGGAGGAGAGGCGGACTGTGTTGGGGAGTTCTTGTTTGGAGAGGAGCAGAGGAAAGTAAGGAGCGAAGTTCTAATGAAAATGTGGAGGAGGAGAAGAGTGATTGAAAGAAGAGATAATTGAAGAGGATGAGGAAAAGGAGGAGTTACGCAGATGAGGGGGAAGTCAATGAAAATGGCACTATTCAAGAATCACCTGACTGACTGACTCTTAAAACTTTATCGTTTAGAAACACGGTTTCCATACTCACCTTAAATATTGTGTTACTTTAACCTAGTTAGCAACCTACTTAATTTTTAGTGTTCTCTTGCGATATCTTCCTAGCTAGATAAATAACTATTATTGTTTCTTTTTTTTCAATATTGTACTGCTTTATTGATGCTTTGATGTTGTTAATTGAAGTGAAAATAATTTTCCATTCCACCGATCATGAGAGTAAATCAATACATTTTTCTGCTCTCCCTACAGTAACTTCAATTCCCCACCCAGTTATTAGCTTATTTGTTATGATCTCGAGAGTTCCATGGCACCGTTGTTTGTTTGGACATGTTTTGGCTTGTTGCTACACGCTAATACCTACATATTGATATCATGACTCGTAGTCGAGTGATATTTACATTCATGTCTACAGTGTCGGTACGGTAGGTGTGAACGTGAAGAGTTTCAGTAATATCCTGGTTCTCAGTTAGGTACTTGCTCCCTAGTCTTTAAGAAAAATGTCAGTTATAATCAAGAATAGGTAGGTAGTAAGTTAGTTAATAGTTTATAATAACTTAGGATGTAACTAAACAGCAGATATATATTATAAGTGCACCATTTTTCAAAAACTGGTGGATAAGTTTCAGTGAAACTGTAAGGAGATGTTAACAGGGAGTTCATTTTGAGAAAAACATGTTTGGTAACCAATACATACAGTTCCATTTACATGGTAGGCATTTTAAATGTTTTCAAGTGTTTACCCCGTGCCCATATTTTATACCTAATTCAAACAATTTTCTCGTTGGATAGCATTCATTATTTGTTAGTAACTAAGTCCTAGTTTAGTTAATTTTGTATCAGGTAAAACTATTATAATTTTAAAAGCTATTTTTGTATGAAAAATTTGGCTAACACAATTACGGTAACCTATTTTTTCACTCTTGATTAGACTTAATCTTGAGACAAAGCTGTTAGGAAATTAATTAAATAAACATAATCTTGCCCTATCCAGGTATATACAATAGTTATTTATCTATTTCAGAGTAAGATTCTTTTCTGTCATCATTTTCAAGGTTGAAGATTCTAATTCCTAGAATCTACATAAACTAAAGGTAAACTCCTAGTTAACATCAGCACTGATGTTAAATAGAAACCAGGTAGATTGCATGGTTCCTAGTTGACATCAGCTTCCCATGTGCTGATGTTAACTAGAAACTATGGAATTTACCTGGTTCTTATTTTGGCATCAGTGCTGATGTTAACTAGGAGTTTACCTAAACGAATAAAATGTTAATTCTCACTCTTTCAATTTCAACATAGCTACAATTGTTATTAGATTTTATAAACAAGCCTTTGTAAACAATTAATTTAAGCCATGCCTCCTAGAAGAAAAGGAACAAAGCGAAAGGCAGCCAAGAGTAAGACTGACGAGTAAGTATTCAGAACAATAACTTGTTGTGCTAAGAGAAATGCTTTTGAAGATATCATTTTGTTGCCAGATAGTTATACCTTAATATTTTTTCTCCTGCTTCAGGTCTCCTCCAAAGTTACCAAGAGCAGACAGTGAAAACACTCAAATAAAAAATGTGATTGAATCTATTAAGCAAGAATCTTCTGCACCCAAGACTAAGTCCAAAGTGGATAAGACTTTACTAAATATAATTGGAGAAAAAAAGAAACCTGTAATTCATGAAGAGTTTGCATGTATGCTGAATCAAACCAATGTGGTTGACAACAATAACAAATTCTATGTGATTCAAATAGCTAAAGTTGGGAAGACTTTCTATGGATTTACTAAATGGGGGAGAGTTGTAAGTATACATTAGAGAGAAGTTTTGCACTCTATTGTTAGGTACATAAAACCCATCACTCATTCACTCTTGCAATTTAGCTGCTTTTAATTGTGGGGATTTCTTTTCATATATTTGAATTGTAGCGTTTTTTAACTAAAATTTATTTTTAGCTTTATTAATAAATTAATAATAAGCTGACTTATTGTACAAAATGATAATTATTATTTTTAATAATTAGTTTCATGAAATTTTTGCATTCAGGGTGAGGATGGTGCAAACAAAGTTGATGAATACAAAAGTGCTGATGAAGCTGAAAAGAACTTCAAGAAGAAATTCCAAGACAAAACAGGGAATAAATGGGACAACAGAGCCAACTTTGAAGCAAAAACAAAAAAATACACTTTGCTGGAAATGGGTAAGTAAGCTGTAAATTTGTAAGTTCATAGTGATTTCTGTTACTCTCCTCCTATATATTCAATATTTCTTTCTATTCCTAGAATTCTTTGTAAACTCATACCTGATGGTATATTTACATTGTATATAAATATAAATAACTAGAATATTACCATCCATTAAACATATAGTTATTTTGGGGAACTATAGCAATAACTTCACAAATCTTGAAGTGTTCAGTAATTAAACAAAATGATGTTGAAAAGAAACATCTACCTTATTTAGTTGTTGAGATATGCTTTTTTTAATTAAGGTTCCATTTTTTGTGGGACACCCTGTATATATATATATTTTATTTTTTAATAGTGTCTAATTTATCATTATTTTGCTCAACAAAATAGCTCTGTCACAATTCTATTTTTAGTAAGAAATAATTGCAATGAAATAAAAAAAATTCTAAATGAGCATTAAAGGGTATTAAGATAAAATATACTATCCTCCAATATTAAAATAGCTTAATTCTTTCAAAGAATATAGTTAAATTTTACATTTACTTCATTATTGTTAAATTATATATTTAATATCTTGCCCTTTAGTCTTTCTTAATATTTTGAATATTAATTATATTCCAGATGATGAGTCTGATGATGATGACACAGTAGATAATGATGTTGCTGGCCCGTCTCCTAAGATCAAAAAAGAAATATGCGACAGTTCAGTCAAATGTAAACTTGATGAAAGGACCCGTATTGCCATTGAACTTCTTTTCAACCAGAACATGTTTCTTGATCAGATGGTCAAGATGGATCTTGGTAGGAAACTAATTTATTCTTTGACTTGTGTGTAGCTAGCTAACTAACTAACTACTCTGTGAGTTTAAAATATACTAATTCCTCTGTGAAATTTTAGAGCTTTAGATTTTGTGTAGATATTTAACACTTTGATACTATATTCCTAATTCATTTCAATGGAGATGTTCGCAAAATGCCTCTTGGGAAGTTGAGTAAGCTTCAAATTGCGAAAGGGCTTGAAGCTTTAATTGCCATCGAAGAAGCTGTTAAAAATTCGGTTAGTTAAAGAGGATAATTTGCATCAGATATCTATCACAAGAATCTGTTGACTATATTTGAATTTTTTCATTGTAATATATATATTACTTTATTTCTTATTTTTTCCGTTTAGGAATGGACTGAAATCGCCGATCTCACAAGCAAGTTTTTCACTCTCATTCCCCATAACTTTGGTCGCAACAAGCCACCAGTTTTGAACTCATTGTCGATGATTCAATCTAAGAAAGAAGTAATGATGACACTCAGTGATATTGCTCTGGCTCAGTCACTGAGTGATGTCAAGGAGGAGAAAGAGGATACTGAACATCCTCTTGATGTCAACTATAGAAGTTTGGAATGTCCAATGAAACTCTTGAACAGGAAGTCTAAGGAGTTTACTCTCTTCCAAAAGTATGTTGCAGCTACTAAAAATTGGAAAAATTTGAAGCTTGTTGATGTGTGGGAGCTAGATAGAAATGGTGAAGCTGCGAGGTTCTCTGTGAATGATCAGTTGGGCAATCGGAAACTGCTTTGGCATGGCACTTCAGTTGCGGTCGTCGCAGCAATTCTAAACTCCGGGTTGCGCATCATGCCTCATTCCGGTGGGAGGGTTGGCAAAGGTATCTATCTAGCCTCTGAATACAGCAAGAGTGCTGGTTATTGCGGAGCTTATTATAATGAGTTCTATGGTGAAAAATATACCACCTTCATGTTCTTGACTGAAGCTGTTCTTGGAAAACCAAATGAGATTGGGATAGGTAATGGCAGCCTCAAGAAAGCACCACAAGGGTTTGACTGTGTGATAGCTAGAGGATCTACTGAACCAGGTTAGTTCTGAGTTGTAGCTAGTTTAATCTACATTGTTTCATTTAATCTGGTGGCATATATTGCCTGCTGCTGCCGCCACTAAGAATTACACCTAGCTCATGAAGTTGAATATGTTTTCCTGTTCTGCGAACCATGATCTTTGTCACAGACAGTCGTAGTTCACTTTGTTCATAGAGGCACTTTTATTTCTGACTGTTATAGTTTTTAATTTCCTTTTGACGTAACTGATTTGCTCTTTGGTTCTGCAATAGAAGTCAACCCAATCCCCTGCATAATGTTAATCATTGCATCAATAGAATTCATTAGTCTGTGTTGTGAACCATATGACATTTTCAAAGTATTGTGGAGGAGCTAAATTCAATTTTGTCCTCTGCTATCTCATTAATATACTGATAACTGCTAATTATTTTTTTCAATTTCTTATCTCCTTACAGATCCTAAGAAAGATGAAATTTTGAAGATAGATGGAAAGGATGTCATCGTTCCTGTCGGTAAACCTATCCCACAGGAAAAATGGAAAAATAGTCATTTCAGTCAGAGCGAGTACCTGCTGTACAATGAGCATCAAGCGAGACTTCGATATCTACTCAAATTTGTGGAGTGAAACAATTACTTGCGTTTCATTCCTTAAAACACAGATCGTTTAAAACAATTTTCTTTAGCGTGCAATACACATCAATAAGTAGCTACTTACTTTCTTATATGAGTTAGCTGTATGATGAACGATCTTACATCATGTGTTTGAAATTATTACATCGATAGTTATGACAAGCATGAATTATTAATATACTCGTGAAAATGTTGGTTATACAATTCTGCAGTTTAAATGTTTTATTGGTAGTTTTAGATCTTAGTTGTTGATATGGGACCAAATGTTTCCTGTTAGTTAGTCACATTTTTATTCAATTTAGGCTTATTGAAAGTGTGCTTAAAATAATAATTGTTACAATCATTTTTTATTGCTATTATTTTAATAAAATTGTAACCTTCTCTTTTCAATCTATGTTATTAGTGTGTCCCCTACTACCTCTTTCCAGTAGATGACAATCTGGGGTGTGTGGTAGGGAAAAGTGTTGGTGTTTCTTGTGCTTCGAACTGCTGTAATTTGTCTTAGCAATAAATAAAACGGTAAAGCAGAAATACTGGAGCAAATGATAACTCACATTCGAATGAATTGTGAATGTAGCAAACTATCTACTGATAACTATAATGTAGTAGTAACTGAACTATACTTTTATTCAAAATGACCTCCTTTGGAATCAATACCGGATTTCAGTCTTCTACAAACATCCTCTACATTTAATGTATTAATTTTTTTACAAACCATTGATTCAGGATGAAAGTCAGGAGAGCATGAATGCCCCATTTTCTCAGACAAATATGAGAATATTCCCTTTCACTGATTTAATTATAGTGGGCAATGTCGTTCTGCCACACAATATTCATACCGAAGCGATATTAAGCAGAAGCAATCATTGGCTCCAAGATGTTTCGAATAAGATTATGAATTCATTTTACTTTATTCATGGAAAGAATGGGAGAGATATCTTAGTTTTTAAACCTTTATCTACCCAGACTAGGCATGATTGACGCAGTTTGCGGGGATTTGTAGTTTTTTTTTTTTTTCTATAAGGAATTGAGAATTCCAACAATCCTGCAATTATGAGCCACTTAAAACTGTGACAATATTTCCATCTGACTAAACAATCTCATCAGCCATACGTACCACTCTCAAATTCATCAAGATGTTTATTTTTTGTGGATGTGCAAAGCTCACCTTGTTCCAGCCTCATATTTTTATAATGAAAATTCCATTTTTAGTTTCAAAGAGATTTTCACAAGAATTTTATGGTGTTTGGCGCAATTAACTAATTACATGATTATTTTGAAAGATCTTTAGTCAATCGTATTCGATAAAGCTGTTTTATCCCAGCTCGATTCTACAAAAGGACAACACACTCTCTAAATAGTTTTGTTAAGAATGAATGACATCATATCTCACTATAACTATTGCAGACGGACTCGAGATGAACTAGTCAGCGTTGTGTCGTAGTTCAGAGCATAACTAGCGCTCATGCTATAAGATGTGTTAGAAATATATCAGTATTTAATAATATATAGTGTTTACTATTAACCTTCCTTACTATTATCTAATATGGAAGGTTAATAGAAACTGACGTGTGCTAGATTTTGTGAGATAAAATGACATAGACTGATAGATTTATATTTTTTATTCATTTAACCGGTTATTTTTTAAAGGATAAATATAACTTATATTTTTTATTATGATGTTCATTTACAATGATAATTTTTTTTTATCTATGTTAACCATATCTATTTGATTTCACCATACTATAATTTCAGAAATTTATTCATCATTATTTTTTTTATGATATAGCACGGTACAGGAACATAAAGGGTATAGTAACTAGTAGACGACGCAAAAATATGACAAAACAACACATTTCTTGTTTGTGACTCAGCGGCTCATAATAATTCCTCGTATTTGCATGTTACGGGGACCGTCTCCCTCAAATTTGAAAAAAAATCTAATTATTGCATAAAATGATGTGTTATAGTATCCTGGGCAACTTGTTGAAATTTTAGAGCTAAAAACAATCTTGGAGTGCTTCAAAAACAGATGGACAATATTGTAAATAATACCTGTCAGGTCTGTCAAAAGACCTGTCAGCACAGATATTGAGGGTATATTTGGGTATCACATCAAATGTTTTAGTGACTAAATGAACCAAAAAGAGGGCACAACACCCAAATAATAGTCTCCACACAAGTTATTGAACCAAAATTATTTGAGTTAGACAATGTTTTTCCAAAATTATTCTGTAAATTGGCTCTAAATTAAATTTAGAAGTGACTAAGTTTAAGTAGGTTGTCCCATGATTCTAAGTGTGGTCAGAGTCGCCATTTCCAGTCATCCGGTGGTCATGTCTAACTAGATTCGATGAGCTGATTACCATACCCTTTATGTTACTGTACCCTGGGTAAACCTATTGAGCAGAGAAAGTGGTATGATAGTCTTTTTTTGTCAGAGCGAGTATCTGCTGTACCATGAGCATCAAGCGAGACCCAGGTAGCAAGCATTATTCCTGGGATATTAAGGGAATAATCCTGGGAAGAAGGATATATTCCTGGGATATTCCCTTAATATCCCAGGAATAAATCCTTGCTGCCTGGGGACTACGATATCTACTCAAATTTGCAAAGTGAGCTACTTGTGATTTTTTTTTCCAATTAATGTGGATGATTGTGCTAGGAATTATGATAATTAACCATATACTTTTTGATGTAAGCGTTAGCTAAACATTAATTTTATTGGAATTAATTTATGTAAATATAGAATGTAGCTACTTGATTACTCAATTATTGGTAAATTCATTGCTTTATTATAAACATTAAATATGTTGAAATGATATTAATTGTTATAGGTTTATAGTGACTAATTTATTTATGAATGTTTATTTAATATATAATAGTAATTAACATTAGATTTTATCTGACTTCTTGTGGACCAAATTAATGTAACAAATATTAATAATGTGCCTCGAATATGACTTTTCTTCATCTTTGATATGTTATATAAAATATCTATGTATTACAGGTAGTTTCAATTATCAGGAGTGAATTTGTTTTCATCTCGCATAGTTATTAATAATTCATTTAATAATATTGTACTTTGCCATTAAAAAATACGTTTTTTCAATAGAAATTTAACTTTGATTAATATAAAATTTTATAAAAAACGAATTACCTCAAGGCTCAAGGTAATTGTGATGTTTATGTTTTTAATTCTGAGTTTTCACTTTTTCAGGGTTTTGAAGCTTCTTGATTTCTTTTTGGATTTTTTTTTGGGAGGGGGGGGGGGGGGGTTAAGTTCTTCAAGTTTTCTAAATAAATAAATTTAGGAATTTTTAAAAATAATTTCATTTCTTTAAAGTTTCAGTATTTTTTTTATTTTTTAAATGAAATTAGTTTTTTTTAAATATAAAAAATTCCATAGGAAATTAAATACAAGGGACTAGAAGAAGCAGTCAGAAGGGAATTGGCTCCATGAACAATATCACCTACCACCAGTTGTTAAAGCTTGTAGAAGAAAGTGTCTAACATTTGCACCCGAAAGGACAGTTTTTCGAGACAATTACATCACGGTTGTATGGTAAGCTGGAAATAGATAGAAAAGGTAAATATAGTTATACATTTATTGAATCACAAAAGCTGAGCTATTACACAGTGGCTTTTATCTAACACATACAGTAAGCAAACGAGAAATGAACAATGGGAAAATTTATTTCAATTTATAATTATGTTAACAAATCAGTACAAAACACAAATAATTAAAAATATTAGTTTACCGATACTGAAACTTTGGAAAAAGAAATGTGATACTCATCCTTATATTAGCTGAAATGAACTAATTTTTAAATAAACAATCATCACTAATCAGGTTATTTATTCATAAAAGACTTACGCAGCTGACATATAAAATTGTCAGACAACTTCTAATATAATTATGTAGATAGATAAATCTTGATAAGTTTGGAATTTTCAATTGTTTACAATTTCACCACACACTAAATAAAATTTGGTCCCAAATATATATCCCACAGTTTACCTAGCCATGGATAGGAAATTGCCATTTGCCAAGTTTATCTGTTGATTTATCTAAAGTGTTACTAGGCTGTTAAAAAAGTTTCCGTGATAATTTATATGCAGTATTACATAAAATATGGATAAATGAGGACAATAGTGTCGGGTTACCTTCAATTGAACTGATCATATCATTAATCATCTCAGAATGAAAAACGAGAGGTTGAGAAATTAACATATATGATAGGTGGATAATTTTAAAAATTTAGTTATTTTACAACATATTTAAATACGTAGACTTTGATAACACAATTCATTTACTAATCCTAAAAACATCATTCTTAATGAGTATTTTTTAAAACAAATTTCCATCACACAATATTATAGGTCACTACACTATTTATAGTTCTATAAATAGTAACAGTAATATTAAATTTGTCATAATAATGGTTTATCCCAGTTCAAAATATGATACAGTTGACAAAAAAATCTAACTAACTTATTAGTAGGGTTGTAACGTGGCATTAAACGTATGGTGCATGCATGCCATATGCACTTATTCTTAAAAGCAGGCTACATTCATGCAATATGCATGCATTTTCTTTTTAATCGCATGCTGCATATTTTTCTAGATTTATTTGTCTAGTCATAAAACGCAATGCTACTGAGATACAAGTTATTTGTTTTTTGCTGTTATGTTATTGTTATTTGAGTTTTACTTGGTTTCATCTGCATGTTTATAGTAATACTTAAATTAATTTAATATTCACTATTTAGTATACTTTACTAAGGTAATACAAATTAAAAGTTTCCCTGTTACTGGGAAATTTTTAAAAATAAATAAAAACTGAATAATTGTTTTATTAAATATTACGTTTTCCACTCCAAAACTTCTATACCTGTAAATATTTCACAACAAAAAACAATTTAGATATTTAATATCTGAATATTTTTATATAGTCCTACCAAACAATGTACCTACACTTTTATCAAAGTATATGCAAAGAAAATGGCGAAAAAGAGGACTAACTAACCTAAATGTAAATACAAAATGCATGCAATAAAGCTTTAGTAGCATGCTTCATAGCTTAAATTTATGCTTTCAAGACATAAGTGCATGCTTTCAAGGCATGAGTGCATTGCTTTTATGGCATGTTTTTTAGTGCATGATGTCACAACCCTACTTATTAGATAGCTAGTTAATTCATTCATGCCATTTCAGTCTTATATTAAATAAATCCAATACTTAGTTCAATAAAAAAATATCTAGCTACATAAATTTTCAGAACAAAATATAAAAGTATGTGTTGAGCGCTAATTATTAGCTATTAGAATGTAGATGAACAAAATAGAAAACTATATAGCTATGCGACTGGCTAACCAGTAATAAAAATAGTAACTAATATACAAAGACTAGCAGTAGAAAAGAAAATAATAGTATTAAATGGCGTGGGAATAAGATTTTTTTCAATAGTAGCCGTATGTTATCACTAACTTGAGAACAAATAAACAAAGTCTTAATAAAGTCTGCAGATAGAATATTAATCCACCAAGGAAAAAATCAAGTGGATAATTAATAATTATTTCATATTGGTTAAATGTCAGTTTCGGAGTCAAAGGCCATGCGCTGATGTCAAAATTAAATTAAATACATGGGACTGTATATTTGTATGTCTGAATTTTGTTCATGATTTACTTAGTAGGTAGCTATACAATAGAATTTTAACAAGCATTAGCTCAAAATTAAAAAGCTTCTAATGCTGTTAGTCTACCAATCTACACAGGACAAGTAATTTCACAGCCCTCAGGGGCTCCAAACTTTTGCTGGCGGTGATCTATTTACTTTAACGGTCAGAAAAAAATTCTAATGTATTATAGATTACCGCCAAGAAGGATCTTTCAATCTTGAATAATAAAAAATTGATATCTGAATTAGAAATAAAAGTAGTAGCTAACAGAGCTTGTTAAATTGATCAACGCATATCACATTTATAAGCCTAAATGTTTGAAAATATATGAAGTCTTAATTATAATGCTCGGTTTTTATTTTTATGTTCTTGAAATTTTGCATTCTCACTTTTGCGGTCTGAGATTTTTCATGATTTACTTGTACAGTCCGAAAAAAAATTCGGACCGAAAAAGAGAAGAGATCTCCAACAGATTAAAGATGTAGCCCCTGAAGGCTGCTAAATTAATTGTTTGTCTTTCTGACGGATTTAGAAACTCTTGAATTTTGATTATGCTTGATAAAATTCTAATCAGAAATGACAGTAGATCATAATTTTTCATCAAAAAGAAGAACCACTTGAGCTGAAGAGACTAAATTTTTTAACATAAGAGTGTAAATGACGTTGCAAGTTACCATAATTATACTCCTTCAAGATCAATAAAAAATGTAAGAGAATTGAAAGCATTGTTAATTTCATCAAACTGAATCAGTTTGAATGCAGAAATGTTACTAGAAGAGAGGTCACCAACTAGATATTTAAGTGAAAAATTGTCAATATATACAGAATAGCTATGAATATGGATAAATATATAAATAGATAATTACAGGTTTTCATGTATATTCACAATTATTGAGACACAGCCACTTCATCTGAGTCCTCTTCTAACCTATTGATGCTCCTGAAGTGAACATCTTGCTCACCAGTACCTTGTTCAGCAGAGGCCTCAGTGGTCTCAGCACTAGCAGCTGCAGCATCAGTGGAACTAGAGCCTAAATTCCTATTTTCCCCGGACCTTAGAGTGGGTGTCTCGGGTAGAACCAAAATTCTCTCTATTCCCAAGTTGCGCATGGTGGAGTTGTTCAAATCAACGTTGAGTTGGACATCCACGGCCATGATGTAGTGTGGAACAATAAGCAACATGGTCAGGAAAAGGAGCATTAATGTGGAGAAAGAGGAGAACAGATGACTGTGGTTGATTCGAATGAACCACAGCATACCAACAACCACCCACAGAACAGCAACCTGAGAAACGAAATACAGAGATAATATGTGTTACATTTAAATAAGATGAAACACGACAAATATGCATCTTATGGAAATAAATTAGACAATATAGAGTAGCTAAGTACAGTAGTTAGCCAAATACCAAGTCGTAC
Source organism: Caprella mutica (assembly GCA_947561585.1). Lineage (NCBI taxonomy): Eukaryota > Metazoa > Arthropoda > Malacostraca > Amphipoda > Caprellidae > Caprella > Caprella mutica. The sequence continues at coordinate 148,182 of CANNZV010001484.1, forward strand.
AGTACAACTAAGATTGTACATAGCTATAACTACTTATAAATAGAAATGGGAAAGTGTTTCATCAAAAGTAGCAATTATTATAAGTAACTAATTCCAAAACTAGCTAAATCTCACAATGAAGTTTGATAGGTCCAATCCATCAGTGAAGTTTTCTATCAAGCCTCTAGAAGGTTGGGCAGCAGGTTGTGTTTCATCAGCAATTAGCAAGATTCTACGACGACTAGCCGAGGGTTGATTTTGTGTTGGGAGATTGGAAGCGATGGGAGCCACAGGAGGTTTAGGCTGAGAAATGTGACAATGTACAACAGAGTCATCATGTATACCATATGAAGCTAGAGTAAGATGATCATCCTTCAACAGCTTTCCTTGGAATATCAATCTCACAACTCTGTGTTCAGATAATTCTAAATTGAAGAATTTCCTGGAATAGGAGAAAGTGATAAAAAATGATTGACATTAGCTAAATTATGAATATATATTCAAATTAATTAGTTTTAATACCTCTTGAAGTCTAGTATAAGTTGTGATGCATTGCCAATAACTGTTTTCTGCCTATCATCCAAGTACTTGAGTTTTATTCTTATAACTCCTTCAGTATGAGAAGCTGTCAATTCATCATCACATGTTTGAGGAGTCACAGTTGTTGTAGAATCAGTATCTCTACTTTCAGTTGTAGGGGAAGATGTTTCCACAATTGATTCAGATATTTGGTTAGAGGCAGCCAAATTTACATTTGATGTATTTTCAATAGTTTCAGTAGAAATTGGCAAGGGCGAGGTATTTTCTTCACTTTCTATTTCATCTTCACTATTTTCAGTACTTTCCTCTTCATCCATTTCACCATTTGTTGATAAACCATTATTTTCAGCAGTAAGTTCATCAAATATAGCACTATTAGAAAATACTACAGGCATGTCATTTAAAGACAGCATATTTTCAACTAATAAGTGCAAGAATGCTATTCTTCGAGGAGGATCTCGAGCTGGCCAAATCAAGAGAGTCAAATTATGTTGATTTCGAACAAAAGTAGATATCCAAGCAATGTATAATATACCGAGAGTGACTAATCCAAATACAACGTATAAAGTGACTCCTTCTAGAAAAAGGAATCCAAACATTTTCTACTCTCTAAAATTATGAAGCTGATTTACATTGAATGAAATACTCAGTTGAACTTAATAAAGCTTTCAGTTCTTAGGAATCTGAAATGAAAGGGAAAAAATACATATGTTAATAATGTTCTCCATTTAGCTGAAACAAATTACTCATTAAATTGATGATGCTGATGAGTGATGATACTGATAGATATTTGCCATGTTCAGAAAGTAAATGTGTGTATTCATAAACATGTAAAATTGGTATATGTAGCATCATCAGCGGTGATCAATCACTCTTTCCACTCGCTTTTATTTAGCATAAAAACTAATCAAGATAGAAAATTCATACTTAAACCATCATCACTTTGATGATGATTATGATGATGATGTGTACCAAATTTCAACCTTCTACCTCTTATGGTTAGTTTTTTTTAATGATAAACAACCACATGTTTAACTTCTACAATAGAATTGGGGTGAACTTTCAAGGCGCGATAATTCATCCCAAAATAGTGATATTGCACCCCATGTTCGATTAATAATACACATATTCATAGTTATATTAATGCTAACCAAGGCAAGCACGGGAAGGGGGGCTGGTTTTCCACACCAAAATCAGGCTTAAAAACCTGAGAGCAACTCTTGAGAGTTTGTTTATGGATTGAATGATAAATAATGACTATATTTTGGACCATTATATTTCAATTCAAGGAATTAACACCAAGAGCTCCTTTTCTGAACATTTCTTAATCATAATCAGGCTTTCATTTCATTCCAGTGCTATGCTTCAATAATCTTTTGAGATTTCTGAATGGAAGTGAACCAATAAGAGCAACAACTATAACATGGTAGTTTATTTTTTATCTTCATCATTGTTAATACACATTTACCTTTTTATATTACTTTATTAATGTAGTATTAAATCTCTTTTCCAAATGAAACTACATATTAATGTTAAAATACCAGGTTGCGATCAATGCAATGGAGAGTTCTGCAATGGTTGGCTTTGAAGATAGGGATTCTTATTTCTGAAAGTTTCAGAGAACAATAATGGTTACAAAACTTTATTGCCGATTGAGGTTAGAAGGAATAAATTCATAAGTTTATTAACTTTATTTCCAATTTGAATGTATGGAAAAAAGACCATTGAACGATATTTTCATGCTGCTTGTGGCAGATGAAGATTATGTAACAATGATTTCAAATTTGAAAAGTAATTATTATATACCCCTCTAATGAACTTCATCACTAATGCGAAACAAATTTTTTTTTTAAATTTTTTAATGGCAACCCAGTTTTTCAGAATTTTTCGAAGCTCTGGTGGCAGATGAAGATGACAAATTTTTTATACATTCAAACTAAGTATGCCAACAACTTTACCACACTAATGCATATTCAAATTAAAAAAAGTTGAAAAAATGCTCCACCCTACTGTATATGTACCAATTTCATGACTCAGATACCTAGACATATTACAAAATGATAATAAAGCAAGGTGTGTCTCAAGTTATTATATAATTGTAACTCTTAAACATTTCGGTTTAAGGTTAATTTTCTGTGATGAATGTTCAAAGTAGCGAATGAATTAAAAGTACTAAAATTAAACAAAAACTTATTCTTCATTCAGTTTAGAAGAGTAACTAATTAGTTTGATACTTTGATTTAAATAATTGTGTTACCTTGAACAAACAATCATTTTAATTATTGTAAAATATTTGGGCAGTAGAGTAAGTTACGATTTATCAGACAGCTCTATATTATCAGGCACATAAAAATGAATGTAATAATTAGCTATAATTCAAAATTCATTTTATTTTATCATTATTTCATTTCAATATATGCTAACTAGAGTTCTCAAAATCGTTCTCTCTTGTTCTAACTCATAGAAAATGAAAGGTTAAAGGAAACACAAATAATTAATAACTTAGAGTCATGTATCGATGTTATTAACGATTTTATAAAAGCGGGATCTAATAAAATCGGGGCCTGCCTTTATCAAAAGGAAACTTTTGATGTTATTTTCAAGTATTATCAACTAAATAATTGGTAGCTATAATTCTTTTAAGGTTTTACAGAATATTTTACTTGAAATACTGTATTACTGATAATTACTGGAAACAAAGCTACTTTTTTTAAAAATCACGTTATTTGTGTTATTTAGAAATTCTCAGAAGTGTACTTGAACTAGGCACTATTGTAATATCTATAATCCTAAAAATGTAATCATAAAATGGATTTGAAAATAGTTTCCAAAAAATGGAAAATATACCACCAGTGGTACATGTGGCCCATACTGTATTTCATGATAAATTCTACCAACTTGTCGGTGGATTTTTCTTCCATTGAAAATAATATTCTGACAAAGTCAGTGGATTTTTAGCTATTTATTTCTATGTTACCTTTAATTTTGCCAGTCTGCAAAACATGGGAGAAATTTGGGAATTCTCTCTGAGCAATTTTGAATTAATTCCTATATTTACATTAATTTAGCTACAAACAGAATAAGAGATCTCTATGAACACTTTACCAAATAACCAGTTTCTGCAGACTGGTAATTTTGGGTGGAAAAATGGGTAAAATCTTGGTGGATCAGCCAAATTAGTAAATTACTGGAAATTTATGGTGGATTTTTTTAGCACTTTCAAAAAGTCAGTGGAATTTTGTGCATCAAATACAGACTGGCATGTGGCGCTAAATGCAAGTTGTTAATGTACCACCGGACACTGGTCACAGAAGGTATATGCACTCGAATTAAAATCTCTGCGGGAGAAGAGACACACTCTGCAGACTTGGTACATGTGGCCAGACTTCAGGAACTGGTAAACTGTTCTCCAACAAATCCCCAATTTTGGCTTCCGTTATCAGTTGACTACATGCAAATATAGAAAAAAATTAAGGATTGTTCGCACTGAAAATGTTAAAAATGTCCCATGTTCTGCAGACTGGAGTCATGTGGCGGTTAACGTGTTAATCCATCAGTAAAGACCACATTTTCCAGAGTGCCAGAGTGGGCACTGGCAGTGGAGGGTAGGTTACTGTAACCGTAGGTACTGGACATCTGATGGGGTACGTAGAAATACAGGAACGGAGTCAAATATGTATGTTATAGTACTGTTTGCATCATTTTAAATGTTCAAGGAGTTTATATATTGTCAAAGAAAGCTTGCATGAACACCGGAACCAACCAAAATGGACCAGAACCGACCAAAATGGACTGACACGGGGTCAAATAAGGATGTTAAAGTACTGTTTGCACCTTTTTAAATGCTCATGGAGGTTATATATTGCCAAATAATTAGGGATTGGACGAAGTATCGGCAAGTATCGGCATTTTTGTGGAGTATCGGAAATGGTATCTGTATCGGCATATAATGAAAAGTATCGGCCGATACTTGTATGATTATTTATATTTTATTCATTTGATAATTTATTTTTTATTAAATTTCTATTATTCTATAGTCATAAATGAAATAAATAATTCATAATAAATACTGCTCTAATAATTGACCATCTACCTACTAGAGTTCTAAGTATAATTTTTATCTATTTATCATGACTTGCATGACATTAATAATAAAAAATTTAAAGTATATATGGAATCTACCAATAGGTTTTTGAGTCCAACTATAAATTCAAGATAAGAATTATTCTGCTACTGTTGACCATTTTCGCACCTATTTATTACAAGTACCACAGGATGATAACACACATCAGAAAAGTTATTTATTTAATATTTATGTATTTAAATTAATGTGAAATATGTAAATCGGATTGTTATACTACATTGAAAGAGCATAACTGTGTTAGTTTTGAGTTAGAACTTCATTAAACTTACCAGAATAATTGAACTCATCAAGTATCAATGAGTTTTATAAATATAAACTTTAAAAAACTGCAAGTATCGGTATCGTCAAGAATCAGCATTTTTTTTCAAAGTATCGGTATCGGCACTTGTTGAGAAGTATCGGTATCGGTTGATTTTGTAAAGTATCGGTATCGGCAAATTTTTTGGTATTGTCCCATCCCTACAAATAATACTTGCATTAACATATAAAGAGGTTAATCAAGAAAAACTTACTTATTAGAACCAGCGTTATTTCAGATAGGCTACTCGTATAGAAGATTCCGGGGTTTTAGAAACAACATACCGATAGTCGTTCCCATTGCATGATACGTGTACTGGTTGTGACTGTCTATTCCTATTCATTAATTCTTATCTGTCCATTCTCACCTGTCTATTCTTATCCGTTAATTCTCATCGGTCTCTTCCTATCCGTTAAGAATTATCTGTCTATTCCTATCCTTCAATTCTTATCTGTCTATTCCTATCCATTAATCATAATCTGTCTATTCCTATCAATTAATTATTATCTGTCTATTCCTATCCATTAATTATTATCCGTCTCTTCCTATCCATTAATTATTATCTGACTATTCCTATCCGTTAATTATTATCTATCTATTCTTATCTGTTAATTCTTATCTGCGGTATATAGGGTAAGTTTTGAATTATCAGACGAGCGGTTCCACATTTTGTATACGTAAGAAAAACATCTAATAATTATTCTTTAATTCCTCGTTTTAATTATCATTATATGTATTTTCTATTGTGTCTGAAAATACAGAACTGTCCAATAACTCTTAACTTACCCTAGAGAAAAAATTAATCTAGTAATAGGTAGGGATGGGACGATACCAAAAATTTTGCAGATACCAATACTTTACAAAATCAACCGATACCGATACTTGCCGATACCGATTCTTTAAAAAAATGCCGATTCTTGCCGATACTGATACTTGCAGTTTTTTAAAGTTTATATCTATAAAACTCATTGATACTTGATGAGTTATTGAGTATCAATTATTCTTGTAAGTTTAATGAAGATCTAACTCAAAACTAACACAGTAAAGCTCTTTCAAAGTAGTACCTATAACAAAGTGATTTACATATTTCACATCAATTAAAATACATAGATACTAAATAGATAACTTTTCTGATGTGTGTTATCATCCTGTAGTACTTGTAATAAATAGGTGCAAAAATGGTCAACAGTAGCTGAATAATTCTTATCTTGAATTTATAGTCAGACTCAAAAACCTATTGGTAGATTCCATATATACTTTAAATTTTTTATTAATAATGTCATGCATGTCATAATAAATAAATAAAAATTATACTTAGAACTCTAGTAGGTAGTTGGTCAATCATTGGATTGGTACTTATAATGAAGTTTTTAAATCATTTATTTCATTATGACTATAGAATAATAGAAATTTAATAAAAAAAATGAAATGAATAAAATTTAATAAATTATACAAGTATCGGCCGATACTTTTCATTATATGCCGATACCGATACTTCGTCCCATCCCTAGTAATAGGGAATATTTAATTACCTAATAATTGGGACTGTCAATTTACCTAGTAATAGGGAATGTCAATTTACCTAGTAATAGGGAATGTCAATTTACATAGTAATAGGGAATGTCAATTTACATAGTAATAGGGAATGTCAATTTACATAGTAATAGGGAATGTCAATTTTTCTAGTAATAGGGAATGTCAATTTACCTAGTAATGATATTTATCATTAATTTCGAGAACACCGTCATTAATACAAAGAAGCTATTCAACATGAGAGACAGTCTACATACATTTTAATGGTACCTATATCGATAGGACATTTAGCCTTTCTAGCAGTACATTTTCGAGCTACAATTATGAAACATTTACCAAAATTATCTATATTTTAAGATTTATATTTCTATAATGATAACTTGAAAATAAATGTTTTGGTTTGGTAAGGAGCAAACTAACGGATAGGAATAGACAGATAATAATTAACGGATGGGAAGTGACAGATAATAATCAACGGATAAGAATAGACAGATAATAATTAACGGATAGGAATAGAAAGATAATAATTAACGGATAGGAAGAAACAGATAAAAATTAGCGGATAGGAATAGACATAAGAATTAATGGTTAGGATAGACAGATAAGAATTAACGGATAGGAATAGACTGATGAGAATAAATGGATAAGAATAGACAGGTTAGAATAGACAGTCACAACCAGTACACGTATCATGCAATGGGAACGACCATCAGTATTTGTTTCTAAAACCCCGGAATCTTGTATAGGAGTAACCTATCTGAAATAACGCTGGTTGTAATAAGTAAGTTTTTCTTGATCAACCTCTTTCTATGTTAATGCAAGTATTCTTTGGCAATATATAACCTCCATGAGCATTTAAAATCATGCAAACAGTACTATAACATACATATTTGACTCTGTTTTTGTCCGTTCTGGTCCATTTTGTTCCGTTCCAGTGTCCATGCAAGCATTCTTTGGCAATATATAACCTCCCTGAGCATTCAAAATGATGCAAACACTACTCTGACATACATATTTGACTCAGTTTTGGTCCGTTCCGGTGTTTCTATGCACCGCATCTGATGTGGTCATTGCGCACTTTAAAACAGTACAACTTACTGACCTCACTCATTCTCTATTGAAACACAATTCTAGGTAAATTTGAACTTTAGCTCCCCCAACGATTTTTGATATTTTGATACTTAATAAAAGTAAAAGGAGCCGTTTGAAGAAGTTATTCAAGAATACCATTTGTTGTGGAAATGCTTGATATTAAGCTTCATTTAAGAGGTATAGCGCAAGTAAGTTTCCGGTAGGAATAACATTAAGGTTGTAGAAAACCCATGTTACAGAATGTGTCAGTTAAAGCCAATTAATTGACTTAGATTTCAAAAGGTCAAAACTCTGACTCAGATATGTCTAATTGGCTTTAAATTTTTAATTAATTCCCATGTTCCCATGTTAATTTTGGCTTGGAATCTCCAAAAAATGAGCCAAATTGGCTTGGCTTAGAATTTTTGTGAAGTTTTGGTTCAAAAATTGGCTTACAATTTTCCAGCCTATGAAACATGGTATTTGGTGGTAAATTCCAATGATATGTCAGCAGATATTCAATTTCTCTAATAAAGAAATTCCTGCAATGACAGCAATGTCAGAGGATATTTAGCTATTAATTCCTGTATTACCATTAATTTAATCATTTTTGGAGGGGAAATTGGAAAAATGTTGGAGGACTACCTAGACAAATTGATGAAAAATGTTGGCAGCTATTTCTAAGATTTTTGAAAAAGTCAGAGGAGTTGAGTGCACCAAATACAAACTGGTCCACAATAAATGATATTCCTGAAAAACATCTTAGAATGGCTCAATTTAGTAAAAGAAGACATTTTAAGATGTTTTTTGATATGTTGATACTTAATATAGGTAAAAGGCTTTATAAGGGATCAAAATATCAAAAAATGGTGGGGACTTCTAAAGTACAAATTTACCCAATTCTACCAGTCTGCAAAACATGGGACATTTTTAACATTTTCTTGCGAACAATACTCAATTTCCGCTTATGTTTACATGTATTTTACTGAGAACAGAAGCTAAAATATAAGATTTCTTGGAGAACAGTTTACCAGTTTCTGCAGTCTGGCTATACCTATTTTCGTCAGTTTGTATTTGGTGCACAGTGCGCTGAACTCCTCTGACTTTTTCAAAAATCTGAGAAATATCTGCCTACATTTTTCGTCAATTTGTCAAGTGTTCCAACATATTTCCAGTTTCCCCTCCAAAAATAAATGGTATATAGGAATTAATAGCTAAATATGCTCCAACATTGCAGGAACTATTTTAATAAAGAAATTGAATATCTGCCGATATCCAGTCTGTATTTCGTGGTAAATTCTAATGACATGTCGGTGGGATTTTTCCCCTTTTAAAATAATATTCTGGCAAAGTCGGTGGATTTTTAGCTATTTATTCATATGTTACCATTAATTTTTGGTGGATAAATTGGGAAAATGTTGGTGGATCAGCCAAATTACCTGAAATTTGTGGTGGATTTTTTCAGTTTTTTGAAAAAGTCATTGGGATTTTGTGCACCAAGTACAGACTGGGCCGACATATCATCGGAATATACCACCAAATACAATCTGGTATTTTCGTTCAGGTACGTAATTTTGTTTCTTTTTGTTCCCGACCAGTCTGCAAAGTGTGTCAAATTTGTCACCAAGATTTCATATTTCAGGACAATTAGTCTCCAAAAAATTTCAAATTTGTCTTCAAAATGGCCAAATTTCTTCAATATGTCTCCAATAATAACATGTAAACATAGGAATTAATAAGAAAATAGTCACCAAGATCTCCGGTCTGCAAAATGTGTGATATTTGACATTTTCTGTGCGAACAATCTTTAATTTCCTCCTATATTTACATATATTTTACTGAGAACAGAAGCTAGAATAGAAGATTTCTTGGAGAACAGTTTACCAGTTCCTGCAGTCTGGCAAGATCTTGTTTTGATGAATTTTCCCTCCAATATAGTCTCCAAAGATCTTTGGCAACATGGACGCGCTTTGCAGGCATCAGACTGGGTTCCCGACACTCCGACAGTACCAGGTAATAAAGCATGTCCAAACTCGCCATTTTAATGGTGAAATTGTGACAGTTATTTTGAGCCCTTCAATTGCAAATGGTGAGATTTATCTAATTTTATCCTATGCTATGATGTTTTTTTGGAGAGAAATTAATGATAATTCAATCATTTTGGAGAGAAATTTGGAGAATTTTGGAGAGAGCTGGAGAGATAAATGGAGAGTTTATTAGTGATACTATTTTACTTGGCGACAGTAAATTAAGTAGGTAGATTAGATAGTTCTGTACAACTGTACCTACTGGCTACTTCCCAGTCTGTATTTGGTGCACAAAATTCCACTGACTTTTTCAAAAAGCTGAAAAAATCCACCAAAAATTTCCAGTAATTAAATTACTGGAACTTTACTGTAATTTAGCTGATCCACCAACATAATAACATTTAACTCATTTTTCCACCAAAATTTAATGGTAACATAGGAATAAATAGCTAAATATCCACCGACTTTGCCAGAATATTATTTTCAATGGAGAAAAATTTCACCGACATGTCGGTGGAATTTATCATGAAATACAGTCTGGCAGCTCTGGCCTACTTCATCTTCCATATGTTAAATGTATCTCAAACTCTCACATTACTTGATACGTATCTAGAAGCTGAGCAGCGCACCAGATCACGGCGCACTACTGTACATTCTATTAGATCCAGTCTGTTTTTGGTGACAAATTTCAACTGACTTTTTCAAAAAGCTGAAAAAATCCACCATAAATTTCCTGTAATTTGGCTGATCCTCCAAAATTTTGCTAATTTTTCCACCAAAAAGTAAATGGTAACACAGGAATAAATAGCTAAAAATCCCCCGACTTTGTCAGAATATTATTTTCAAAGGGAAAAAATTCCACTGACAAATCCGTGGAATTTACCATGAAATACAGACTGGTATTAGATAGTTAAGTAATTTGAAAGAAGATTAATGATATATGGAGTGAATTTGATAATTTATGTAGGCTATTAAATTTATGACTGACGGTACTTGAATCCAATGTTTATGTCACGCGCGTTTGAGTGATCTGCAATATCGACCGATTTCGCTGAACAATCTGTTAATCAATAGTTTGCGCAGCCATCGATCGATTATTGCGCGTTCGAATGATATGATTTTTATTTTAGTTTGTACATCAAATTGGCACATTTTATAACGTATATCAATCGATAGCGCTACCATCGATCGATTTCTGCGCATTCGAATGATATGATTTTTTTAGTTTAGTTTGTACAGGCAAGCCTCGCTTTAAGTACAACTCGCTTTAACAAAAGTTGTACTTATTTCGAGTCATGATTCAAAATAAGAACTGAGCGAGACATAGAAAACAGAGACATTTTTTTGTGATTATTTCACGGTAACTAAAAAAATATCAAAATTATAATCCAGATGAGGTTATTAGAAGCAATAAGTTCAGAAATTCAACATGTCCTATTTTAGGGTAAGTTCCGTGTTATTGCACTGTTCCATATTTTCGAACACATGAAAATCTTTATATGATAATCATTATTTAACTTTTATTTCAATTGGTATCCATACTACCAATCAGAATGGAAGTTAAATAATAATTATAATATTTTCTTTTCTGACGTGTCCGAAATTGTAGAACCAATTAATCACTTCGAACTTAGTACCCTACTACCAAAAATATTTCATAGAACAAACTTTATGTTTGGTAAATATATAACAATAATTATAGCAGTCTAAGTATCTATTAATTACCCACCTATACTGAGTGAGAGTTAAGCTATGGATGGATTTTAAAACATTTAATAAATGCACGACTTTAAACTTTTTCATCACAGTCACAAACAATGAAAGACTATATTATTAATAATATGCTTATTTACGTAGTACTCAAAGAAATCTTAAACAAATTTTCTTTCTATAACTCATAGAAAATGAAATATAGAATCAAAGAGTGATAATTATAAATTTCTTGTTACTTTTATTCGCTTTAGTGACCGTTTGGTAACTAATCTGAGTCGTGATTTGGTAACTAAAGCGGGGGATGCCTGTACATCAAATTGGCACATTTTATAACGTATATCAATCGATAGCGCAACCATCGATCAATTTCTGCACGTTTGAATATGACTTTTTTAGTTTGTACATCAAATTGGCACATTTTATAACGTATATCAATCGATAGCGCAACCATCGATCGATTTCTGCGCGTTCGAATGATACAAGTTTTCTTTGTTTGTGCATTTAATTAATTGATTTGTTTATATTGGAAAAATACTTTTAAATACATTTTTTATATTTAATAAGTCAACAATCAGCCGATTGTTGAGAGTTTGAATTATATGAATTTTGTTAGTTTATGCATCTAATTGTTACAATCAATAGAGCAACCATCAATCGATTGTTGCGCGTTTGAATGATATGGATTTTGTTAGTTTATGCATCTAATTGTTACATTTAATAGAGCAACCATCAGTCAATTGTTGCGCGTTTGAATGATATGGATTTCCCTGTATCATTCAAACGCGCAGAAATCGATTGATGGTTGCGCTATCGATTGATATACGTTATAAAATGTGCCAATTTGATGTACCTATAAACTAAATAAAATCATATCATTCGAACGCGCAATAATCGATTGATGGTTGCGCTATCGATTGATATACGCAATCAAATGGGCCAATTTGATGTACAAACTAAAAAAATCATATCATTCGAACACGTAAGAATCGATCGATGGTTGCGTTATCAATCGATGGCTGCGCAAAGCCGCAAACTATTGATCAACAGATTGCGCAGCGAAATTGGTCGATATTGCAGATCACTCAAAACGCGCGTGACATTTATAGCGTCGGACCGGGTGGCTTTGCGCATTTTCCACATACTTTGATTCAACGAAAAAACTAAAGAATTCAGCAATCTGATTTTTTGTGTGCAGATAGATGAAGGGTAGACCTAGGTGCACAACAAGTTTCAACTCTTTAAGTTCAATAGAAAAAAAGTTATCATAGAAAAACTGTGCACAAAGATCGTGGGGATAAACCGGGTGAATTTTGCGCACTTACCGGGTGTACTTGCGCACCTGTACTTGCGCAGTCTGCTGTGCAATTGCCGTGAGTCTGCTGTGCAATTGCCGTGAGTCTGCTGTGCAATTGCCGTGAGTCTGCTGAGCAATTGTCGTGAGTCTGCTGTGCAATTGCCGTGAGTCTGCTGTGCAATTGTCGTGAGTCTGCTGTGCAATTGTCGTGAGTCTGCTGTGCAATTGCCGTGAGGCTGCTGTGCAATTGCCGTGAGGCTGCTGTGCAATTGCCGTGAGGCTGCTGTGCAATTGCCGTGAGGCTGCTGTGCAATTGCCGTGAGGCTGCTGTGGAATTGCCGTGAGGCTGCTGTGGAATTGCCGTGAGGCTGCTGTGCAATTGCCGTGAGTCTGCTGTGCAATTGCCGTGAGTCTGCTGTGCAATTGCCGTGAGGCTGCTGTGGAATTGCCGTGAGTCTCCTGTGGAATTGCCGTGAGTCTCCTGTGGAATTGCGGTGAGTCTGCTGTGCAATTGCCGTGAGTCTGCTATGCAATTGCCGTGAGTCTGCTGTGCAATTGCCGTGAGTCTGCTGTGCAATTGCCGTGAGTCTGCTGTGCAATTGCCGTGAATCTGCTGTGCAATTGCAGTGAGTCTGCTGTGCAATTGCCGTGAGTCTGCTGTGCAATTGCCGTGAGTCTGCTGTGCAATTGTCGTGGTATAGGAATATCCAGGATGAAGGAATAAGAGCTCTTTAACTCTATTTAAAAATGTGCGCAAGTCCACCCGTGAATTAAAATATTCCCAGGGTGGTCTTGCGCATCTAGTATATTGGTTATATCTCAATAATTTATAATTATTATTAAAATCATCTTACATGACGTTAATCTGCAGTAAATTATGCGTATCCGACGTAAATTGCAATCAAATTGGAGCATAATCATCAACACTACAGCATAGTTCGCATAGATTCGATTCTAGTCCAAAATAATTATTTTGCTATGAAAAACATAGGTCTCAGTGACTGTTTGAACACTTAGTGTCTATACCTAATCTCTTACGATTTTCGTGAAATTAATGGACTAGGGGGTTTAAGAGCTGCTCTTTCCAATGATATAGTCAGATTTGAAATATTTTCACGCATTAGCCGTCAATTACCGATGCGCAACTTCACCCGGAATGTTGAAGTGCGCAAGGCCACCCGGTCTGACGCTACTACACAGTAATTCTTTGATTGAGATGTTTAATTTAGAATAGAAAATAAAATTTATCTTGGAAAACTCAAAACTGTAATACCTACCTAATTATAATTTTAAGGGGTAAGCCAGTCTGCAGAATATGGGACATTTTTAACATTTCCAGTGCAAACAATCCTTAATTTCCTCCTATATTTACATGTATTTTACTGAAAACAGAAGCTAAATTAGAGGATTTCTTGGAGAACACTTTATCAGTTCCTGAAGTCTGGGGGGTAAGTAACTATTGTGAACTTTCTACCTGAGGTCAGTGAGGTGTAAATTTAGCGTATCAGTTAGGTACAGTATCGGGGGACGTGCCGGCCCCCGAACCCCTCTGCCACTTTGCCAGGTCATTAAACAATCATGAAGTGTGCAGTACAACAAACTAGCAGATACAACAAACTACATATAACAGAAAATTAATTTAAATTATGTTGAAATCATTGATAGCTTGTACAGTGGTGTGTCCGTGTCGTATTGTAGTGCGCCGTAATGTGGTGCACCAGTCTGTATTTGGTGCACAGAATCCCACTGACTTTTTCAAGAAGCTGAAAAAATTCAACCATAAATTTCCAGTAATTTGGCTGATCCACCAACATTTTCCCCATTTATCCACCGGAAATTAGAGCACCGCTCAGCTTGTAGATACTGTTGCATTACTTTAGGTACACAGAAAAATATGTTACAGAGCATGTCAGTTAAAGCCAATTATAATTGGCTTAGTTAGATTTCAAAAGGTAAAAACTCAGATATGTCTAATTGGCTTAAAATTTTGAATTGATTCCTATGTTCCCTGGTTCCCATGTTAATTTTGGCTTGAAACCTCCAAAAAACGAGCCAAGTTGGCTTGGCTCAGAATTTTTGTGAAATTTTGGCTTAAAAATTGGCTTACAATTTTCCAGCATCTTAACTGGCACACAATCTGCATAATAGACATCAAATTTAGTGTTTCAGAAATTCAGACTAGGTAGTACCTACATATCTACGATAGAACCTACCTCTTTACGATAGTACCTACCTATTGGCTATTTACGATATGTTACGATAGTAGGTACCTACCAATTTACGATAGTACCTACCTGTTTAACAGACTAGCTCTGAAATGTGGAAATTATTTCCATCTGAAGAAAAATGCACAAAAGGCAATAATCCGAACTTACCATAGTTACCTGTTGATACTCAAAAACAGTTTTAGTACGATTTTCATGGTCACGTCCGTTAAAAGAATACTAATTGCACTTTAAATCACAGAACATTGAATAGAAGAAGCATATATCCCATTATATTACTCTTGAGTGCCATTTACGGGGTACGGTCAAGAGCCCCCCCGGTCATGAGCCCCCCCCCCCCGGTCACGAGCCCCCCCGGTCATGAGTCCCCCTAGGTCATAAGCCCCCCCGGTCACGAGCCCCCCCTCCATGTTTTTTAATCCTTATTTACCTAGTTAAACAAATGAAGAACTACTTAGATAGAAATAACTGAGAGTTGCTAATGTAGTTTGTTGTATCCGCTAGATTGTTGTACTGCACACTTCATGATTGTTTAATGACCTGGCAGGGGGGTTCGGGGGGCGGCACGCCCCCCGATATACATATATTTTATGTCTAATCACTAATGAACTACAAAAGTGTCAATAAGGATTAAATAATATAGGTAAATAAGGATTTAAAAACAGGGGGGCTCGTGACCGGGGGGCTCATGACCGGGGGGGGCTCTTGACCGGGGGGGCTTATGACCTAGGGGGGCTTATGACCGGGGGGGCTCTTGACCGGGGGGGCTTATGACCTACACCCGCCATTTACAGTGACGTCATTTTGATTAGAGCCAATTAGAGCACGCAAGTCGATAATCTTTCGTAAAAGCCAATCAGAGGCTTCGTTTCAAAAGTTCTGTTAATAAGAGTCCATTATTTTGATTCTTTGAATGCATAGAATTACAGAAATGGTGTCAGTTTATATGTTTGTTGCAAAGAAAGATTCAGTTTGTTATTGTGTAGTACAAATAGGGGTTTCGGACAAACGTCAGAATCTTCATATGGAATAGTTATAATAAGTTGATACGATATGGAAGAACATTGCATGCCAATTTCCAGGCCATTTCTGGATATTTTTGAGTTGCCCCGAATAATTTGAAGTTTTGTACAAAATGATATTGTTCCGATAGGTACTATATTTCTCCTTTATTTTTCCTTCTTCATTCAATTACTTTCATTATAATTCACACTTAAACCAAGACCGTAGGGCACACACAAATATTACGTCATACAACCACCACATTCCTTCCTCTCTCACTTGTCACACGGCACTCGTCACGGGAGGTTATCGCTCCGCCTCTCCTTAAACTAAAACGTAAGATAACAAGCCAAATATTATAAACCCTAACCATATTTATTATTTCATTAATGTTTAAAAGATGATATTACGTTCATATGTCATTATCCTATAATACTTTGTTTTTATTGCTGTGTTTCATAATAAGAAGTCATTATTTATAATATATCTCTGTTGTGTTGCATTTTGTTATATAGATGATGTATTTTTTATTATGTTTTTTATTTTAGGTCACTGATCAATTTTGTCACAAGAAGTACATATGAGCACATAAGAAGCGTGTTTTTTCCCTTCCTAACGGCTAGCGTAATTGATATATATTTTTCCATTAATTCTAAAATATCCGATTTTGTTTTTTTCTATGGAATAGGTAAAATTAGTTGGCTATATACGAAAAAACACAACTTGCAAAATTGCAGATTAATATTTTATATTTATGAGTTGCCCCGAACCCTTTTTTTGTAAAATATATTACTATTAGGTACAATATTTCTCTTAAAATTTGGCTTCTAGAGCAATCCTATGCTGTTATTGTGATAAGATAGAAGTAATTTAATTCTCAAAATGACTTCGTAAAATAAAAAAAATTAAAAAATAATTTATTAGTATTTTCGTATTGCAAAAATTTCGAATTTACTCGGATTTTAGTATAGGTGTCACGCGCATTTGAGTGATCTGCAATATCGACCGATTTCGCTGCGCAATCTGTTGAATGATATGATTTTTTTTAGTTTGTACATCAAATTGGCACATTTGATCGCGTATATCAATCGATAGCGCAACCATCAATCGATTTTTGCGCGTTCGAATGATATGATTTTTTTTAGTTTGTACATCAAATTGGCACATTTGATCGCGTATATCAATCAATAGGGCAACCATCGATCGATTTCTGCGCGTTCGAATGATATGATTTTTTTTAGTTTGTACATCAAATTGGCTCATTTTATAACGTATATCAATCGATAGCGCAACCATCGATCGATTTCTGCGCGTTCGAATGATATGATTTTTTTTTAGTTTGTACATCAAATTGGCACATTTTATAACGTATATCAATCGATAGCGCGACCATCGATCTATTTCTGCGCGTTCGAATGATACAGGTTTTCTTTGTTTATGCATTTAATTATTTGTCTTGTTTTTACTGGAAAATACTTTTAAATACTTTTTTATATTTAATAAGTCAACCATCAGTCGATTGTTGCGCGTTTGAATGATACGAATTTTGTTAGTTTATCCATATAATTATTACATTTAATAGAGCAACCTGTCGCGGTAGCGATTATTTTTGAGTTTAGTTTCTTTACCTTTTATTTACAATCTTTCCGTTCCTTCATTTCATATATTTCCCCTCTTATAGTCCTTTAATTTAAACGAACTAGTTATTATCGCGTAGTGATAATTATTAGTTTCTCGCGGTTCATTGTTGGATCCATATTTGGATCCTAACAACTTGATAAGAGTAGGAGGACGGCTGCGTCAATCAGAGTTGGACTACGATCAAAAGTTCCCCATCATCGTGCCTGATAAAAGCCATTTCACCAATCTCCTTATCAGACATCATCACGAAATGGTGAAGCATCAGGGTCGTTGCATAACTTCATCTTCAATTAGAAACGCTGGCTTCTTCATTAAACATGCTTCCCAGACTATACGTCAAATAATCTCTAATTGTGTGATCTGCCGGAAGCTGAGACTGCCTCTGCTCGAACAAAAGATGAGTGATCTACCCTGTGACAGGCTTGAGGACGTTCCTCCATTCTCCAACTCAGGAATGGATGTATTTGGACCATATCACGTGTCTGATGGAGTTACAACGAGACGTTCAACAGCTAACAAGAAATGTTGGGCTGTGATCTTCACATGTTTGAATTCCAGGGCGACACACATTGAATCACTCCCTTCAATGGAAACGGCAAGTTTGAAGAACGCTCTACGACGCTTCATTTGCCTAAAAGGACCTGTCAAGAATTTGCGAAGCGATCATGGATGTAACTTCATTGGAGCGACGAACGAAGACCAATCTCGCGCCAAGGAAGACCTCAGTAATGAGATATCTCATTACGACTGCACTTGGGAACTGACACCTCCTAAGGCCAGTCATTTTGGAGGAGTCTGGGAGCGCCAAATACAGACCGTCAAGAAGATTTTGAACTACTCTCTTCAACAGCTAGGCACTCGTGTTCTCTCTCGAGATGATTTCAACACATTTCTTCAGGAATGTGCCTGCATTCTCAACAACACCCCTCTTTGGGAAGCATCAGCTGACCCGAATGATCCACTTCCTCTCACGCCAGCTATGCTTCTAAATTTGAGATCAAATAAGTCGATCGAAGAAGAATACACCAAACATGACATCGTTGCGTATGGCAAGAAACGCTGGAGACGCGTGCAATACTTATCCCAACAATTTTGGTCCAGATGGAAAGATGAATATTTGCAAACTCTCCAAAGACGGTGCAAGTGGATAAACCCTTCCAGATCTCTTCAAGTTGGTGACGTTGTCCTCTTGAAAGATATTCAAGCAAAAAGGTACCAGTGGCCCATTGGAAGAATAACTGCCACAAGAATCAGTTCCGACGGACTAGTTCGTTCAGTAGATCTCATCACATCAAAAGGGTGTACTCTCCGTCATCTGGTACGGCCGATTACCCAGGTAGCAAGCATTATTCCTGGGATATTAAGGGAATTACCCAGGAAAGAAGGATATATTCCTGGGATATTCCCTTAATATCCCAGGAATATATCCTTGCTGCCTGGGTACGGAACTAGCTCTTTTGGTTCCTGTTGAATCTGAAGGTTCGAACTGACGAGTTCGAGTGGGGAGTGTCGCGGTAGCGATTATTTTTGAGTTTAGTTTCTTTACCTTTTATTTACAATCTTTCCGTTCCTTCATTTCATATATTTCCCCTCTTATAGTCCTTTAATTTAAACGAACTAGTTATTATCGCGTAGTGATAATTATTAGTTTCTCGCGGTTCATTGTTGAGCGAGCCGCTCGCTCAACATTCCTCAGTAGCATACTCAGTAGTTACTTTGATGCCATTCCGAATGGTCCCTGTTACTTCTCCCTCCATACGTGCCCATTCCAAAAACACCAAGAAGTAAGTTACTGTTTGTTTAATATATAGTAGGTCCATACTCAATCACCGAGTTATTATTGTACTAGGTTCAATATTATTAATTTAGTTACATTCATTATTGTGATGGTATAGAGTTGTATTTTATACCTATGAGTGTTTTATTAAGTAGAATTATTCTTTTGCTGATTTCTGCAATTTGTTGCAGGTCACTGTGTGTTTGTTTTTTAAGGATAGAAATACAAGAGTTATCATACAACTAGTTTCATCATCCTTCTCACGCCTGCCGTGATACAACCATCAGTCGATTGTTGCGCGTTTGAATGATATGGATTTTCTTAGTTTATGCATCTAAATTTTACCATCAGTCGATTGTTGCGCAACAATCGACTGATGGTTGCTCTATTAAATGTAAAAATTAGATGCATTAGAAAAAAAAATTAGATGATATACGTTATAAAATGTGCCAATTTGATGTACAAACTATAAAAAATCATATCATTCGAACGCGCAGAAATCGATCGATGGTTGCGCTATCGATTAATATACGTTATAAAATGTGCCAATTTGATGTACAAACTTAAAAAAAGTCATATCATTTGAACGTGCAAAAATCGACTGATGGTTTCTCTATTAAATGTAATAATTAGATGCATAAACTAAGAAAATCCATATCATTCAAACGCGCAACAATTAATCGACTGATGGTTGCTCTATTAAATGTAAAAGTTAGATGCATAAACTTAACAAAATCCATACCTATCATTCAAACGCGCAACAATCTACTGATGGTCTAGCAAAATCCATATCATTCAAACGCGCAACAATCGACTGATGGTTGCTCTATTAAATGTAAAAATTAGATGCATAAACTAACAAAATTCATATCATTCAAACGCGCAACAATCGACTGATGGTTGACTTATTTAATATAAAAAAAGTATTTAAAAGTATTTTTCCAGTAAAAAAAAAAAATTAAATGCATAAACAAAGAAAACCTGTATCATTCGAACGCGCATAAATCGATCGATGGTTGCGCTATCGATTGATATACGTTATAAAATATGCCAATTTGATGTACAAACTATAAAAAATCCTATCATTTGAACGCGCAGAAATCGATCGATGGTTGTGCTATCGATTGATATACGTTATAAAATATGCCAATTTGATGTTCAAACTATAAAAAATCATATAATTCGGACGCGCAGGTGTCGATCGATGGTTGCGCTATCGATTGATGGCTGTGCAAACTATTGATCAACAGATTGCGCAGCGAAATCGGTCGATATTGCAGATCACTCAAACTCGCGTGACATAGGTACTAACCCATTCAATTCGCTTTATCAACTTTTTTGAATTACCATGTGTCCCAAATATTGAAATATTGGTTTATTAATAAATATTCAAAGTTTTTTCTCAATTACTTGCATATAAATTTCCTTATTATGTTCTTCATTGAGCACCAGACCTCCCTAAGTGTGGAGCACTAGACTGACTACAGTCTCCATCGGTGCCTAGATTCGAACAATTTGGAGGGGTGGGGGCAACTGTAAACATTGTCGTACCGGTCTGATTTTTCGGCACAAGTTCTTCTCTAGCTATCTTCCTATTCTGAATGATAATTAATCAGAGTTTATGATGTACCTAGTAAAATTCACCAAAATCTTACTTTTCAGAAATTTGAATCGGTTGGGGGCAACTGTTAATCATGTCAGAATTCACTCATAAATTTCAGTACGCGTACCTTTACTAGTCATATCAACTTTATATCACTATTCCTTAAGTAATATCCCAAACGTTAATTTTTGGCCCACCCTAATACTCACGCTTCTCTACCTACAGTCACGCAATCTTCTTGGAACTAACTTCCTCGTGACTCCTGCACAATATTTGTGTGCGTCTTAGTAGCTACACGAAGCTGACGAACATTCTCAAGAGAATCCGAAGTCCACTCACATTAGGGTTACGCTGAATACCGAATTACACTATATTAAATACCGAATTACACTATTCTAAATACCGAATTACACTATACTCAATACCGAATTACACTATACTCAATACCGAATTATACAGGATTATACCGAATAACCCTATACTAAATATAGAATTACACTATTCTCAATACCAAATTACACTATACAGATACTCAATACCGAATTATACAGGATTATACCGAATTACCCTATACTAATTATCGAATTACACTATACTCATTACCGAATTACACCGTATAATATATGGTTTAATACCTAATTGCACTATACTAAATACTAAATACCGAAATTTACTATACTCAATACCGAATTACATCAAATTATACCGAATTATACCAAATCATACCGAATTATACACCATAATCAATACCGAAATACACCTGG